>MTQE01002781.1:2665258-2692561 GCA_014337955.1 Aspidoscelis marmoratus | reverse complement strand
GGGTAGTTCAACCCCCAAAGGGGTCCCGACCCCCAGATTGAGAACCACTGACTTAGGAGGTGGTTTATTTTATTCTACACAGCAGCCACTACCTACGATTTGAAAAAAAAAAAACTTTTAAAGAATCATCCTGCATGAACATAAGAAACATAAGTCTCTGAATCCCTCTTCTTCTTTTTGCAGGGGGCCATTGTGGCTGTGACAGGAGATGGTGTGAATGATTCACCAGCATTGAAAAAAGCTGACATCGGCGTGGCCATGGGTATTGCCGGATCTGATGCGGCCAAGAATGCAGCTGACATGATCCTCTTGGATGACAATTTTGCCTCCATTGTCACTGGTGTTGAGCAAGGTGCGTTGCTGGCAAGAATAGGGGCACAACAGTTATCTGTAAAATTTTCAGGCATTCAGTTTGCTGAGGGCGTCCAGGTCCTCAAGGAAGCACGATCCCCACCCGTGGGATCGCGCCCATGTTTGTGGCTCAGTTTCTAGTAAGATCCTGTGCTGAATCTCCTGGACTTCCTGCATTGAAAAGCTGTGACTTAGATCAGTGGGTCTCAAACAGCAAAAGCCACTTCTCCAGATAAGTAAAGTCTGGAACCACAGCATCTGAATGACCAGTTCCTTGCCCCACCACCTATATTTAGCTAGATGCCCCTGCTAAGGGCTTCCATTTTGCTTGGTGAAATGGATACTTTTTCTCTGGAATTTCTAGCAGGGGGAATTCAGATTCTGCTCCCCTGCTTCACCTATAATAGAGGGTGCTGTCACAAGCATATGAACATAAGAGAAGCTCTGCTGGATTGGGCCATAGACCATCTAGTGCAGCATCCTTTCTCACACAGTGGTCCATCAGATGCTTCCAGGCATCTCAAGCAGAAGACAAAGGCAAAACCTTCACCTGCTCTCTACTCCCTGCAAATGTTTTTTAGAGGCACCCTGCCAGTCTCTCCAACCTAGGAAAGGTATCTAGGCATCCATTCTAGTAGCCATTGATACACCTATGCTTCAAGGAATTAAGGGAAGGCCTGCTGGATTAGGCCACAGCCCATCTAGCCCAGCATCCCACTCCACATAGTGGTCCACCAGTTCTTTCTGGGCATTCAAGCAGAACACAAAGGCAAAACCTTCACCTGCTTTCAGTTCCTTGCAAATGGCCTTTAGAAGCATCCTGTCTTTCCACCTTGGATGCAGTACCTCTGAACTCTGTGCAGATTGAAACGGTGCCTCCAGGCTTTGTCTGCTCTGGTTTCCTTCTTAAATGCTAGATAGAGGCAAGGGGGTTAAACTTTTAATTTGACCCAGCTTTTAGGGGTCTCTATTACACCTCACAGAGACCATTTTGCCACTGGCACTTGGTTTCCCAGAATTCTCAGTGCATCTGGCAGGGTTTGAGGATGCTTTACCTGATCATGCCCTGAAATCATGCCATAACTGCAGAGACAGACACATAAGAATGAAGTTTGATGGAGGGAACCTTACCAGCCGGAGCTAACACTCGATCCATCTCTGTCCTTTCGAGTTCAGGGCGCCTGATCTTTGACAATCTCAAGAAGTCTATTGCTTACACACTGACCAAGAATATCCCAGAGCTGACGCCCTACCTGATCTACATCACTGTCAGCGTCCCTCTTCCTCTTGGCTGCATCACCATCCTTTTCATCGAACTGTGCACAGACATTGTAAGTGACAAAAGTATGGAGTGAAACTGTCAGCAAGCAGAACACAGGCTGCCTCCAGAACACAAGAGGAAATTGCGGGGCCTTGCCTCTCATTGCTCCTGCCAAGTAAAAATCACAGGGCAAGCCTGGGTCCTTACCTTCTGGGCGCTTGCTCCCATGATGGCATGGTGCATTCTTCCATGTATTTCAATGGCTCAAAGTACCTGGGAGTAGGGGTGTGCATGAATGCAATTTTGGGGATTGAATTCAAATCGAATATCCAAAAATTCAATTCGATTCAAATCTTTAAAATTTGAATTTACACAAATTCTATTTGAATTAAGCAAATTTGAATCTATTCATTTGAATTTTCAATTCGAATTTGCAGTTACGAATGTTGACAACATTCGCATGTGCCCGTACGCATCCTGTACACATCTGTATGCATCCCATATTTATCCCGTATGCAACCCATTTTCGTCCCATAAGCATCCGTACAAATGCAAATGGATGCAGGAAAGATGTGTACTTGCAAGTACGCATCGTGTACGTACCCCATACATATACAAATGTCTGAATAATTCGAACAAATAGATTTGAAAATTCAAAATTCGTTCATATGTTTAAACTGGAATTTATAGACGTTCAATTTGAATTCGAATGTCCAAATTTAAGCGAATTTGAACAAATTCTGAATGTTTTGAATATTTGTGCACATCCCTACCTGGAAGTACATGATTACTGGTCCCCACACATTCCGGGCAACCATTTCCACAAACATGAATCTTAGAAGCAAGTGTCAGACAGGTAAACCCATGTCTGGGGAAGCCTAGGTTGGGAGCTGAATTTCCTGGAATAATGATACTGCAGGATTTCAGCTCTTTATCCCAGGGCTGTGTTGGGATTGCCACAAATATGTGTGGCAATCCCAACAAAGTCCCAAAAGAATCTCACTGTTTAGACACTGTCTGGACTCAACTTAGAGGTACAACTCCAAAACTTTGCTAATTAGACTTTTCACATAACACTTTGAAACATCTGTCTAGTGTTCTCCACCTTTGCCATGCCCATGATTTGCAACCCATCTTGGCAGAAAGGACTGGAGGCACAGAATCGCCTTCAGCCTAAAGGATGCATTCCTTTGTGGCAGAGTTGCTGTAGGCCATGGCACTAAACAGGACCCAGTCAGGGGTAACGTTGGACAGAGAAATGGTTCTGACTTTTTCCATCCAACAGTTAACTACTTCCAAGCCACATAACAGACAGAAATTTGAATAGCCTTTTACTTAGCAGGATCCCAGCAAACTCAGGGGTGTTTATGCCCCTTGCCATTATGGCTAAAGATTATGGAAACCAGAGTCTTAAAAATCAATGTTTTCCGGACTCTGGTCTGAGCCCCACAAAACAAAATCCAATCTCGTCCCACAACAATACAGTTTCCTCAAAATGGTTCCTCGTGGGCTAAGGCCGTATTCTCACATAGCAAAAAGAGCAGCTCAAAAGCACCTTAGGACAACAGCATTTGGCACTAATGTTCTTATTCTACCTCTATTCCATCTTTTCTAGCCTAAAATCTTCAAGAGAGAGGCAGATTAAAAATGTGAGTGATCCATCAGGGATATCTTCTCTAAGACATTTCTGAGCTGCCTCAGAGGAGCTTTTTAAACTGTGTGTGAAAACAGCTCAATATCCCTAGCCAACAAAACTCAGTCATGATCATTTTTAGTACAACATTCCCATATAGAGACTGAAGCCATGGCCACAGCGGACATCCCATTAGGATTCTTGGCTCTTCTTTTTCCTGTCCCCTGTTCTGATTTCCATTATGTTCTTGTCCTGACCTTCTTGTCTCATTTCTGCCCTCAGTTCCCCTCAGTTTCCCTGGCCTATGAAAAAGCAGAGAGTGACATCATGCACCTGAAGCCACGTAACCCTCGACGAGATCGCCTGGTCAACGAAGCTCTGGCTGTCTACTCCTATTTCCAAGTCGGTGTGTACAGAATTAGGCTGACGGGTGAATCACTGAGGCTATAGCAATGTGGGGGGGAGTGATTTCTGTAGACTCTGGCCCAGAATTCTAAGAGTCGGCAATGAGGACTAGATCCCTCCCAGACTAGCAGATAAAAATCTGCAGTTATATAAAAAATTTGCAGCTTAGCTGGCTGCAAAGCAACAACTCGCTGTCTCCACTCCAAACAGAGGTCCTCAGCTTCCTTCTCAGCAGCTGTGAGACTTCTGTGCCGCACACGGTGAGGCGTGCCTCACGTGGGCTGGGGCAGTCAATGAGAGCTGAGGTGCAGGCTCAGCTCTCATTGGCTGCTTCTGTCCTGTTAAGACGGCGGGAAACTTTGAATTTACCTGATTCTGCGGAGTGAGCGTCGCTCGTTCTGCAGCAGGTAAGTCTGCAGTAGCAGCGGCATAATGTGCCGCCACTACAAAGTATCAGGCATCAGGTGTGATGCCCATGCACTGACTGGGCATCAAAATGTGCAATATCCCTCAGTCTGGACACACCCCTAGTCGGTCTCTTGTGGAAACCATGAAAGAACAAAAGAACATAAAGGAAATGCTGCTGGATCAGGTCGCAGCCCATCTAATCCAGCATCCTATCTTACACAGTAGCCCACCAATTGCTTCTGAGCATCTCAAGCAGAAGATGAAGGCAAAACCTTCACCTGTTCTCAAAACCATGTCCTTTAGAGGCATCCTGCCTATCTCTCCATTCTGGAGGCAGTACCTAGGCATCCATTTTAGTAGCCATTGTTACACTCCTCCTTCATAAAATGAGCCATGCTGGATCAAGCCACAGTCTGTCTAGTACAGCATCCTCACAAAATGATCCACCAAGTACTTATGGGCATCTCAAGCCTTCACCTGCACTCAACTACCTGCAAATGTCTTTTAGAGGCATCCTGCCTAACTCTACATATAGACTGTATGTCCAAATGAATTGGTAGTATTTGCTTAATAATGACACCTGGTCCACCAGCTCTCACCATTGAGCCACTTTGGTCTAGTGGTTAAGAAACTGGACTCTTATCTGGGAATACCTCCTCCATGAAGCCAGCTGGATGACCCTGGGCTAGTCACAGCTCTCTTCTGAGCTCTCACAACACCACCCACCTCACAGGGTGCCTGTAGTCGGGAGAATAGAAGCTTTGTCAGCCACTTTGAGTCCCCTTAAATGGGTGAGAAAAGCAGGGTCAAAAAGCCAACTCTTCTTCTTCTTCTTCATCCCCTGAGATAACAAAAAAGACCTGAGGAAAATGCTACCTTCAGTATTAGGAGATCCTTGATCCAAATCACTTGTATTTCTGTACCATCCAGGTGCCATCCAGTCCTTTGCCGGCTTCACCGATTACTTCACCGCCATGGCTCAAGAGGGCTGGTTCCCACTGAAGTGTGTGGGCCTCCGGGCGCAGTGGGAAAATGACCATATCCAGGACCTCCAGGATAGCTACGGACAAGAGTGGGTAAGAGAAGAAAGCAAGTCCCAGCTTCTTTGTGGGGTCCACACAGTGACCCATCACTAGAGATGTGCAAGAATATTCGGAACATTCAAAATTCTATTGAATTTTGTGCATACGGATGCATACAGACACTTACGAATGTTGTTGATATTTGTATCTCCAGGTACAAATTGAATATTTGTACAAACAGATATGAATGTATTTGAATCAGATTCAAATTTGAATACATTAGTTTTTCTCTATTCATTCAGATCCAAACATTCAAATATGCAGTTCAAAATCCAATGTAATTCAAATCCAAAACTTGCATTCGTGCACACCCCTACCTATCACACAGATCAGGTATTATTTTAGTATCTCCCATCATTTTAGTTTGTTCATCTGATATTTTGTTTTCTATTGCTGTCACCTGTGGGCATAGGGTGGGATAAAAATGCAAATAAAATAAACTTTTCCCGCTCACAGACTTTTGGGCAGCGCCTGTATCAGCAGTATACCTGCTATACTGTCTTCTTCATCAGCATAGAAGTCTGCCAGATTGCTGACGTTCTTATCCGAAAGACACGCCGTCTGTCTGTCTTCCAGCAAGGTTTCTTCCGGTAAGAGGGAGCCTGGGAAACTCCAAGGAGGTCATATCCTACTGAACCTGTCCAGGCGTATGGGAAAGGCGGATAGAGAAAAATTCTTTTGTCTCACAAGACTAGAACCAGGGGCCACTCCTTGGAGCTGGTGGACAGGAGAATCAGGACAGACAAGGGGAAGTAGTTTTTCACCCAGAGGGTCATGGGCCTATGGAATTTACTACCAGAAGTGGTGGTGGCGGCAACCAACCTGGGTAGATTTAAGATGGGGTTAGATAAATTCATGAAGGACAGATTATCATTGGTAACTATGGGACGCCTAGGTGCTTCCTCCAGGTTGGCAAGACCGGCAGGATGCCTCTAAAGGCCATTTTCAGGTTGCTGAGAACAGGTGACATTTTTGCCCTTGTCTTCAGCTTGAGATGTCAAGAAGCAATTGGTGGACCACTGTGTGAGCCAGGATGCTAGATGAGTTGTGGCCTGATCCAGTAGAGCTGCTCTTATGTTTTAATAAACAAATTCGTGGAGGACAGACCTACCAATAGCTACTAGAATGGATACCTAGGTACAGCCTCCAGATTGGAGAGACAGGCAGGATGCCTCTCAAGGCCATTTCCAGGGATCTGAAATCAAGTGAAAGTTTTGTCTTTGCCTTCTCCTTGAAAACGTCCAGACCTGCTATAGATTCTCCCATCAAACAGCCTTTGGAAGAAGGTGGGGGACACTGCTGACTCCAGGTATTTTCTCCTTCCCTTTTTTTCAAGAGGCTGGTAAAGTCATGCTTCCACACTTAAATACAGGAGCCCTTTTAGAGATGGTGTGGTTCTTCCAAAGCATTCTTTTAGCCGCTGGCTTCCCCCCCACCCACCCCCTACCACCAATTCTTCATTCACATCCCACTTTCTCTTTCAGGAACAAAATCCTGGTGATTGCTATTGTGTTCCAGCTGTGCATAGGAAACTTCCTCTGCTATTGTCCCGGGATGCCCAACATCTTTAACTTTATGCCTATACGGTAAGAAATTCAATTATCTCCTTTTGCACTAGACAGGTTCCAGCTTCTAAAATCACCTCTTGATCAATAGTCTTCAGAAAGAAGCAGACATAGCTGATGACCAAAGGCCCTTAACACAAATAAACTTTTAGTTAAATAGCAAAAGAATTTAATGCACAAACTTCAAACCTTAAGCCTTGCTGGGAGCATTCAAATAAGAAGAAACCAGAAAACATTAAACCTGTAGGAAGCAGTGGTCTCTCCAAACCACGGAAGAAACCTTTGGGAAGCTCAAGGGCTGTGAAAAGCATCTTTTCCCCCACTGAAAGCAAACGTGAAGCCAAGTACATTAACTATTTCTGTTCCTAAAGGAGAAGTTTGTCTCTCATTGCTTTTTCATGTGCAGAATCCACAAAAGGTGAAATTTAGCAATATTGTATACAAGGGGAAATCTGATCCTGTCTTAAAAGGTTACATTGTAATTGCATTTTTAGAGGTACATCCCACAGAGTTCAGTAAACTTAAATGGTGGATTTTAAGAAGATTCTTAAATTTAGAGCTGACTTGGCTTTCCTGAAACACATTATTAGATTCCTCTGCTTCTTTCATCTCAGCAAAAATAGTCCAAATCTCCTGCTCCCTTAAATGGATTTGGGCTTGCTGCTCCCAATTTCCTTCTGATTACTCATCAAAAGCCACAAATGCACGAAGCCCTTCACACAACCCTTTCTCCTCTTAGTTATACGGTACTAAGCCATTATATAAAGATGTATGCCTAAAATCAATGCATCCTCTTTACTGCCCTCATTTTCCTAAGCCTGCTTCTTCTGAATGCCATTCCACACTTTTGATTTATTATTTATTTATTTGTATTTCTATCCTGCCCTATACCCAGAGGTCTCGGGGGGGGGGGGTTGGGTTACAATATTATATTAATCTTAGATCCCTCCCCTCAGGCTTACAATCTAAAGAGACAAGATACAAAAAGAAAATGGTGTGGGAGGGAACAGGGACACTCTTAATGATAATAATATTACATACAAATTAAAATGTGGTTCTTAAAGATCTTAACTTGACCAGAAATGAAACAATTAAAAATCTTTAAAGGTGTATTGAGGGAAAAACAGGTCTTTAAAAACATGTTTGGCACTCTCAAAAGGAAACTAGGTAAAAATAATAAAAAAAACCCATGCTGCATAGCTAATGCAGATAGTTCGTTATCTGGCCAACAGCAAAAAGCAGGTACTTAAGATCTTCAGTTCCAATTCTTCAGTTCATTTCTTATTGCTGGAATTTTCATATTCTCTTTATTTCAAATTTTCTCTCTTCATTGATGACTAAACCGAATGATGGTAGAGACAGTAAGCCGCCGTTTACTTCGCCTTCCCCTGCTCAGCCTCAGAAGCAGACATGTTCTCAGCTGGTGGATCAGCCCACCTTAGTCTCTTTGCTGTCTTGTGGTTTAGGGTTTTCTTGGCATTTCCCTTTTTATACTTCTTCAGAATCATGCCTTTAAATACGCTGCACATTGGCAACAATTCTGTGCAGACAGAAACTGCAAGCAAGCACACTGTCTGGGTTTCAGCTTACCCCGTTCATCTAAACACAGCAACGTTACCCTTTTAGCTTAGAAAACGGAGAGCAGGTATGTGGGTCAGCTGGACCGGTTTCCTGTAGTTCAGGACCAAGGAGAGCGGCCAGGATTATGCCGTAAAGCTGCAACAGCCAGCAAAGGTTTTTCTGTTCACAGAAGGCTTTCCTGAAGTTCCTGGAAGACCTGGATTGCAGATTATATTCAAATTAAAACCAGACGTCAGGCCACTTTTGCATTTGGGAGGGAAGCTTAGCTCAGTCCTGCAATAGGGGCAGCCCAAAATAAGGACTACTGAGCTTTAAGGAACTAGTCTGGCAATACTGAATAACGCTGTGTCCCCATGTTATCCGGACCTATCTAGATTCCAGTGGTGGCTGGTGCCGATCCCTTACGGCATCCTCATCTTTGTCTATGATGAAATCCGAAAGCTGGGAGTCCGGAGACATCCTGGAAGTAAGTTCATGGAAAGCAATTTAATGGCAAAAGTCAGAAGGGATAATAGCCTGTGGTGTTTTGTTATGTTTTAATTAGGCCAGGAGTAGCTAACATGGGAGAGGCTGTATCTTGGTGCTAATGGAAGCAACCTGGAAAGTAGAGGGTTCCTGATTCAATCCCCATAAGCAGGGAATGGCAAACCACTTCTGTATCTCTGCCAAGAAGAGACTCTGGGAGCAACAGTTGTTTAGTGTTATTACAAGCAGCCTGGAAAGCAGAGGGCTGCTACTTTGATCCCCAGCCTCTCCCTAGAATTAGGGAATGGCAAACCACTTCCATATCCCTGCCAAGAAAACTGCATTGAGTTGCACATGGAGGTACCCATGCAGCCAACCAGGAGTCGGACGCAATTCAATGGTGCTCAGAGGAGTGGCTGAGAAGCAGACCTCAAGACCTGGCTGAACTCCCATTAGCCGTTGTTGTGAGCTGTGCTGATGAGGGCCGATGGGGGAGGTTAAGTCCAGCAACATCTACAGAGCCACATTCAGCTACAGCTTTGGTGTGGCTGCCATCCTATAGACCTTCTCTCCCGAAGCTCATCCCTGGAAGCCAAGGTGGCCCTCTGCGGGGACGTGACCAAACGTGCAAGGGCGTTAGCTTAGGAAAACTGCAAGGAGGGGTGCAATACAACGTCTTCCATTTGGTAGCCTGTGTGGATAGGCAAGTGTTTTCCTTCCTCATGATATTGGAATTCAGAGCCATCTACCTAAGCTGAACTCAGGGATCATCAAAGAACTACAGTCATCCCTTACTCAACATGGGCTACACCAGCATGCGGACACCAGGCCCCTTTCCCGGGATATAATCCAGGATAAGATCCAGTGAAGAAAGGGCCAAAGGCTGTACGGTCTCCAGTTCAGTCCCTGGCAACCTTTATGTTTCCTTTATAGCTTCATCGTAGCTCTGAATGGAGCACTTTGGAAAGAAATTCATCAAGGCGCAACAGCAGAAACCAGAAGCCCATGTCTCATGCCACCCACTCCTCAAAAAACCGGTTTCCCCGTCTTTGCCATTTCAGTGACGGGTATACCAATTTGCTACCAGTCTCCTCAGCCATGGTCTAACTTAATGTATTTTTCCTTCCTCCAGGTTGGTGGGACAAAGAACTCTACTACTAAAGTTGGAGGCTTTTCTCCTGCCTCCTACCTTGTGCTGCCTGCATGAACCTCCTTTGGAAGGTGCAAAAAAAACCTACAAGAAAGCAAGCCACCATTGGCATCCATCATGGACTGTGCTTTTCAACCTATCTTGCTGCAAGATTTCATGTCTTTCAGAGAAAGCATGAGGTTCTCCATATCCTGCTTAGTCTACACTCTGGGTTCAAGTTACTAGATCTCATGAAACTGGTTGGAAGTCCCAATGTACAGGGGGGAGGGAACAGAGGCGGCCGGTACTGAGCACACTCTTAAAAAATAGCACATTTTTAAATCTAAATACCAGGTTTCTTGACCTAAAGACTAAAGTGGTGGATTTTAGAAATGCATTGAACTATCGTCAACAGAAATCAGTGAATGAAAGGAAAGAGAGGAAATGCGCATAAGCAGAACCATTCCTCTCTTTAAAAGATTTAAAATAAAATTATGTCCAGTAAACAGATGAATCCAAGTTCACTTCATTGGTACAGAACCTGGAGGCTTGTTAGAGCAGAAATTAAGTTGCCGCAAGACGTTATAAAGAGAGATTTCGCAATACAGCTTTCATAGAGATTACTGGATGCACACAATGGAGTTTATATACAGCTACACAACCCCTTGGCAATGGGAAGTCAAGTTCAACTTAATAACACCTGGTGATTACGCTTTACAGAAGGGTCTTTGTTTCTTCTAGGCTTCTCTAAGTTACCATTCTACTAACAGGTGGCCCATCGAGCACTTTGATGATATGGCGAAACCATAAATGGGTTGTTGCTATGTATACAAGCAACAGTCGCAGCACTTTTATGTTTGTTTGCAGCTTTTATGTATGTTTTCCCTGCATTCTCCGCAAAGAAAATCCCAGCTGTAGACCATATTGAGTAGTTCACCCGAGTTGCCATCATCTGGAAATTCACCCCCCTCAACCCATGATGGAGAAGAAATATAGGCTCACCCTAAACAGCATCAATCAAATGCCACAGCCAAGCTGAGCCAGAATCAAGCACCACCCAAGTTCTCTGTACAACCCAGTACAAAAATATCACACTGATACATGACTGTCCAGGTGCCCGTTTTGTGAACCTTGAACTCACTCACTGGCAAGTTGAAAACATACAGTAAAGCAGCAGAGAGAATATGCCTCCCCCAGATGCTGCTGTTCTCCTACATCATCCATCCCTTGCCTACTATGGGCCTTTTGGCATGGGCCCAGAATCCAGAACACTTCTAGACCACATAGACCCACATACTAGTGCTGATTTATGAGGCCATGTGTCCTGCTGGCCTAATGTGTCTGTATGAGGTCCTTAATCTGGACCCATTGTAACCAGGTCTACATCCAGACCAAAGGCCTTGATCTGGATTACTGCTCTGTGGTCCAGAACTACAGGAGGCTGCTTTTCAGTAGCATACTGACACCACCTCCACCAGCTAGGAGCAAAAGTTCCTAGTCATTGGGAGGAAGGGACTGCTATTTACCAGCGCACCATACTGCGCCACCAAAATCCACCACCATTCAGGGCTCTGAGGCTGGGAACTGTCACTCCTAATCTTCAGAGACATGGAAGAGGCAACTGCAAAACTCGTGCAAGCTTCACAGCTTTAACATGGGTCAGATCAACACCGTTGGTGCAGCTGGAACTGATCCAGCCCACACCTCCACAAGATCTGGATCAGTGGGTCTGGTCAATCTGCAGCCACTGATCCAGATCTAATCACGGTAAGTGCAGAAAAGGGGTAGATACACCTGAGGTGACGGGAGTCGCATTTAACAGTGTGCAGAAGAAGACACACAAGCTGCATTCTGGAACAGCAAACCCATAAAAGACAGAGTTTGTTTTGGCAATGATTTTGGTAAGTGCTTTACTCCACACTCCGTGACCAAATCCACAACTGAGCAGAGTAGAAACACTGGCTATAAATGAGATTGAAGCAATAAATGTCCCAATATTCACCTTGTTCTACCTGCTCCAACCTGAACCTAAGATTGTAGGCAGAGAGACAGTCGTGAAGTCAAAGGTAACAATCCCTTGATGCAGTGATCATGAGAGTCCCCTTTCCTTGACAATTGGACTTCACAATCTGGTGTGGTAGACACAATATATTTGGGACCACCTATTTCCATGCTGAGTGGGACCCAGATCATCTATTCCAAATGTCCCTTGTTGATCTCTCCAGAACCACAAATGTGGTGCTCAGAACCTTCCCTGGGTCTTCCCCCCAGGATCCCTGCTGGTGTCTTGCTGGTGGGCTTTCCAGTCCAGCTGACCGGCTACTGTTAAGAGAGAGCTGTTGGCTGCAATGAGCCCCAGATCAAATCCAGCAACACATTTCTTAGGTTCTTATATCCAAGAAGGTCAATGGCTATCAATGACTATTAGCCTTGATGGGCTGCCTCTGAATCCCAGCTGCTGGGAGACTACAGGCAGAATAATCTATGAAGCGGATGTGTAAGAAAGTCAGATTAGATAAGGGGAAGTGTTTCTTCATCCACAAGGTCATCAGTCTATGGAACTTGCTGCCAGAAGAGGTGGGAACAGCAACCAGCCTAGATGGCTTTAAGGAAGGGTTTGAACAATTCATGGAGGACAGGCTACTAGAATAGATGCTTAGATACTGCCTCCAGGTTGGACAGTCAAGAGGAGGTGAAGGTTCTGCCTTAAGACTTCTGCTTGAAATGCCCAGAAGCGATTGGTGGCCCATTGTGTGACCTAAGATGTTGAAACTGATGGGCCACAGTCTGATCTTACAATCTCACATCCCATGTGTGCACTTGTGCCCTGCTGGTGGGCTTTCATGGGCAGCTGGTTGTTCTAGCGGTTAGGGAGCCGGGAATAGCAGAGTTAATTACGCACTGCCCCATGAAGCTAGCTGGGTGACCTTGGGCAAGCCACAGCTCTCTTCTGAGCACTCACAGCCCCACCTACCTCACAGGGTATTCTGTTGTGGGGAGAAGGACAGACAGTTCATTAGATACTTTTAGTCCCCTTAAATGGACGAGAAAAGCAGGGTAGAAAAGCCATCATCATCTTCTTCTTCTACATCATTATCATCATAGTGAGAACAGGTTGCTGGTTTAAATGACACCCAGGTCCAATCCAGTGGGTCATTCCTCATGTTCTTATGTAAAACCTTTGCTCATAAGATATATTATATAGGAGATCCAGATCTGGATGCAGTTTCTCAATGGCAACATCACACCTACTCCATACACTCTCACTGCTTGTTTGCCTCCCTCTAAAGCCACCTCTCATTTGCATTAATTCTCCTTGCTTCATGAGCGAAAATCAAAAGCTGGTTTCATACCACATTCACTGCTTGTGTAATGCAGATGGATCATTTGTCAAAACTCGGGCATCCTATAAACCACACTGTATGACAGCGGCACCTTGTGGTCAAAGCTGGTAGGTGCTTCTCCACAGATGACAATTATTTCTCCGGTGCAATTCTGATCTAGATCCTACGAGGGATTTCCAACAATCGTGGAAAAACACTACCGCACCCTAGAAAACCACGTTACAGGCAGAGTGACTGTAGGGAATTCAAATAAGGTTTGCAGCCTGAAGAAAGTTAAGCTTGCAAACTAATAAAAACAAACGGCTGGATTTTATTATTGTCACTCCTGCAGCTTGCAAAATGGCCGCCTTTTTGAAGTTCATCGCCCTGCAGGCAGGATCAAACCATGCATTGCCTCAACAGGCAGGGAAGAGCAGAACCTCAGTTGCTGTGTACCAGAGTGACAAAGAGAGTTAGGGAACTGAGAGAAAGGAGGCCAGTGATGACCGCTTTGACCAGGAGCGCCGTCCAGCTGCCCAGGAGGAAGACATGAACGAAGGATCTGTGAAAACAAAAAAGGAGGGACAGTCTGGATCAACCTGTGTACAGATAGAAGAATTTAAAATAGCCTCCAACATTCCACGCTTTTATAATCAAAGCCATAGAGGTCTTGCTTGGCATACAAATGCCCTTTCTGCACTCACTGGAGAGGCCCCTTAATCCAGATCACAGGACTCCTGATCCGCATGTTAATTTATTTGCATTCATCATGTGTATTTCTATCCCGCCCTATACCCAAAGGTCTCAGTGCAAGTAACAACATTTAAAATCAGACATATATTAAAACAACAATATATATTAAAACAGTAACAGTGTCTGTAAAGGGGGAACAAGGAGGCTCTGTCTGTGCCCACTAGTCCAGCTGTCTGCACCAGACGGTGCCAGATCCAGATTAAGGAAGCTCTTAATCCAGATCTGCCTGTCATAGACCTGTTTAAATCGAGCCTATAGCAGGGCCAAAGGCTTTGTTCCAGATCCCAGGAGACACGGAGACAGCAATTCCTCCATGATCCAATGGTTGGTTTGCCATTGTCTATATCTCAGCCAACGACTCTATGCTTTCCAGGTAGTTTGCCCTACCACTGAGCCACAGCCCCCGCCCCCGCCCCCGACCACACTCCCCCATGAGAATACTGCAGTCACTTACTCCATGAAGAAAGCTTTGTAGACACTGACTCCTAAGAGGAAAGTGAGGGGCAGCCGATAGTGCTTGGGTAAATCATACCGCGTAAACATCCACACCAAAGCAGCAGTAGCTATGTAGTGCACCTAAAGAAGCAGGTGACAAGATCAGAGGAGGAAAAGTATGAGCAACACAACAATCTGTTACCTTTCCACACTTGGCCTGGTAGTGGCAACTTCTGCAGAGGAACACTTGCACTTGCGGGAGCCGTTTCCACACCAGAAACAGCTCCTGCGATCCCAGAAGCCCCCCCAACATTCACCAGCAGTGGTGCAGGAAATCAGGCACCACACATGTCCAAACCCTGACCTTTCCTAGACACCTGAGAGGCCATTCACACCTCTTCCAGGTGCTGGGGGGTCATCTGACATGCTGCAGTGCGCTAGCATGTCAGGTGACCTAGGAAGCTAGTGCACGTGCGCGGCATGTCACCGTTGTCCCAGTGGCGGTGCTGGCACCTGAAGAGACACATCTGGACTCAGGTGAGCGTTCGGGCACATGGGGGGTTGGTTTGGCATGTACACTCTTGAGCAAGAGGGTTATTCCTATACCCCAGACGGGCAGGAAGTGCAGAAAAGCCCCCGGACTCCTGCCCAACCTTTTAGCCAGCTCTCCCAGGTTCTCTGCTCCCCTTTCAACTGCTAGCAAAACCCAACCAGCACTTTGGGAGTACCTAGCTGTGGATGATGATTGGTTGATGGGGAAGTTTGAGGGAGTTCACAGCAGATACAGTGGTAGATTTGTCACCTACCAGGCTGATGTTGGAATCAATACTCATCTGGATGTACTTCCAGTCAAATTCAATACCACGAGCTCCCACCCAGAGCGGGATACACCTGTGGAAGATGCAAATGCTGATAGCACATCTTGTTCTTATACGTACATTTGAAAACTAAAGTCTGCACCGCCATTGTTCAGTATCAGGGAAGGCAGAATTCTAAAACCTTTGCCCCGCACAGCATTCAGAGGCAATTCTGAATTCCAGCCAAGAAGAAGAAAATATGCTGTATCTTACTGAGACTACTGGGAAGAGACAAACAAAAACGCATCACAACCTTCTTCCTGCAGATGGGGGTCAGGGAAAAAGAACACTTCTGAGCTCCCCTTATTCTTTGCTCACACTGTTTGTGGCTGCCTCCCTATCCCAGAGGAGGGACTGATTTGGACCAACAAATGGAAGCCAAAGCTATTAATAACTATTAGCCCTGACGGCAGTAGGAGGTAGCCTGCCTCCAAAGGCTAGCCTCTGGGAACTTGTACACACAAGTCCTGTAAGGTGGGCTTCCCTGTGCAACTGGTTGGCCAGACTGTGGGCCTAGAAGGGTCAAAGGTACGATTCAGCGGGACACTTCATACAATCTTACCATTAATGCCCAACTCACCGGGACATAATGAGCTCAGCTGTTGCCCATCCCATGGCAGCCACCATGATCTTGTATTCGCCTTTGCCAGCATTCCGGGACATGACAAGATGCAGCCCCGCCAGGTCAGCCAAGTCCACAGTCGCTTTCATGAATTCCTGGCACAGGAAAAGAGGCTCAGACGCAGGCAGGCAATTTGCCTAATGCCCTACCTTCATGAACCAGAGTTTTAACAGTGCTGTTAATATTTTTAATGCTTTTCAATCTAGATTGCTGTCCTGTTCATCTCCAGATGTTCACATTTTTAAACTGTTAATTACTAGAACATGTTCTGAATAAAGAGACTCAGAAATCTCGTTAGTGCAAGTTTCTGGAATTGCTGTTTTTTATACCTCGTTTTTCTCACTCTGAAGGGGACTCAAAGCAGCTGACAAACCTTCCGCTCTTCTCCCCACCACAGACACCCTATGAGGTAGAGCTTTGACTAGCCCAAGGTCACCCAGCTGGCTTTGTGGAGAAGTGGGGAATTGAACCGGGAGACCTCAGATAAAGGTCCAACACTCTAAGCACAAGACTAAGAATAAGAAGAGTTGGCTTTTATACCCTGCTTTTATCAACCTTGTAAGGGGACTCAAAGCAGCTGACAAACATTCTGTTCTTCTCCCCACAACAGACACCCTGTGAGGTGAGGCTGTGAGAGATCAGAAAGAGAGCTGTGACAAACCAAAGGTGGTGGAGTGCTGAGAACTAGGAGACTGGTCGATTAGAGTCTGACCCTCAAACCACAAGACCAAGAGTGAAACTAAGCTACATAAAATCACATTGTATAAGGGAGGTTGCATTTTACCAACCATGTAAAAACAGAGGCAAGCTTTACAAAATTCAACTGTACTATATTATATATTATAAAACTGTGTATAAAACTGCATTACTGTGCTTTGCAGGACTATACCCGACTCTGGAGCAAAAGGGGAGAAGAGCTATACAGAAGGGACCCAAATGTCATCGTCATTTTAAAAGACAAAATCCCACATCAGCAGAAGAGCCGCCAAAACTTACTCCAATAAAATCGTAAGCCCCTGCGCCTCCTTCCCAAGTTGGAAAGAATGTGGCTAAAAACAGCATCTGTTAAGAGACAGCAAAAGAGAGAAATGAAAGAGCAAACACACTTCTTTATAAAGTTTCTGTAATAGCACATTGTCCTCCCTTCTGCAGCTTTTCTGAAGTTTATGGCAGGCCATGCCCACGGTCTACAGTAGCTTGCATCAGCCTGTGGCCAGCAGGTCTCAATTCGAAGACATAATCCAGAATAAGGCCCAGTGTAGAAAAGGCCATAGATGATTTATGCATGTGAATGTCACTAAAAGCATAATCCTCTCTATCTGGAAGCCTCTGATTAAAAGTTATCACCCACGCCCTTAAAAGTAAACAGAAAAGGCTGGGAGGAATGCAATAGGAAAGAGGGTTAAAAAACCTTTAAAAACAAGAGAAAGCAAGCCAGCAGCCCTCTGTAAATTGCACAAGAGGGGGAAATGGTAACATGAGATTAATCTTGATCTAGTCAAAGTAAAATATTTTAAATAGATGCAATTAAAGGATGTAATTTCCTAAGTGCCTCATGAATGTCAAAAGGGGGGAATTCCAAGAATTCAAGGCTGACTACAGTCAACTACAAAATGATAGGAATGTCCCTTGGCAGTGTTACAGGTCTCTAATAGAAGGGACTAGAGGTGTACACAAATGCAATTTTTGGGATTCGATTCAATTCACCACATTGTGCCTACGTCAAGATGATGAAGTCCATCAATACCTTGCAGAGCTGGACAAAGAGGTAGGTTGCTCCGGCTTGAACACATCTCCAGAAAGCATTATACTCTGACCTGAAAAAGGGAGAATAAGAAGGCAAGATTTGTATGGGCAGGCAGAATCCTTGCAAAGGTAAAAATCCAGTCACTGTATTAGGAGAAACCAAATCAAGATTTCCCAGAAGCTGCTGGAATTGAAATTTCATCATCCTCAAACAGTGGTCAGGCTACCTAGAAAACTGGCAGCAGCTCTGATGTCCATGAAGATCTGGAGGGGGAAAAGTGGCTTTCCCTGTACTCCTCTGGAGCGGAGGATGGTCCAGTTATGATCACACTCAGGATTCCTCTGAAAGATTCCTCTTGCAACCTCCTGAACATGAGTTTGTCTTGCTAACTGAAACTGAAGTTTCAGACTCTGGACAACACAGCAAGGAACCAGGGCGGTGCACGAATACAGTTTTTGGAATTCAATTTGATTCAAATCAAATATCCGAAGATTCGAATCAATTCGAATGTTTAAAATTCGAACGTATTCACATTCAGTTGAACCAAATACATTTGTATCTATTCATACAAATATTCAGTTCGTATCTGAAGATACAAATGCCGACAACATTCATATGTGTCCGTACGCATCCCATTTTTATCCCATATGCAGCCCGTTTTCGTCCCCTATGTATCCATGCAAATACGTATGGATATGAATAAGATGCATACGGACACATATGTAATGCATACGTATCTGTACACATACAAATATCTGAATAATTCGTACGAATGATTTGAAAATTCATTTGATTCGAATTTGATTGATTCGAATTCAAATGTCTGAATTCAATTGAATTCAATCAAATTTTTAATGTTTCAAATATTCGTGCATATCCCTACAAGAAACATTAACCTAACAGCTAACCACTGTTAGAAACCTTCTGCATAAAGCAAAGAGTCAAAAACTCCTTCCAATGTTTTGTTTTGGACCCTCTGCAAGCAAGGGAGAGACACAAGGAATACAGTCTAATATTAATTCTTAATTTTAGCACTGAAACTTTTTTAAAGTGTTTTCTCCTTCTGACCAGTACTTTTATGGTTGCTCTGGGCTCATTTTTATTACTAGTTTGGATTGTGTTTAGCTTCTTTTTATTGTGACTTCTCATTTATCCATGTTATTTTAATTTTTTCAAGGAAGACAATGACCACAGTAAATGCAGATCTGAGAGACAGAGAAATAAAAGAAAAGTAGATAAAATGGCCGCAGTTTCATTCTGGGCCTTGGCACTTTTAATATTTATAGACCTACACAAGTTACCATAGAAGTTTTATTCACTCCCCTCTCTGCTCTTTTTATTCCATTTTCTACAGTTTAGTATGTGGCTGTTCTTCCTATTCTTCCTATCATTCATTCATTCCCACTGCTCTCTCTTTCTTTTGGCAATAAAGATGAGGCCATTAATGAAACTACTTGCAACTTTTAAAAATCAGTTTGGAGTTCACTCTTTTATAGAAACTGCGACGTATGAATTTAACTAATAAGCAAACTCAAAGGTATAAACCAGTTGGGTCTTCAAGCCTCTGACGATCTCATGATTTTGGCGTTTGGGAAAAAGGCATTTAGAGAAGCCATCTTGATACATATGTACTTTAAACTATTATCTATTAAAGTTGTTTTATTATGTTTTATATTTAAGCTTTTTAGTTTTTTGCATTTTTGCAAAAATGGTTAGAAAGGGTGCTAGAAATAAATGTTTATCATTATTATTATTACTATTATTATTATTGATGGGACTGCGGTGGCCAGAGAAGCTTAAATCTCTTCACTCAAGCCAGCAGTTTTAAGCTGAAAATACACAGTAACCCACTCCTGATCATCAAATGAACGGCACCAGTAGACACACAGGCCCATCAACCAAGAAAGGCTAGCAAGTCCAGATCAACCTATGGCAGTGTGTTTTGTCCTTTCCACACTAGGCCTCATCCCAGATTATATTGCGGAATAGGGGCCTGCCATCTGTCTGCACCAGCATGTGGATGGCAGGCCCCAATTCTGTAATATAATCCAGAACAAGGCCCAGTGCAGAAAGGGCCTTAAAATCTACTGCTTGGAATTGACACCAGTCAAAGTGTCCAACTTTGCAATCCATGATGTCCAGCTTTACAAAGCCTCAATCCTGTTTCATTCAGTGTGGCAGCACCATCCAGGCTCTCAACTCCCTGTTCCCTTTGTAGCCTTCCTTCAGCAATATTTCCCTTGAAAATCTACCCCTTCAATGTATCACTGTAATGGTGATATGAAGCAAGCCCATCACCCTACTGTAATGGTGATATGAAGCAAGCCCATCACCCTACATCACCCATTCTCAGCCTCCCAATACTCACAGGCCGCTGCATTTGTAGGTGATGAAATAAGGAAAATAAGCAAGGGCAAAGCAATTTCCGAAGTGGAACAGGGTCATCTTGGCGTCAGCTTGATGGGAAGAGGCTCAGTACCATGTGGCGGAGAGGGGCTGCTTCCACACACACCTATGAGGCCGTTCCTTAAGAAAGGAGGAGACAGAAAGCAAAGCCAGTCATCACAAGTCCTCTTCCTGTGCACATCCTAATCTTGCTCGTGGTGGATGTAACATTCAGCTGGAAGGGCCCATTTAGGACGTCAAATCCAAAAGTCTGATTCTCCATCAAAAGAATGCCTGACCAGCCTCTACTTCAACCTGTTCAGGCAGAGATAGGGAGACAATGACACCTCTCCAGGTGTTCTGTTTCACTATAGAACTGCTTTTAATGGAAGTATTTCCCTCACCTAAGATTCATTTCATTCATTTCTCATTTCCATCGTATTTGTATGCCACCTTTCCAAAAGAAAATTTGCCCAAGGCAGTTTACAACAAACAGAAAATAGATAATGCAAAATAATAATCAAAACGTCATAATAAAATACATTATAAAAACTACACATCATATAAAACACTGCAAAATAAGACAAACACACACACACACTGTGGCAGCTGAGGCCAAGTAAAATCCAGAGCAGCTGACCAAAGGCCCCAGTCCCACAAAGTATCACCTCCTCTAAGATCTCTGTGCCCAGCCAGGCTGGAGAGACACCCAGAAGGCAGAGTTGTCTAGGCTGCCACCACTAGACCACCCCCAGGAGAGATTGCAAAGTTCTCCTCCTCAGGCAGGGATTCCAGCAACCAAAAGCCATAAGCAGCTGTTCTTTACGGTCTCTGGGGTAGCTGAGACCAGGTGGAGTTCAGAGCAGCTGCCAAGAGGGAGCCAGTCCTGCAAGGAAGGAGCTCCAAATTATTAGGGGCCATATAGGCTGGAGAGTCATCCAGAGGGCAGGGGGGTCTAGGCTGCCACCTTTAGACCACCCCTAGGAGAAATGGCAAGGTTCTCCTCCTCCTCAGGCAGGGATTCAAAAGGAAGTGGCTGTACCTCAGGGGAAGAACAAACTGCCTGGAAAGCAGAGAGTTGCCACTTCGACCCCCAGCCTCTCCCTGGGCGTATGCAATGGCAAACCACTTCTGCATCTCTGCCAAGAAAAATTCACAGAAGTGCCCATGGAATCTGGGAGTGGCTGCGGCTCAACGGTAGAGCGAATTGCCTGGAAAGCAAAAGCTTGCCGGCTTGTTCCTCACCCTCTCCAGAGAAGCAGGCAATGGCAAACCACTTCTGTATTTCTGCCAGGAGAACTGCACAAAGGGAGTTTGCCATCAACCAGTCATCAGTCACAACCGGGTGGAACTCAGTAACTAGAGATTCAAACAGATTCCCGCTTTTCAAAACCTAAAACCATTTCTTCAATTTCTGAAATCTGTAACAAGAATAAACAGGCCCGCTCCAGAATATATTCTGTCCAGGAGAGGTTCTAGAAAACAGCCACCAATACATTCCTCTTTATTGCCTTGCCCCTTCCTTCCTGGTCTGGGTTGGCAAACCTTTGGATGCTTCTGGATTTCCAACTCCCAACAGCAAAGACAAGGGCATCATCATGGATGATGCAGCCTGACACCACCTGGAAAGACACCTGCCCACCTGCTCCAGTCTATGCAAGAGGCCTTTTGCATCACCTGCACACACGGGAGGGGGGGGAGCCTGTTTGGTCTAGTGGTTAGGGAGCCAGATTCTTATTTGGGAATACCGGGCCTGATTCCCCACTCCTCTACGAAGCCAGCTGGGTGCCCTTGGGTTAGTCACAGCTCTGTTCTGAGCTCTCACAGCCCCACCTACCTCACAGGGTGTCTGTTGTGGGGAGAAGAACAGACGGTCCCCCTGACTCAGGTTATTCGGCCAGATTCCCGACTCTCTAATATAAACGCGAGCCCGCCTTCTCAAAGTCGCTCCGCTCGCAGAGTCCCCGGTGCGCGCCTGCTCCTTCCCCAATTCAGCGCCCCACGCTCAGCCTCTGCTCACTTACTCAGCACACAGACACTCTGGCCTCCGCCTCCCGGCTCGGCAGCATACAGCTGCGCAGGGCCCCCAAAAGTTGTCCTTTCGGCTTGCTTGTGGGAATTGTAGTCGTCGGCGGCACCGACTTCCTTCTTTCCCCTGGAGCGGTGAAACACAGTTAATACAATGCCCATAATGCACCGCGCAAGCGGAACCCAGGAATAAAGTCTCGCTTTATTGAAGCCATTGTCGCTCAGTTGGGGCGCCGAAAGCAGGGATTGGGCGGGCCCGATTGTTTGCATTCTGGGAACGAAAGGGCAGTCGCTTTAAGGGAATTGTAGTTTATCCCTATCTTAATGTTATTTTTCCATCTGCTGCTTTAGCACGTGAAGGGATGGGGCAACTGCATGTTGCAGGGCGCACTGAGCCTGTATCTCTCACGGGCTGTGGTCACACCTAAGGTTTAATCCAGCTTCAGTCCACTTTCAGAGCGAGAGAACGCATCAGCAAAATGACCAGTGATTTTCTTTCCACACTATCTATCCTAAAGGTGAATTTTCTGAGTCATTTAGCATTGAAAGAAAACAGCTTGTGGCTTTGCTGATGTGTTCCCTCACTCCGAAAGTGGACTGGAGCTGGATTAAAACATAAGTGTGAATGCAGCCACTGTGGCTGTGGTCAGACCTAAGGTTTAATCCAGCTTCAGGCCATCTTCAGAGCGAGAGAACGCATCAGCAAAGCGACCGGTGATTTTCTTTCCACATTACCTATATCCCAAAGGTGAATTTTCTGAGTCATTTAACACTGAAAGAAAACAGCTTGTGTCACTTTGCTGTGGTGTTCTCTCGCTCTGAAAGTGGACTGAAGCTGGATTAAACCTTAGGTGTAAACACAGTCACAGTTTTATACCCAGCCTGGGTCTTCAGTGCAAAATCCCCTGTCCCAAATCCACAAAACCACTTGAAATCTACTGAAACGAAAAGGGGATCTGGAGTGTTTTTTTAAAACTGTTTGTGTGCCTCAGAGTAGTTCTCTCTCTCTTTCTTTGTCCAGGTATAGCCTGGATGAAAATTGTTAGTAGACAGAAGTGCACAATCAGAAAGATACTGTTCTTGGGTATCACTGAGACGTGGCCAAGCCCTGGGGGACTGCACGGACACCTCCATAGAGTATCTCTGCAGTTTTCTTGGAGATACAAAAGAGATTTGCCATTGCCCACTTCTGGGCATCAAACTAACAAACACTCTGCTTTCCAGGCAGCTTGCATACTATTGAGCTGCAGCCAGCATGTAGCCTCTTTCAACATTTGGGGCTGAGGAAAACTTCACAGGGTGCTATAGGAAGCTAGAAAGACCAATTGGCAGATCCTGGACCAAATAAAACCTCAGTATTCATTCGAAACACTAATGACAAAGTTTTAAACTGTCATTCTTTGGGCAGAAGATCAAACTTCCTGGAAAACATGGTGATGATTAGGAAGGGAGAGCCCCGCAACCCCACAAACTAAATTAAAAGATTGACAGAACCAGGCCAGAATGATTAACAGATTACTTCTATTGGAGCATGCTTACTCCAAAGGTGATGCAGGATAACGATGAGATGAATGAACTTAATGACTGGTCAATTGGTCTTCATTGGGCCTGTTTGCACTCAGCTTTATTCTGGTATATATGCTAGAATAGGGGTCTACTATCCACAGGCTACAGCAGGCCACAACTGAAACCCTCCAGACACTGCATTTTAGCATGTAGACAACAGACCCCTATCCTGAGATATATTCCAGAATACGACCAAATACAAACAGGTCCAGTTCCTAGTTATTTTTCCTTTATCCTGAACTAACAGAATGTAATAACAACCTTTCCAAGGAAATTATACTGACAAACAAGCTAATCACTGCAATGTATCATATCCTATCCCCTCATCTTTGTCTCTATTGGAAGAAAAGCCTAAAGAAGAAAGCCGTTCAGAGCATATTAAAGAGAATAACTCCCATTTATTGACACCCACCGTAAATAAAATATCCAATCTACTGGAGCAATGCATTAGGAAAACTCCAAACATTTGCAGGAAGAAAGTATAAAACAACTTTCTGAAGGGAAAATGGAGAAGAAGAGCCCAGACTCAGTCATGACAGCAATGAAAACTGCCCTGGCATGCCTGGGAAGGATTGTAGATGGCTGTTTAGAGGAAATCAGTCCATCTGGTTGTCAGCAGTCAGCTGTGGCCAGGCAGCATCAAACAAGCAAGAAAAAAAAACAGACTAGTCTTGGGTCTGACTTTTTTAAAAGCACAGGGGAGAGATTTTTGTTAAGGAGGTGAAGGCATGAATGAATTGGCTTAAGGTGCTTCACAGTTGTTCCTCTCACTTTGCTCCTCACTGTCAATGTCTGCAAAGCTTAAGGCAGTTAAACCCATCCAGCCCTGCCAGATGTTTGCTGCTGATGCAGCCGCAAGGGCTGTAGGATCCTCTGCCTTTCTTTTCCTTAATCTCCTTGCATAAAGGGAGATTATCTCTGACCCTTTTATTAAGGCGGAGATTGAAGGATTGGAGGAGTGTGGACTGGGGACAAGCTGCATCCATGAGTGAGGCTTCTTACTGTGGTTTTACTATCTGTGGTCTTCCCCAAGAAGATCCAGAGAGAGAGAGAGAGAGAGAAAGCACACCTGCTTCCGTAAGTGCAAATACTTTTTGCTTGGGGCCTGGCTGCATTTTTCTTGGAACTGGGTGCTTCAAACAAGGATCACATGTTGAAATAATCAACCTGCCACCCTCTGATAGCCAGCAGCTTTCCAGGCAATGAAACAGATGTGGAGGAGTATCTACTAGCTAATGTCAGCAGCGTTGCCTAGTGGCTACAGTGTTCTACTAGGCAGCATAAAAGTACCGTCAAGTTGGACTTGACTTCTGGTGGACTGCTAAGTCTTTGCCAAATCTGATACCATGTGCCACTCCGTTTCCCCATAAAGTCTTCAGCAGGATAGGCACCAAAAGCAGGATACCTACAGCTTGCCAAAACATGGATTTAAGGGCAAATTCACATCTTTCTCAGGCATGATGGCCAGTGAACCTCTGGAATGGTTCGAGCATCCACACTTTGTGACACCCTATTTGTTCCAAACTTTGCCAGCACTTCCCAAGCGCCAGCTAAATGTGACTGCCTCTTTACTCGGCAATTGCCTTGCCATGGCACCATTACCACAGCAACCGGGCACTATGGTGCACAACACCACCTGCACCACATGGTCCATTCAACTGAAAGAGGTGCAAAGGAGCGTGCCCAGCTCTGCTAGCTGGTAGCTATATGCCCAGGTGTGCACAGACATACTTCTGGAATGGAAGCATCTCTACGCCATGTGACTGCTCCAACTGGGAGGATCCCTGGTCTTCCCCTTTTTGCAAAGTGTGGAAAGGCCCTCAGCTTGCATTTGGCACCAACAAGACTGTAGCCCCTCTTTATTTATAAATTGGCCAAGGCCAAACATACTTTTCCCACTAAATATGCAATTGTACCAGTCATGGGACTCAGCAAACTGTATCAATGGACCTTTCTAGTTAGGAATTTCCCCACTTAGAAAATGACACACGGAACAAAGCTTTGCTTGTGGATAGGTTAGAAGGAGGCTTAGGCTGTTCCATCCCCTTTTCTTTCCATGACCCACACCAGATACATTTTGGCCAATGGAGATGATTAGCTTCTCCATTTGTGAATGTAGATCATGAACACATTTGGCTTGTAAGTTAATTGCTCAAGTTCAGCATGTTTATCTCTTCTCCAGAGAATCTCATCTTCTTGCGAATGTGATTCTCCTAAGTGGATCAGGATTCAGGCAACTCCGTTTTCCTTCCCACTCCTTTGCAGAACCTTAAGATGATGTAGGCCGTGACCTTGAAAAGGCAAATACCTTGACTTGGAAGTAATGGTAGGGAATGCCTTTAGAGGGCGCTAAGAACAAACAGGCAATGGCAATCTAGCATGGTTGGGGTTAAAGGCAGCACAGAATTCAGCCACAATTCAATGAAGAATTAGGGGGAGGAGGGAGGGAGGGGGGAAAGAATTAAGTGTTTGCTAATTTATTACAATAAGTCTGCTAAAAAGACCTCTTGCAAAACAGCGACTGCTAATATACTGCAGAAGAACCGGAAGTCCTAACCTCGGAAGTCTAAAAAATAAAATCCACTTGCCATCCAGATTTACTTCCTAATACAGGTAATTCTGGGGCTGTTATCGTGTCTAAACACATTATATACAGTGGGTCATTTCTCATGAAGAAGACAGGTAGTTTTAGTATCTTTGCTGATAACCTATGATGAAATTAAATGATAAAGCCCTCTGCAGTTTGATCCACATCAGAAGTTGACTTTCAAACCCCACTTTTCTCACCCATTCCAGGGGACTCAAAGCAGCTGTCAAACTTTCTGTTCTTCTCCCCACCTTGGAAGAGTGAGGAATCAAACCCAGTGACTAGGAGTCTGGTAATCTAACCACAAGATTAAACTGGTTCAGGGCCCTTTCCACACAGGGACATATTCTAGGATGTATTCCAGAATAGGGACCAACATAGTCTGAACTACCATGTGGACAGCAGACCCTTATTCTGGGAAATAATCTGGAATAAGGCCGAGTGTCGAAAGGTCCCAGGATGTTCTCCAGTGGCAACACAAGCAATGGTCAAGAGTATTAAAACCAAACATATAGCAAACACTTCCAGTGCGTTTGCAATATTTTAAACAAAACCTGGGAAGCATTTAAGGAAAAACTTAGCTCATTTCTTAGTAGATTCCTACAATTCACATGAACTCTTCTACATGTTGGCTTCTTTAGAAGTTGTCTTATGCTGAAACATTTACTTATAGTAGATTTGATTACATTTTACTAGTTGGGATGCTCTTGTCCAATTGTTTAATTCAATTCAGCGGCACGGGATTTTATGTGGATACCTGGACCTGCCATCCCAAGCTGCCACCCATGAGGTTTTGAGCTTCTATCAGCATTGACCACATTGGCTTGCATTGACATCATCTGTTATCCACAATATCTGGATGCACAAAAACTCCATATTCAAATTAAATGGTAAAGCCCTGTACATTTTGACCCTAATCAGATTCCCAGTTATTTGCAATAGGTCTGAACGGATGTATATTTCCACGGTCAGAGGTTGATGGTCACTATCTTCTCTTGGGGTCACAATAATGTCCGAGAAGAGAGACTAGTATGCCTTGGAAGCACAAATATAGTCCACTGTGCTGCTCAAATTCATAGAATGGAACGTATAGGGATAATGAAAATTTGTGCTAGTACCA
>MTQE01002781.1:2629431-2657269 GCA_014337955.1 Aspidoscelis marmoratus | reverse complement strand
CAAGATCACTTTCGATCACTTCTCCATTCTCTCCCTGCAGACTTCCCAATCCACAAAGCCTTTGCACAATCCACAAAGATTTGGAACTTGAATTCTAAGGTCAAGAACTAAACATCAGCAAAGACACTTCCTCAAGCTTTGAACATAAGATAAAGAGCATTTCAGCTACATTGATCTATTTTGATCAACCACAATTAGCCAAAGGGACACTGATAAATCCCTTGTTCTGTTGAGCTGAGAATGAGGTCAGTATTCACCTCGTCTTCTGTGTACCCCAGGATCCCAGCCAATGGTCCTTTAGATGCCTTTTTGACAGCTTCTTTGATCTGAGCATAGGTAGCTGGCCTGGAGAGGCGGCAGGTTAGGTCAACAACCGATACATCGCACACAGGAACACGGAAGGCCATGCCAGTGAGCTTCCTGTTAAAAGAGAAGGTTACGTTATTCAGACAGAAAATGATGCAAACAAGTATTAAGAGGAGTAAGGTGGAGATAAAAGTGCATATTCTGACCATCATCTTAAGCTGTATACCAAAATAAGAACCTACAGCACTCAATTCTCATCATTCCTGTGTTTATACCAAACTGGCTAGGGCTAATGGGGATTGAAATCTAATAAAATCTGAAAGGTACCACAGTAGTAACCTCTGCTTTCAAATCCATTTCTCTGGAGATAGAAGAATGCATTTGCTAGATGCATTTGGCTAAGTACTGTATTCCTCTTTCACCAAACAGGTGAGAAGGACGTTTTGTGGGGGTTGAAAGTAGCAACCCCAAGGAGCATTTAAACGTGTTCTCTTGCTGTCAAGAGGCTCAGATCACCACCCAAATGGCCTCTGAAGATGTGTTAGATTCCATACCCATTAAGCTCAGGAATGACCTTGCCCACAGCTTTCGCAGCACCAGTAGAAGCTGGAATGATGTTCTGGTGGGCACCCCTGCCATCACGCCAAGCCTTGGCAGAAGGACCATCCACAGTCTTCTGGGTGGCAGTGTAAGCATGAACAGTGGTCTGCAAACAGAAAAAGTAAAAGTTTCCATTAGGAATATATCTGAAAAGCATTTAGGAGTAGACTTTCTTAAAACACACTGATCCCTAATTTACATGCATTAGATCTTGTAAATGCTTGTGGTCACTGCAGAATAGGAAGTAAAGTTTTGACAAAGAGAGAGATGATGTGAACCTCAACTGCATACCAAAATACAGTATTTAAAGTACCTCCTTTCAGCTTGGAAAACAGAAAGCAAAGTGATTTACGAAAGTACAAAAAAGTTATGATACTGTATCAATAAATGGTAATATGCCAGTTACAAGATTTAATTCCCTACCTGGAAGCCTGATATTTAAAAATGAAATGGCACACTTGTTACAGCGTTGCTTTGAACAGAGAAATGGTCATTTGCCTGATCAATGTTTTCAATGGTAGGTTAATAAAAACTTTCCTTTAAACAGTTCAGTTTTCTTCCAGGCCATTTCATCTATAGCCAGCCATGGGCACAAGGGGAAACCTATTTCTTCTTTTACCAAATTACTGATTAATTGTGCTAACTGGGATAGGATTGACAGCATCTAGAGTGCCACAGTTCCCTTACTCGTGAGTTCTGCTGGAAGAATGACATCCTCCTTTAGCATGCCACCTCTGCCACACCATGGAATCTAACGATTGCTCTTACCATAAGGCCTTCCACAATGCCAAAGTTATCGTGAATGACCTTGGCCAAAGGTGCTAGGCAGTTGGTCGTGCAGGAAGCATTGCTGAAAAATCAAACGACACACATTAAACTAGTTCATCACCCCTTCCGACCAACTTAAATGCAGGCCAAATACACATCAAGATTAACATTTTGGCCTAAAACAACCTTGAACAAAGGAGTCACATTATTCTCAGGAGAAAAAAGAGAGAGCACATCTTGCTCCTCAGCTCGCTTCTGCACCAACTATAAGCCCTCCAAGCGCATACAAGAGACATGCTGAAGTGAACTTTACATCTGTGGCTGTTCATTAAAAAGCACACACAGGAATAAAGATTATGACACAGTACAGAAGCCAAGTATTTCTCCACCACAGCCTTTCCCTATTTTAAACAAGGAGCCTCACCTCACAACTTTCATGTTCGACGGGTCGTACTTCTCATGATTGACTCCCATAACAAACATGGGAGCATCAGGGGAAGGTGCAGTCACCACTATTCGCTTGGCTCCACCATGGAAATGAGCCTGGGAAAAGAGGCAAGATTAAGCTGGCTGCAAAAGAACTAGGCCTGGCGATGGACAGGGCTGTTAAGACAGTCTGCAGTACACGTGCCGCAGCAAGCAAGGCCTGGTTGGCAAGGTCTAACACAAGCCGGACTCTCTGTTGAAGGCAAAGGGACAAAAAAGATGCAGGATTTGTGCACTCTGAAGAGAAGTCAGAGTAGGGAAGGCAAGAGACAACGGTCAGGCAAAGGCCAAAGGTAAAGACAAGAAGTACAGCTGGTTTTTACATCCTGCTTTCTCACCCTTAAGGGGATTCAAAGCAGCTGACAAATGGTCTGTTCTCCTCCCCACAACACCCTCTGAGGTAGGTGAGACTGTGAGAACTTGGGAAGATAGCTGTGACTAGCCCAAGGTTGCCCAGCTGGCTTCATGGAGGAGTGTGGAATCAAACTGGGAGTCTATCATATCAGAGCCTGCCAGTAACCACAGGACAAGGAGTAAGTGAGCATTCAAGGATATTAAAGGTTAGCACCTGCTTGCTCCTATCCCAGTAGGGTTTGCTACTGGGAGAGGACGGGTCTGCACAGGCCTTATGAAGATATCACTTGTGACCCCAGGGTTTTCTGGCTTTTGCGCAGCTGCTGCCAAGCCTTAAATGAGCCCATAAGTGCGCACCTGCCCCCGGCCTTTGCAAAGGGCTGGGCTTTTAAGGGGTTAGACCCTGCAAACCAGGCCTTTTTGGTAGGTTTGTGTGCTGTGGGTCAACAGAATAAACCCGTTCTCATGTAGGTCTAAAAAGAACAAAGTCATGCAGAAAGCACTGAACTACAGCAGAAATATAACACAAAGATGGAGAGAACATGAAAGAACAAAGTACTCCCTTACTGTTCTCCTAACACAAGAAGCTATGTAACTGACATCTCCAGGTACCTACCGAAGCTTTCTCAACGCTGAGGAAAACTCCAGTAGACTCTACTACGTACATCGCATCCGCTTCTGCCCAAGGGATTTCATTTGGTTTCATGCTGTAAAAAATACAAGAGCGCCATCATCTCATCAGGACCCAGGACAGGTATTCAGGTTGAAGCAAAGAGCTACTACCATACGAATATACGGTAAGTTTGATAAATGAGAGGGGGAAATCCCAAGGAATGAAAACTGATAGGCTATTTTACAGTACAAGAATGTGCCTACCAACTGCAATATTAATGAAATAATTTCTGGAACTATCGATCGAGAACTGATGTCTGGAAATGGAGAAGGAGAAGAAGCGGAAGAGGAGTTTGCTTTTCTATCCCACTTTTCTCTTCCAGTTAAGGGGACTCAAAGCGACTGACAAACTTTCTGCTCTTCCCCCCCACAACAGTCATGCTGTGAGAGCTCAGAAAGAGAGCTGTGACTAACCCAAGCTCATCCAGCTGGCTTTGTGGAGGAGTGTGGAATCAAACATGGTATTCTCAGATAAAAGTCCGGCTCCCTCACCACAGGACCAAATTGGAGGAAGATTCTAGCTGACCTTCTTGATAGCAGGTTCTCTGTATATGATTTAATTTTCAGGCTATACTCAAGGGTTAAATCAGCTAAGGAAATGTTACTATTAAGAGATCAGAGAAGTACTTTTAAGTATTCCAATGAGGAAAAAATCAGCATTTTTGCTTTCATTTAAAAATCCATTTGAGTCTCTAAAGTTCTTTTGTTCTTTATTTAAGAACCATGTTTTATTAGTGCTGGCATTTTTACTAACAAATATGGGAGAAGAAACTCAATGTCATAGTTCAGTAACTGCAACCAAACTGTAGCTGTACTCAGAACCCTTCCACATATTAGGGACTTAGAGCCTTTTCACACTCACCCAATCAGGACTGCGCTGCATGCTCTGGCATGCTCTATTCACACACCATGGCACCACCTCTGTCCCAGAGGGGCCCAGTGCATGAAAGATCCTCCTGATCCTCCTTAGCTATCCAGCAGTAAAAACTGCTCCACAGCTTTACTGGGAGCATCTAGGACCCTAGTGCAGGGGTAGGCAAACCACGGCTCGGGAGCCACGTGCAGCTCTTTGGCCCCTTAAGTGTGGCTCTTCCAGCTTAGGAGTACCTTAATTGAGTTAATAACAATGTACCTACCAATATAGTTTAAGTTTAAAAAATTGGCTCTCAAAAGAAATGTCAATCATTGTACTGTTGATATTTGGCTCATTTGACTAATGAGTTTGCCAACCACTGCCCTAGTGCAAATGCTGCATGGAGGTGGGGTGGCATAGCTGTAGCTGTGCAGTCATGTGACACAACTGCCATAGCAATGGCCCAATGCACCAGAATAGCCCAACTAGGGCCAGGGTTGGCACCCTCAGTGCAAATACTGTCCCACGGACATTGATAGCAAGAGCTGCACAGGAAGCTGTACATAAAAGTTCCTCCATTGTCACTCTTTCCATCCAGACCTCCCACTCCCGAAAACTAACGCTTCAAGGAAGGGTTAGACAAATTTATGGATGACAGATTTATCAATGGCTACTAGAATGGATGCCTAAGTACATTTTTCAGGTTGGGGGAACAGGCAGGATGCTTCTAGGGCCATTTGCTGGGATTAGAGAGCAGGGGAAGGTTTACCCTTGTCTCTGCTTGAGATGCCCATGGGCAACTGGAGGGCCACTGTTTGTGACAAGATGCTGGACTAGATGGGCTGTGGCCTGATCCAGCAGGGCTCCTCTTATGTTCTTATGTAACTGCATACAGCTCTCAGTGCTGCCTAACAAGACCATCAATTTGCACAGCTCCAGAGGTATCCAGTATCAGATGTCCTTCTCGTGCACCACTTCTGTAGATCACTGGAGGCCACAACCCTAGAATAAAGACACTGTCTCCTCTATTCTCCACTTACCACTGGAATACAGTGATTTTTAAATCATTCACGATTAGCTTGCCATTTTCAGCCCTCACTTCTCCTTTGAAGCGCCCATGGGTAGAATCATATTTGAACATGTACACCTGTGGGGAAAGGCGGGAGTCAAATCATTGTGTCCTGATAAGATAGCATGTTTCCCCTGAACTAGAAAACAAAAAAAGGTTCAAATCATCCACCCTGCTGTGTATTTAATATGCACTGAGCGATATTTCACAAAAGGGCTTGACAAGAACTCAATCTGTGTAATCATAACTCGTCACGTGTACATACTTTGCAGTCTGCTGACCACACTTTCGCACACTGCATATTTGAATTTTCCTGCCAGTTACTATGTAAAGAAGTAAGGCCAACTGATATGATTTTGATCCTCTATCAATTCCCATACAAAAATGGACTCTGAGGATCAGAGATTAATTATGGCTAAAGAAGTCAGTGCAGTGGAAAAAGGAAGGTGTGATTTACATAAGAAACGTCAGGCCCTCACAAATGAATCACCTCAACTGTGGGATTGTACTGAAAGAGCATCATCTCCACAACCTATTTTATAACCATCCCAGGAGGACAAGTGTATCAATTGCTACTAGAATGAATACCTAGGTACTGCCTCCAGATTGGAGATACAGGCAGGATGCGCCTCTAGAGGCCATTTGCAGGGAGTTGAGAGCAGGGAAAGGTTTTGCCTTTGTCTTCTGCTTGAGATGCCCATGAACAATTAGTGGATCACTGTGTGAGACAGGATGCTGGACTAGATAGGCTGTGGCCTGATCCAGCAGGGCTCCTCTTACATTATGTTCTTATGTTCCGTGTCCTTTAACTTCACCTAATCCATGAAGCTAAATACAGTACCTAGTCAAAGGAACTCATACCCTTTAGCTGATGTTCCAATTGGCACAAAGAAGCCGAGGGCAACCAGAACTGCTGGGTGGGTTGAAATACTACAAGTCTAAAAGCGATACAGAAAACCCTACATCTCAATTGTGTCTGAGATCACCTTGGGAAATGGGAAGTTAACTTAGCAATGGAAGAGTGGTTGGTCAAACTGACAGACTGAGCAGAAATGGGTAACTTAACTCATATGATCAAGGACAAATCTGTGGCTTCTTTTTGTAAAAACTGGGAATCCTTCACTGACTTGCTGTGCAAAGAAGAGGACATGCCAACTATAGATTCTGAATTATAATACACTCAATGGGACCACAAGAAAATAGGACATTCTAAAGGAGTTTTATATGAATTTTGCCAATGACAATCGGAGGATGAACCAGAAGTCACTTTAGACTTTTATTATATAACAGTGTTGTTAGATTTATTATTCCTGTATATGTGTATTAATTTCATTTTTTCCTATCCTAAAATCCAATAAAATTTGAAAGTTTATCCACTTGAAGTTATGGATATTTCACTTAGTTCAGCCTTTCCCACATGCTGTTCCTCCAGATAACTGACTAAATGCTGCAATGTCTTTAAATCATTACCATATAATTAAGGTCAATGAACGGATCATTGACAGCCACAACTTTGACCTTCTTCTCTACACAGGCCCGAAGGACCAAGCGCCCAATACGTCCAAATCTGCAGGAGGGAAAAACAACCGATTAGAATACACAGCATCACTAATCTAGCCATTTCCTGCAGCAATTTTAAGGTCCTCTCTGGCATGAAGCTTTCTTCACCGAAGGCTACAGACAAAAAGAAAGACCTCAGTTTGCGTGAGGGTTTGGTGGGGCACAAATGGCACACAAACTGAAAACCATGCAAATGAAACAACTGGAATTCATTAAAAATCTGGGGTAGGGGAACTAAGCCGCTGTCTCCATTCCAGTTCAGTAGGATTCAACCAGTCAAACCCATCTGGACTGCTGAGCTGTAGACAGACTAGCTTTAGACAAAGGGATGGAAGATTGTATCAACCCTGGCCTCCAGTCCCCAGTGGAGCAGAGAAGAAAGAGAGAAAACACATGACAGTTTAGATCAGAGGGTCTGGTCTGCTGCATTTGCCCAACCTATATCATCTCAGGATTTTACAAAAGAGCTGTCAGGCCTCTCTCAGGCAGGCAAATAACAAATCCATTTCTTGAAGATTTAAGCTTTGCAAGCCAGCGTTCAGTCCCAATTGTCTCGTTACACTTTTTTGTGTGTAAGAAACTCCTAGGAGGCAACTCTAGAAGCAGCTGGCCCTTATTCAAACCACGTGCTTTTGAAAACTGGAGGCAGCTTACCAGACCCTCCACATGAGGGGAAAACAACCCGTTCAGAAAAAAAAACCTTACCCATTGATTCCAACAGTTAACTCAGCCATACGTTTCGGAGGTGGGGGCGGCGGCGGTGGCGGCGGTGGGGGCGGTGGAGCTTCTGGTTCAGGCTCTGGGGTTGGTGGTGATGGCTCCGGCTCTGGCTCCGGGGTGGGTGGTACTGGCTCAGGGGAGATCTTTGGAGGAGAACCTTCACTGATCTCAAGTCTGGAAGCAGAGAAAGTGTGTTAAGTATCTTGGTTTAGGTAGATGCTATTAAATAATATATGAAGTTTATATCATTTCAAAGTGTAATTCATTTCTTCTCCACAGGAAACATAGGAATTTATGTTTCTGAAGGGGATTTCTATTTTCATGACTTCATTCCCAAGATCTTTTAGGTCAGGGGAAACTGGTACAACTCTCTTCTGCACACTTTTCCAGGCAATTGTTTTTCCTTTGTTCTTCACCAGAAGTGGCGTTTCCAAGGCAAATGCTAAGATGCAACCTTGTCAGTAAAGATGGACTTCATTTTTCCCCACCTATCAAACTCAGTTACCTCATTTTACTGTTCCACATAAAACATAATTTTCAATTAAAATATAATAAATCAAACACCTGCTTCCCAATAATTTATGTCATAGTTCTTATAACCTGCTATTCACTCAAACATCTTTGGGTAAAGAACCACCAAATGATACCCGATTAATACCTCTAAGTCAGTATCTGTCCACTATAGAAATTTACAGATGCAAAGCTACTTGGGAAGTAAGGGCACACATGAAGTGTGCACCACAATTTTATCCAATTCATTCCAGGAAAAAAATGTTCTGTAATGCAGACAGGGGCACTAAGCAATGACAGGCTGGTACCTCTGACTACCATGAGCTTCAGCCCTTCTTCAAGTGAGCCAGTTTGGTCTAGTGGTTAGGGAGCCAGACTTTTATCTGGGAATACCAGGTTTGATTCTGCACTCCTCCATGAAGCCAGCTGGGTGACCTTCGGCTAGTCACAGCTCTCTCTCTTTGAGCTCTCACAGCCCCACCTGACTCACAGGGTGTCTGTTGTGGGGAGAAGAATGGAAGGTTTGTCAGCCGCTTTGAGTCCCCTTAAAAGGGTGAGAAAAGCAGGATAGAAAAGCCAACTCCTCCTCCTCTTCTTCTTCAGAAAGGCTATTTTGGAAAAATCTACATACTGCTGTTTTACAGACAACCTGAACTAAAAGTTGTATGTGGTAATACAGATAACAAAGTTTGAATTTAAATCACAGCTAGGTATACTTATGTCTACCATGATGGCCAGAATTTAGATGGGCTCATCCTATAAGTAAAAGATCTTGTTTAGATCTCCCTTGTTGCAGTTTTGGGGGTGCTATGCCGTATTCCATAGTTCTGCTCTGATAAGGTGAAGAGGCTGCCTTTGAAAACCATTGAGAAAATGAGGCTGGGCAGAATGTTGCGGCAAAGCTGAGGACACAAGATTTGTACAGCTGAGCACCCCTGTTCATCCTGCTTCCCTGGCTGCTGCTTCACTTCCAGATCCAGCTGCAGTACTGATATTAACCTTTAAAGCTCTTAGCAGCTTAAAATCACAGTATTTAATGAAACAGTTTTTCAACATTATCTATTCTGGAACCTGAGGTTTACACTGAGGATTTCCTCTGACCTCTCTTCTGACCCCCAGCTGTGGCAAAAAGAGCAGAGGCCACCAAATCAGCCTCTTCAGTGCCAAGCAAACACCAAAAGGTGTCACATCAATGCTAGCAAAGACAGGTGAACTTCAGTTATTGGTTCGCTTGTGGCCAGGGTTGAAATGTGCACTGCACTTCTATATTCTGTTCCTATTTTCTGTAGAATACCTCTAGTCATGTGTTTTTCCAACTTCGGCTATTATGAAGGTTTTTATTCTTTGTCATTCCACATAGTGATCTGTCTCACTGTGTTGCAAATCAGTTTGATTAATTTCTTCTTCTAAGGCTTTAAAATAGTAAAATGTACAGTATATCTGAATACTAAGGCACTGCTTTCCAATGATCCAATATCTGAGCTGCATTCCCACCTAAGGTTTAATCCAGCTTCTGTCCACTTTCAAAACATATAAGCAAAGAGGCAAGCTGTTGTCTTTCAGCATTATCCCTTTCAGGAAATCCACCCTTGGGTTAGATGATTGGGGGGCAGGGAATGACTGGTCACCTTGCTGCTTTTTTTTGCTATACTCTGAAAGTGGACTGAAGCAAGATTATAACATTTAGGTGTGAACACAGCCATAGTAGTCTGGATCCCACACATAAGAAGGTGCCTACATCAAGTGTTTTGCACCCAATAAATAATAGTCACTGACGGTTTCTAAGCCTATTGCAATACTTACATATTATATTTTCTATTTGCTAAAATATACATATTTATGGATTATTCTTCCATTACTTCATGCTAATACAAATCCTATTGCAAATTAACTACTATTGATCGTCTCATGTTATAACATTTATTTGAAATGTGGCAATGCAGGCCTTCTCAGTTGTCTCAGTTTTCAAAAATATTCCCCGCAGTGACGCACATCCTGTCACAGTTAATTTAAAAACATTCCTTTCTTCATAGGCATCCTTTCTGTGCAGAAGTGCTAGGATAGGTGGAATTTTTGTGGTGCTAAGGCAGTTTGGTCTAGTGGTTAGGGAGCCAGACTCTTATCTGGGAATACCAGGTTTGATTCTGCACTCCTCCATGAAGCCAGCTGGGTGACCTTCGGCTAGTCACAGCTCTCTCTCTTTGAGCTCTCACAGCCCCATCTACCTCACAGGGTGTTTGTTGTGGGAAGAATAGAAAGTTTTGTCAGCCACTTTGAGTCCCCCAAAATGGGTGAGAAAAATGAGGTTAAAAAGCCAACTCTACTTCTTCTCTTAGGGAGAGCATGTGAAATTTCTTAAACTAATAAAGGAAATTATTCTTGACACAGATGGCCAAGAATAGAGCACTGAATATTTTAACAATGTTTCTAATGGTGTTTAATATTCTTAATCATGCCTTATTTGTGCTTTACAGCTGTCATTCCTATATTTTGTTATTTGTGAATCACCCTTTCTTCGAAATAAGCCAATTTACGAAAATAAACAAGTTACTTTTGGTGAGCTACATAGTGATAAAACCTAACTATATACATGGCAGCATAAAGCTCCATGATTAAGAGTGCCAGATTCATATCTTGTAGTTACTGGGTTTGATTCTGTACTCCTCCATGAAAGTAGCTGGGTAACCTTGAGCTAGTCACAGCTCTCTTTCTGAGCTTTCACAGCCACACTGCTCTCACAGGGTACCCGTTGCAGGGAGAAGAACAGAAGGTTTGTCAGCTGCTTTTAGTCCCCTTTAACAGGTGAGAAAAGCAGGGTATAAAAACCAACTCTTCTTTGTCTTCTTCTATACCGCTTTTTTCTGGTATTTGTGAGGGGTGGTTTTCCCTTTTCCTTTATGAATATCAGAAATTATTAACCAAAAGACCCTGAAAAAACACACACAATTTTGTGGCCCTTTCTGATGAAGGAAAATGTAAAATACCACTCCTTGTTACTGAATTATCATGAATAACGAGAAAAAACCTGAAAATAATGAGGTACAAAAACTTGCAAGTTTCATGGGAGTAATGTAATTTCTGATCATAATAATCACACAGTGTGGGCACCAAATGACCCAAGAGATACCACTTCCGACAGAAGGAAGCATCACTGAAGGTGACCTCAAGGTCAGTGAAGGAAAATTCTGATAGACTAACTTCAAATGCCCTAGTATTTCTGTCCATATCAATAAAAGTACTATATTCAACCTAAACAAATAAAAAAGGCTATAACTTTGGATACCATTAAATGAAGAAGGAAGCGCTCATGCTTCTGTGTAGGATCTTACCACTGTACAAATTCATGGAGAGGATAGCTGTACTTGAATCCCACAAGCTCCTCAAGAAATGTGCTTACCTGAAAACTTTGACACTAACTGATGTACCACCTTCAGGGGGCGGCGAACAACTGCGGTGGTGACTCATTTTGCTGGCTGACCTATCTACTGTTTCACTACCTAGAAATACTGGAAGAGGAGTTCAAGAAACTTGTTAACTTTCACTCAACTAAACTTACTATCAACATTTACTAATATTTGCTTTACTCCCATTGTTCCTATTTTGGGCACCTTTCAATCCATTACTGTGGGCTGCTGAAGTTCAAAATCAATATGGAAATGTGAATTTTGAAATATCTTATCTCACCCTAGAAAATTAAAAAAAAACACCGTTCATTTTTGAAACTGGATTATCACTTAAGATTATGACAAGATTATGTAGTTCTAGTCTATTGCGCAGATATTAGAAATTCTGTTAAATGATACCTTTGATTTCTACAGCGACACTAATAACACAATGCCTTTCATATAGTTCTGGCAATAGTTAAGATGATCACTTAGCTTATAGCAATTCCTGTTAGGAAATTCAGTGTATTAGTTACTAAACAAAGGCACTGTCAACTTTCCGGGTTTTGTTGGTTTCTAGAGCTTGTGCCTTAAAAGCAGTGGTATTTCTATGGCGAAGAGACATGTTATCAGCCTAGACAGAGAATCAGACGTAAGCCACAGAGCTTAACATCATATTTTCAAGATATATCCACCAATGTTTCTAAAACCTAAAGTTCAAAGGAGGAAAAGCAGGGGGAGGGGTGTGAACAGAAGTAGGTTTTTGTTCATCTTGTATTTCTCAACCTCATTCTTTCTCCCAAGGAACAGGACAAATAAACAAGGATTTATTCCCCTATGTTTGTATCTTGATGGCCTATTCCACATCTGTATAAGATGAGGTTGAATAACTGGGAGGAAAAAAATGTGTGTGACATAATCTTCACCTGCAGCCCACTGCATAGGATCAAAACAAGACCCTTTTAATGCAACAGCTGTAATAGATACAGCCTGTCCTCAAAGTTCTAAATGCCTGCCCTCTGCATTCTCCATCAATTGGTCTAAGACAGTGATGGTGAACCTTTTGAGCTCGGCGTGTCATTATTCGCGAGAAAACCTAGCTTAACTCGGGTGCTGTGTCAGATCTAGAAATATCCATAATTCTGTGATATTTGTAGCTCTAGTAAAAAAGTTATATTTTTGATATATGTATTTTATTAAAAGCAAAAACAAATTATTCTTTACATTAGTGACTTTTGTTGCTGAATTTCGTTTGCTAAATCTGCAATTGAAAGTTGAATTTTGTACACTTCAAAAACAAGCAAGCACTACACGCCCGGGTGCCAGGGTGGCCATGTGTTACCCAAAAGAGCTTGGCATGTCACCTGTGACACGCATGTTATAGGTTGGCCATCACCGGTCTAGGACATAACTGAAATATCTTACTTCGGCTACAAAATGCTTTGCTCATTTCTCACTGTGAAATATTCAGATGTTTGACATAAGCTTCTCCCCTCTAGCACTCAATCCCAGGCACCTGCTAAAAAGTGTGATGGAATCTAGCCCAAATCAGGCCCAGCCTTCAGATGTTACTGGCCTACAACTCTCATCATTCCTGTACAATGAGCTGAGGCTCCTTGTAATTGCCACCCAACAACTTCTGATGGGCAGCTGCTGCTCAGGGTAGGTTGGTGTAGTTAATTATACAAGGAAAAGAACCAAAAGAAAAAAGCAGGTGAAGTCAGCTAATAACCCCTTTCCATGCCTCGTGAGATCTACTACCATATAGTATCAAACACCTAGAACGGTTTGCAACTTCACTTTGCTTTGAGGAAGACCACCTCAGTATGATTTATTACACTATTCCTAATCTCTAGAACGATGAATTAGTTGTCAATTCTTTTCAAAATTCCAAAGGTAACAAAACAGTTCCATAGCTTTTAGAGTGCTTGGAAGGAAGCATGTGTACAAGATCTACACAAACACTGCTAGAGGAAACAGAAACCATTTCATCGCAAAAGAGCTAGCTCATTGCTGCGGCACAGGAGAGCCATTTCTAAAAAGCTCTGTGGGAACACACACCATCATCAGCTCCCTGGCAGAAAATCCTACACTGTTTTGAAACCAGTTATAAATTTTGTTTCCATTTTTTCACAGCAAGGTAGGAAAGAAATGCAAATTTTCATTTTATAGTGAAATTCTGCACGATTTGACGTCTTCCCGTGATAGAAACCAGCAAAAGAGGTGTGCTCAGGCAATAGTAAAGGCTTGGATATGATTCCACTGCCTTACAACTGGAGTACTTAAGACGTATTTTTGCTAAGCAATAGTCAGAGAAGACTGATACAATGCATGCTAACATTCATTCCAGGCTGGGATTTGGCTGTATTAAGGTTCTTTCTGCATTCACCTCAGTTAATCTGTATTAGATAGACCCATATTAGCTAGATCTCTATTAGCTAGATCCAGATCAAACACAAGCAGAGACATCTTCATTGAGTGGCCTGTAGAATAGTAAATGTGTGCTAAAGAGTGCTAGCATGGATGTAGACCACATTTCTGATCTGGATCTACTATACTCCCATACAGACAATCTGTTCCTAGCAGCAACTTGATCTGGATTAGCAAGTGTGTGCAGAAAGGCCTAAATCTCTGTTGCTTTGGCCTTACAGACATGTCACGATCTAGGACAAAACCCCATCCTACTGCAGGCATCCACAGCTGCTGCAGTGACACTATGTGGCCAGGAGTGCCTAATGCATCCAAGAAAGCATTAAGCAGAAACCACAGCCCAGCGCACCATCTGCACGTACACACAGCCCTTGAGCGTTTTACAGCCATTACATCTTGGCTGCAGCGTCTATGACCTTGAGCATCAGAGAAATCACCAAGAATACCCGTCGCCTAAATTCTCTGATTCCAACCATTTTAGATGTACACAGAAAAAGGTATCCACAACCCAAATACATATTTCATCTGATCTAGCAGCTACCTCACCCCCTAATGAATAACCATGTTTGTTCTTCCTTAATTTTAATCCAGCTCACATAACCCTAATTACATTATCAGGGTCTTGAGCAAGGTAGCAGCAAGCCAGTTTGGCCTTAGCAGCAATTAAGACTTACAATTCCATTTAAGTAAAGATCCTATGTGCATCAGGCTCTCCTCCATTCACTAATGCAGATATTGCAAGCAACTCGATCCCTTAATCCCACTTGCCTCAGAATTCAGTATGATGGCATTTAATCAGGCACAATGAACACACTCAAAAAAATGCAGGAGGGCAGAACTCCCAATTTCTTGTTATGCCCTCCTCTGCCAAAGGGAAGGGGAATTATTTCCACACATCCAGTGCAGTTATCACGACTTATTTCCATTGCAAATACAGAGTTGACCCAGTCAAATTTCTACCAGGTAGGAAGATTCTATTTTGAGGGAAACTAGCCTATTTGTGCTCCCCCTGCCCCCAGTCCTTGAAATCCCTGAGGGAAAATCCTGGCCATCTTTCAGCCGCTGCTCTGTGGAGCGTGCCTGCCTGCACGCAGACAATCTCTGCTTCCTAATCTCACAGATGCGACAGTCACATGAACCTGACAGATCCATACATTAGCAGCTGACCTAGACGCAAGCAATTGGCTCACTAGGAGACACGGCTCTTTGGCTTTCCTATGTACCTATATACAAATATAAAATGCAAGTACCTTTATAAAAAAACATTTTAAAGCACCTGCCCAGACACTTCAATTTTTTCCCTGTTTAAAATAGGAGGAAATGGTGAATTACTTTTCATACAGTTCAAGTCCCTGAATGAGTACAAACTGCAGAAATTAAAAATAAACATCGCATCTGTGTCCAGTAAGTTCCAGCCTGACATAAAGGGCAATAGAATCAAATGAATAAGTACAAATGAAACTTATCCATCTAACTGCCGGGGGGGGGGGGTGTCTTTCCAGACTCAACTCTCCAATCACTTCTGACGCAGATACATTTCTGGAGCACTATAAGACACACCAAATGATGTCTTGACAGATCTGCATAATCATCTTCTCAATCCCCTAGTGCCTTTTCCTGAAGTAGTTTAATCCTCTGTTCATACCCATAAGAAGACCTCCTTAGCACCACAACAAGTATTCCTAAAAGAAAAACTGCCCAAAACAGTATTCCCACCCACCAGATTCTCACATTACTATGCCTCCAGATCCTTATAAAGTCAACAATTCTACAATTCATTTGCCCTTCCCACCAAGGAGCTGAATGGTTTTTTACCCCTTGCCTATTTTTGCATCCAACCAAGCCTGCAAGAGACGTTAGATGGAAAGATAATGAGGTCAGGCAATGTGCTTCATATCCGAGTGAGAATCTGAACCCAAAACCTAACCCAGAACTTGAATAACTACAGCACATTGGCTTAATAATGTGTTTTATGCTCTCTTAACCCTTTAAGCAGCCCACAATACCAATGGTCTCCACTACCCATGTCATACTAAGCCAATGCTATGGAAGCTTCCCCCACCCAAAGGCCTCAGAACATCCTTTGGACTCCATTAGCCATCTGCTACCTACGCTTCTCCACAAACACACACACCAGTACTGCAGAGGATGTTGACTCATCAGTCCCGTCTGTCAAATTTTTAGCCCTTGAAGGCTGCTCTAATGCAACTACAGAGCTATGCACCTTACCCCCAAATACCACCACCTCTCTATAGGCAATTTTTCTTTCCACACACAACTTGCTCCCACCTGTGTCCATCCTAAATGCTGCCATCATCCTTCTCAACCTGTAAAATATTCCTTCAAGGTTCCCCCCTCCCCCCATAAACTTAGGATCATTCCGCTTTCAACCCACTTTTCCTGCCAGATTTTCCCCACTTCATCCCTCAACTCATTGCAAGCATCTCCACCTCAGTCTACTGATTCCAGTCACCCCCACCCCGCCCAAACCTGCTTCTCCATCCACCCATGGAGTCTAGTGGCTTGGTCTAGAGGTTAGGGAGTTAGTGGTTTGATTCTGCTCTCCACCATGAAAGCCGAGTGACCTTGGGCTAGTCACAGCCCCCTTCTGAGCTCTCACAGCCCCACCTACCTCACAGGGTGTCCTGTTGTGGGGAGAATAGAAGGTTTGTCAGCCGCTCTGAGTCCCCTTAAATGGGTGAGAAAAGGGGGATAGAAAAGCCAACTCTCCTATCTATGGGCACACCTGTAAGGATGCTCAGACCACCTTTTTAGGCCACAAGCCAGTATGATGCAGCAATAGCTGGACCTTCAGGATGGCGAGCTCCCACTCAGTCATGAAGGTCACTGGCTGACTCTCTGGTCAGACACCCTCAGAAGCCTACCCTGCAGGGCTGTTGTGCAGACAAAACGTGGCAGTCTAGGGGAAGCCAGTCTGGACGAGGGCTGAGGCTCCAAGCGTGTAATAAAACGGCAATAAGGGAGCTTTAAGCCATTAGGAAGAGCGGCGGTGGATGGGGGCAGCACTGGCATCACACCAACCTCGCAGGACTGCTGTACGGGGCTGGGGGGGTGGGCACGGTACCTTGGGGAAACCCTCCAGGCGAGGAGAACTGAGATGCAAACACTGCAATAAGGAGCAATAATTAAGCAATTAGGAAACTCCACCGGGGGGGAGGACAGTATTTAGCGCCCCTCACGCCTCAAGGCTTCCCCGCCTTTTAGCCCCCTTCCCTGCCCCCATTCAGACAACCACCGCTGCTCCCTTTCTTCTTCTCCTCCGTCCCCCCCTTCTCCTCCATCCCTCACCTGCAGCTTCACACAAACGAGAGCCCGGGATGGCGAGCGACGAACAAGCAAGCAACGGCTGGGCACCCGCTTATATACCCTCCGTCTCCGCTGCTAGGCAACGCCTACCTACCCGCCCCCCCCCGCGCTCTTATCTATCACAGACACACCCTCCGCCTTCTCAGGGCACGCTCTGGACGCACGCACAGAACGAGGATGCGCGCGCGCGCGCGCGCTCGTGCGTGAGCGAGTGGACATACAGTCTTCGCCCCCTACCCTTCTCTTTCGAGTAGCCGCGCCAGGCGCGTGCGCAAAAAGCCTTCGGGTGTTACGTAAGCGCGCGCGCACACGCAACATCCCCCCCCCCGCCCTTCTCAGTTGCAGCTTATTTGTTTATCTGCAGCGCAGGCAGCCCAGGCGTCGAGAGCGCGCGCGCGAGGCAGATTGGTACCCAGCTCTGCTCTCAACGGCTACCACGGTGGGAGGACAGCCGGCCGAGCGCCTTGGCGCATGCGCGCCGTTCCCTCAGGCGTCGGGTAGCAGCGAGCGCGCTCTCGCAGAGCATCCTCTCTTGCCCGCTGCTGCACCTGCTGCGCCGAGGGAGCAAGAGCCGTGCGCAAAGGCTTCTGGGTATAATGGATTTCTCTCTCTCGTTGCCACCTTCAGTCAGAATATCAGAAGCCTTTCCCCCTTTTTTTTGAGGGGGAGGGACGGACAGTGGTACTGTATTTCCATGAAACAATGGTTACTCTGAATAAGGATTGCGGGTGGTATTATTCCCCCAAACCTGCATAAACCTGCTGCTGAGGTAGTATAAATTTGGGGGGGGGGGCTTAGTCACACTATCCTGTGACTGAAACTTTGAGAACAGACTGGTGAGAAGAATAGGCCATTGTTCTAAATCTGCAAAGTATTTATTAGCCACATTTGCATGGAAGTGTTGAAAATCAGGTGGGTGGCACAGTAGAAGTGTTTGTGTCCAAACCAGATGAGCAAAGTGCTGTCCACAAGTGTGATATACCCAAAACAGACCTGTCTGTGCCTTAAGATCGGGGGGGGGGGCGCTCCCGGTTGTCCCACCACCTTCAGTAGCAAAAGGGGTGGGCACCCGAGAGAGGGCCTTCTCAGTGATGGCCCCTAGGCTATGGATTAGTCTTTCCCCTTGAGGTGTGTCCAGCACCTTTATTGTACATGTTTAGTGAAGACGGACCTCTTTGCCCTGGCCTTTAGTTAAATGGGGATACCCTTTCTCTTCCCACCTTCAGAGACTGCTGTTGTTTTAATACATTTTTGATTTTAAATGTTGTTATCTGCCCTCAAGTATAGGGTGGGATAAAAATGCAAATAATAAATAAATAAAACCCACAGTGTCATTCAAGGGCACACAGAATGCTTTGACTGGCATACACGAGCCCATTTTCTCCCCTAGACGGTCCTGAGCTCACAACTGTGAGTATTGTGTACCATCTGCAGCCTAGAGCATCCAGTCTGCACCTCCCCACATGTTATGAACAGCAGAGTTCCAGCAGCAATCCAACAATCAGCACTGTCAGGGGCAGGAAATGTTTGGAGGTGTAATTTAGCATCCCTTGTAGTTGATATTGAGTCATTAACTGCATGGGCATTTTCATGGACACCTTAATGCAATTTTCCTGGCAGAGATACAGGAGTGGTTTGCCATTACCTACTTACAGGGAAAGGCTGGAGATTGAACCAGAAACCCTCTATTTTCCAGGCAGTTTGCTTTACCACTGAGCTGTGGATATACCCAAACTCCATGGGTACCCTCTATGCATTTTTCTTGGCTTGGATAGAGAATTCTGTCCTCTCTGCAACATATACTTGTTTAATAATTTAATTTGCTGTTTGAATGTTTTGCCATTGCTTAGGTTTCCATCTTTATATTTGCAGCAGTTTTTAATGCAGTGCTTAACAGTATAAACATGTTGAGAGGACATACTGACTGAGAAGATGGACAGAGGACACAGTACTTAGCAGAAGGGGTCTGAGCGGAGCCCTTTCCTCCAAAACTAGTCCTGATGTGTGGACAGAGATATGCAGGGTGGATGGTAGGTTTTCCCCAGCAGGCTACTAAAAATGTTGCAGGCTGGCAATTTTTTTGATGTTAACTAACAAATTGAAAATTAAAAACAACAGGAAACATGAGAAAGGAACTGTATAAGAACATAAGAGGAGCCCTGCTGCATCAGGCCACAGGCCACCCAGTCCAGCGTCCCATCTCACATACTGGCCCATCAATGCATCCTGGGCATCTCAAGCAGAAGACAAAGGCAAAACCTTCACTTGCCCATGTCCCTCTGCAAATGGCCTTTAGAGGCATCATGCCTGTCTTCCCCAGCCTGGAGGATGTACCTGGGCAATGGCATCCATTCTGGTAGGCACTGATATACCTGTCATTCATGAATTTGTCTATAGTTAAAATATTCTCAGAACAAAAAAGGGGACCAACCCAACCCATGCCAAAAATGTGAATCTGATTAAGAGAAGCAGCCCGGGGGTGGGGGGGAGGGGGAGGGGGAGGGGAAGGAACAGCATAAAAATAGGAAGTGGAGCTAAAAGGATGATGTAAGACAGGAGCAGGAGCAGACAGAGACACAAGGCCTGTTTTGGCTTGCTTTTGCCCCTCTCCTCTTCAGCTGCTTTCTTCCATGTGATGGTGAAGGCTATTGTAAGACTGGGCAGGATGCTGCCTCCATAGTGAAAATGCTGTGAGATGAGCCAGCACAATTGGACCATTAATAATTGAGAAAAGAGGAGGGAGGGGGAGCTCTTAAAACAGTGGCTCACTTGGATGCCTTTGAAGAGGACTCAAGGAGAAGCCAGGAACACATGCAGTATAGAATCATAGAATCATAGAATCATAGAATGGTAGAGTTGGAGGGGACCTCCTGGGTCATCGAGTCCAACCCCCTGCTCAAGGCAGGATCTCCTAAACCATCTCAGACAGATGGCCGTCCAGTCTCTGCTTGAAGACCTCCATCGAAGGGGAACCAACCACCTCCCGTGGCAGCCTGTTCCACTGGTTGATCACTCTTACTGTTAGAAATTTTTTCCTAACATCTAAACTAAATCTTTTCCCCTGCAGTTTCACCCCATTGTTTCTAGTCCTTCCTTGAGAGATTGAGAACAGGGCTGATCCCTCTGCCTTGTGACAACCCTTGAGGTATTTGTAGACAGCTATCATGTCTCCTCTCAGTCTTCTTTTTGTTAGACTAAACATTCCTAGTTCCTTAAGCCGTTCCTCATAGGACATGGTTTGCAGACCGTTCACCATCTTGGTAGCTCTCCTTTGAACCTGCTCCAGCTTGTCAGCGTCTTTTTTAAACTGGGGTGACCAGAACTGGACACAGTACTCCAGATGAGGTCTGACCAAGGTAGAGTAGAGGGGGATAATAACTTCACGTGATCTGGACTCTATGCTTCTCCTAATACACCCCAGGATTGCGTTTGCCTTTTTTGCAGCTGCCTCGCACTGTTGACTCATGTTCAGTTGATGATCTACCAGGACACCCAAGTCTTTTTCACATGTGCTGCTGCTCAGCCGAATTCCTCCCATTGTATATGTGCTTTTTTCATTTTTCTTGCCCAGGTGCAGAACCTTGCATTTTTCTTTGTTAAATACCATTTTATTAGTTGCAGCCCATTGTTCGAGTTTCTCTAAATCTTTTTGAATCCTCTCTCTCTCTTCTCTGGTGTTTGCAATCCCCCCTAGCTTTGTGTCATCAGCAAATTTGATCAGTTTCCCTTCAACTCCCTCATCCAGATCGTTTATCCAGAAGAGCAGACACATTTCATAACTGCCTCTTCATACATCTTCTTCTAACCTGCTCCATGGAGATCAATAGGAATGATAGGCCAGTGGTGGCCGGTCTCCAGTGGGATGGACAAGACAAAAGGGAACATAAGAGATGCCCTGCTGGATCGGGCTGTAGCCCATCTGGTCCAGCATCCTATCCCATACAGTGGCCCACCTATTGCTTCTGGGCATCTCAAGCAGAAGACAAAGGCAAGACCTTCACCTGCTCTCAAAACTGCTGGGCTATCATACCTATTGATCTCCATGGAAAGTGTTAGAAAAAGAGGTACGAAGACTGGAACGTGGCACTATTTTGGTGCTGCCATTTTGCTAACAAAGCATGCTAAGGGCAAGGGGTGTCTAGCATTCCACAGTACGTGTGTAAATATGTTCCAATCCAAGGCACAGTGTGGAAAGGGCCTTTCATCCCCACATGTGCACCGTATTTGGCAACACAACCTTAAGTAGCTTCTCTCTTGCTGTTGCATTGAAGTCTTCTACTGGACTCCAATGGAAAGAATGCTTCATCTACATCCTGAGCAGATCGACAGACCAGAATTACGGATTCCCTTTTTGGTTTTTGTACTCTCTGTACTGTTACCTGGCATCAGCATTGCTTTTTGGCAAACTATCCAGCAGAGAGTTCAATTTCCAAATTGTGAACGATTTTGAGGACGTTTTCATTGATCGGTGAGAGCATCAGGCGCCAGAATAGTCCTAGAAGCTCTGTTTCAACTGTCAAACTCCTGAAGTCAACTCTGTGTAGATTTGAAATGAGGCACATGCTACTGTGCCCTTCTAGACCGTTTTCCTTTTGTATCTTGTGTAAATCTGAGGACAGGGACTTGTCCAAGATTATATATTCTAAATGGCTTTAATAGTCTTCTGACTTAAAAGTGACATATAAATACATGAAATAAATAATACCTGAGCAGGTTACACTTCACTGGTACATCTTATTCTCCAAAGTCTGCTCTGTCACCTATTGTTTATTTTTGTCCAGATTTTAGACTTTAAAGCATAAATGAAGCTGATTTGAGTGGACTGGCAGAACAGTTACAAATCTAGTGAGTAACATGTTTTGTATGAACATAAATGCTAAGAAAACTGTTAAAAAGATCAGGGGTTTTCAACCCTGTTGTCTTCTATTGAGGAAGAACTAAAATAGCATGCTATATTTTTCCTGAATTAGCTAGCAAGCCTTCCTCCGTCCAACAGCTGAAATGTGGAAAGAATCAATGAGTATTGATAAAGCTGATGCCTGTACAAACACATCTCGTTGGGCCTTGGCTTCCCCTAGAAGAGATGACATTCAGATGTCCTGCCCTCTGCCCACCTTAAGCCATTTGGTTCAAAAGTGTTAGCACTGGAAAATGTCCAATAGCTCTTTTTACCCATTCTGGCCTTCACAGACACAGCTGGGGAAAAGGGTGGATTCCACTGGAGACTGCCTGTATATTATGACTGCAGCATTTTTTCTGCGCATTGGTGTGGAGGCCTGGGGCAGTGGTGAAGCAAGGCTAAAAATAACCCAACAGAATCTCCAGTGGTGCATGCAAGAAAGACAAATTGCAGCAGAGAAAGAAGCAGAAACCATCAGATAGGAGAGATGCATGACACTGTGTGGGTCATCCGTAGGTAACAGGAAAAAAAATAAGCACATAATTTATCAAGACGAAGATGTCTGCTCAGCATAATCGCTGTCTTGTAAATGGACGTGGTTTATTATGTAACCATCATATTTTCCAGCTGTTTCCTAAGATCTTTTGGCCCTCTCCTCAAAGCATATAAATGCCTGGAACTTAGGCATAACATTTTATGCATCTAATTACAGGCTGTAACCTGCAAAAACCTATACCAGGGATGGAAAAGTGATGGTCCTCCATATGGTCCTTGATTTCCACAAATACCAACTAGTTGTCAACTGAACCGGGATGTAGTTCAATATCACCATAATAAGATGCCACAAAACTCTTCTTTCCTAGTAAACTAAGGGTGCATTCCCACAGTCATTTAAATCCAAAGTGAATCCAAATTCGGTATCCAGTGTCCCCATTACTTATTCAGTTAATCCGAATTTGGCATCCAGTGTTCCCATTCAAGTTCTTATTTCCTGATTTTATGAGGACTATCCTGCAAAAAAAAGTCCTGAGAAAAACTAAACTTTCCCCCTTTTTGGAGTAGAGTCTGCTCCCCCTCCCAAATGGGAACACTCACAGACTTTTTGAGGCGGAGATTTAGCCTTTGGCCAATGCCAGCCAGATGTGGGTGGGATTTCCCCTCCCTTTGCCATGTCAACAATGCTAGAGTCCTGCAAGAAAAGGCAAAAGGCTTGGATTTTTAAAAGCTGAAGGCAAATGCCAAGAGCTGCTTACAATCTGATATATTGCTTTCCTGTCTCCCCCAGTGAAAGAGAAAGTGTGATTGCTCTGATCTCCTGTGTTTCTTCTGTTCAGCTGATTTTTACAGGCAGGCTGCTTTGAACAGAGGCAGGGTTTGCACTGGGGGTGGGATTTTAAAAGTCTGCTTGAGCACTGGTCTGCTTGAGCAAAGGGAGGAGGTGTGAAGAGAGAAATTGGAGAGTTTGGAAATTGGAGACAGGGTTTAGATTTATTTTTTTTAAGTCCCAGCATTTAACTCTCTGGCTTCAGCTAAACTGAAAGCTGCTTTGAATGGAGGCAGGGTTTGCACTGGGAGAGGGGAGATTTAAAAGTTCTGGGAATGGCTATATTCGGATGTTCTCTTTGTGAGTGGGAATGGCTATAATCGGATTAATCTTCAGGGACTCTATTTGGATTAAAAATAGTCCTAATGGGACTAAAAATAGTCCTAATGGGACTAAAAAAAGTCAAGTGGGAACACACCCTAAAGTTTTGGCATAACAATAAAAGACAAAGGGCATGGAATAGAACTGCTTTGACAGTTTATAGCTAACAACAGGCATTCTGTGCCAAAGGACACCTTAATGCATCAGGAAATGCATTCTGTTACAGAATCAAAATCCATTTTGAAAATCCCTCAGAAGACCATTAACTTGCTCGTTAATTTATGAGTTGCATTCTGGAAATTTAAAGCTTTGGTAAATGTTTGCTTGAAGCACAGGTCGTTCTACTCATTTATTTCTTCAAGAGTGTGTGGCTTTTGTGAAGCTTTAATTCTTGCTAAAACTCTTTAGCTATTGTAATACAACTAACAGGCTTTGTGCGGTAGACAGTGATGAAAACTTGGGCTACAACTAGCTGAGTTACACTTAGTATGAGTTGGTGTCACGCTAAGGCTGTTAAGTCAAACAAATGTTCATTGGTGGAATACACTGGAGCCCACAGAAGTGGAGAGCCTGTGGTTCTCTAGATATTGGAGGACTGAAAGTTTGCTCCAAGTTATTGTCTTTGCTAGTTAAGACTCATGGGAGTTGAAAGTCCAGCAATGTCTGTAAAGGTGCTGTTACTCTGGGTCCCTCCTAGACCACTGAAAGAAATGGGCTTATGACAAAACTGGGCCAGGAAATGAGACTGCAGCAGATAAAGGGAAAGTGGGCAGATGGCTAAAAGGAAGAGACAGGATAATAAGTGCAGTAAAGATGAAAAGGAAGAGAGGAGGATATGAAAAACAAATTATTGCAGAGGTGGCAAACTTATATATTTATTGTATCTGAAAGTAGACATACCATAGTCATCTAGCTGTCTGTTTAGAACATTGTCCTCAGAAATGGCAAAGGCAAAAGCAAGGACAAAAAAGAGAAGGAACTGTGGCATGAGCTGTCCTAGACTAAGCCTGCTTCTTCAGACGCATGTTGAAGTAAGCTTAATCTACAAAAGTTCATGCCCGAACATCTCTGCTAGTATTTAAGGTGCTTCTAGAACCACACTTTTTAATACTGAGCCAGACTAACACAGCTATGTCTTTGTATTCTTCCGCAAAAGCAGAGAGAGGGGGAGTTTGAGATGTGTCCCTTTGAAGTGAGCACATATGTATCAAGTATGTATCCATTACTAATTTTATCTAGTTCCAACGATGTAACTAGCATGAGTTTTCCTACCATGAACTCACAGAATTGTACCAATAAAAGTTTTAGGGTTGCAATCTCTAGTTTCATCCCCATGACGTCCTCAGCCCTGGATAAAGACATCTTTGTGGGCTCAGATCCAATGTTTGTAAACCATACTGCCAGATTGAATCATGGGGCAGTAACATAGCATTTACAGTCAACACCTCCAAATATTCCTTGAGTGTTTAGAATGAAGGAGCAGCATGGTGAAAACCACAAACAGTGACTCTGTAGGCTTATTCAGTGTCCCGACCATGATTGTCTTACAGGTGATAATACACCTGCAGATGTGAGGCCTGGTTGCTTTTTGCTTCATCACTGACCTGGATTTCAGTGACTCAGCATTTTAAGCAACTCAGCCTGTGATCACCACACAGAGAAGAGGGAGACTTGGGAATTTGTTCTAGAAAAATCGAAACAAAAATAGAAGTCTTCCTTTGTGAGTACATGCAGCCAGAACTAGCAGCATGTCCAGTCAGTTTTCAAGCCAAGCTTTTAAGGGCCTACATAGGCATATGGGTTTACATAGGCATAACTGCAAGTTCTTTCCCTATCTTGATAACGGCATCACAGAAGAAGCAAGTTAAATACTTAAGCTCACTGTACATAGGGCATCTTTATTAGTGGTAGTATCAGTATCAGATCTTATCTAGATCTTTCTGAATCCTCTCTTCCTCCTCCCTAGTTAGCAACCCCTCCTAGCTTTGTGTCATCTGCAGATCTGATCAGCATCCCTTCGACTCACTCATCCAAATCATTTATAAAAATGTTGAATAGCACTGGATCCAGGACGGACCCCTGTGGCACTCAGCCGTTGATTACCCTTCTTTGAGTGCATTCACTAAGCTAGTTACAAATCCACCTAACAGTTGTTCTGACGATCTCATATTTGATCAGTTTTTAAAATCATAGTTATAGTTCTCTTTTTGCAAGGATGCCTCTGCTGTGGTCAAGCTTAATTTTGGCATGGTCCACTGAAAGGCTTCACTACAAGACTTAACCCTAGCCTTCCTGCCCCAAATGATGGCTTTACAGTACCACTGGAAGCCTATCTGCTAAATGTTAACTGCCCAATATTCATTTTTACCAGCATATTTTTCCCTCTAAATTTGAGAGCAGCTCTGTATGTAACGCTTTGGTAGCATGCCCTATCGAGTTCTGCGTTCTCACAGCCCCACATACCTCACAGGGTGTCTGTGGGGGTGGGTGGGGGGAGAGAACAGAACGTTTGTCAGCTGCTTTGAGGCCTCTTAAAGGGTGAGAAAAGTGGGGTATAAAAGCCAACTCTTGTTTTGTGAATAGGCTTAGATCCTCTAGCTTATTGGTACAACATAACTGATGAGTATTTCAAACTGAGAAATCTAAACTTTTTGAATCCATATTTTGTTGCCTCTGTCTAAAGACCACCAGCTATTTAGGTACCACTGCTTCACAATTATTATCAAATGCAATCCAATATATAGTACTAAAATATTCAACATGCTCTAATATAGGAAGGGGCTGTGTGCTTCTATGGTTTGACTGGGCTGATAATGCCCATACCAGAGATTAAGCCTTTTGCTTTTCATTCAGAACCATCTGCCATCCGGGGCTTGAATGTCCCTTTGTAGTCTGTGCCCTCCATCGCTTCTAGGCTTTGCAGCATTTGCTCACGCAACACAGCATGCGAGTGCCCACGTCACGTCCAAACCTGTCCCTCTAGTGGCCAAACTAAAAACTGCATGACTTTAAACATTTGAAGCTGCCACACCAACAAGGGCCCATCTATATTACAGAACTACTCCAGCAAAATCCCCAGCACTAGCAGCAACTGTTTGCCACCTGCTGGGCACTCTTAGAACACTATGGTTCCACTTGAACAGAATATGAAAATGGGCATGTAACAGACTAAATGAAATCTGGTTTCAGTTTGAAATGGAAAACAGTGGTAGAAAGGATGGAGAAGAAGCAAAAGGTTGCTCAGTCTTTTCCCCTCTGATCAGCCTCTTGGACTGGTAGAGGAGGAAAGATAACCTGCCAGATCATGAAATTCTGTGTAGTTCAGACAAAGCTACGATTTCTGTATTTTTCTGTGGAAAAAAGAGAAGGCAAATACTGAAAACCTATATTCCTAATTTTGGGGGGAAAGTCTTCTTAAGCAGCAAACACACACAGAGGCCAGGTTCCCACTGGGTATTTTAATTGGTTTTAAAGCAAAGTTATTTTAATCAGCAGCAGGGTCTGTTTTTTTGCATTCCCACTGTTAGTTATAATGCGGACTCATGGGGGAGAAACCTCTCCTGTCTCTCCTCAGCAGAACCCGCTCCCCATGCAGTCAGCAATTGGGCACTGTCATACCCTGACTTCAAACCCCACCCTCTGTATAAACTTGCAATTATGGAGTCCGCTGCTTTCCCTCCCACCTTGTATCCACCATAGCACAACTTTGTTCTCATGTTAACAAGGCAGTAGAACATTCAATACCAATTTCTGCCATTATAAGACAAAAGGGAGGGTGAAATGTGATGGGGAAGGGAGGAGGGAAAAACCAGGCAAGCTTTTACAAAAGAGCCACCGCAGGATGGAAGCCCCCAAAGTCACAATTGCCGTCCTCTTTAAAATCAGGCACTTTCATCTGATCTTTGTTACATTGTATTGTTACATGTGTTCTGATCTCTTTTTTAGTTACATTGTAGTCTGATCTCTCTCATTCACCTCCCCACCCCCACCCCCTTTCAGCCAAGCATGATCCCCCTTAGCACGTAATGGAGAGAGCCCTGGGAAAGGGGGACAAATCATGGCTTATTATTGGATCAGTGGAAACTGAGGAGAATGCCCCTAAAGCATGGTTTCTTCCCCCCAAAAAACTTCTTGTATTCCCATTACTAAATAGTGAGGATTATTTCTAAAGCCAGCAGTGAGACCTCTTTTGATTAGAACATAGGTAATCTGTGTTTTGGGACCTTTAATCCTCAGAAACTGTGGATTCTTTTAA
>MTQE01002781.1:2615181-2629320 GCA_014337955.1 Aspidoscelis marmoratus | reverse complement strand
TTTAATCCTCAGAAACTGTGGATTCTTTTAAAACTTTGGGAACAGTGAGTACTCAAAATGATTTCAAAGCTCTTTAAATCTTGAATGGGAACACACTCAAGAAATTATCATGAGACAAATCTGTGAGGCGGGATGCAGAAAGTTGCAGAAATTCTTTGCCTTAGAAGTAAAATAGGAGTCATAGAGAGAATACCACCCCCCTCTACAGTAAGAGAAACAACAGCCTAAAGGCTTAGGTTCTAATCATTTTATTTTACTTCCAGAAAAGTGATCTCAAAATACATAGGTTAAAAAACTCAGTGGCTTATGACTTCAGTGCAGAGGTAGAGACCCATGCTTCTGTGAGAAGATGCTTGAATTCAGCTTCCATGAGCCCCAGCAATGTGGCATTCTGTGGAGGAATAACAGAGCTGGGATTCCACAGGATCTGGAAAGTCACAAGTTCCCTGCCTTTGCCTTAGGATATTTACAAAATCTTTAAAACAAAAACAAAATCACACATACAAAGGAGCACACACAGCTTAAGTATAAAATGAGTTTGGATAACTAAGTGTAAAAATGTTGTGCAGCTGAATAGGTCCTCTTTGGAATAATTTTCAGCACTTCCAAATAAAAACCTGGAAAGATCTGCATTTGGTTTTTAGCAGAACAGAATCCCTTGTTCCCTGACCAGTCTAGGTCTGAACTTGAAAGAGAGTTCCAAAAGGAAGGATCCTTAAAGTTCTCTGGCAGTATAAACTAAAAATCCAGACTCCTTAAGAAATCTCATTCTACGCGTGAAGTAGTTAAAAACAAGGTCACTTCTTCCAGTGTTGTCCAACTGACCTTTCTGGCCAACAGCCAGGTGGCTAGGCAAAAGCTCCACCTCTTCAGTCCTCATGATTAAAACTAATCCTGACAAAACAAAACCATTGTTGCTATTCAAGACATATGGTTTCTTTTCTCCTCCAGGGACAAGCACAAATATGGTCAAACCACCAAACTTTCCCTGCTGACAGCGTGGTTCTATAAGGGAAACAGAACACAGAAAGGTTAATAATGAAATTTGAGACATATCAAAATATTATAAAATCAAGAAATTGATTGTTTTTTTTTTTTTAAAACTAACCCTGAGCATATTATGCAGAAAGGCACTGCAAAAACAATGAAATGGAAATTATGGTCTACGCACACAGAAACTTCTTGGCAAGCATCACTGTGACTATTTATAAATCTATGGTGAAGCCACATTTGGAATCTTGAGTACAATTCTGGTCACCAGACTTTGGAAAGGATATTGTGGAACTGTAAAAAGTGCAGAAAAGGGCAACCAGAATGATCAAGGGGCCTGAACGCCTCCCTTATGAAATTAGGCTGCCAGCTTTTAGGTCTCTTCAGCTTTGAAAGTACATTTAAAAGGTGACCTAACTAAAGTATATGAAATTATGCACAGTGTAGCAAAGGTGGATAGAGAAAAAGTATTTTCTGTATTGCAGAATACTAGGGGTACTCTATGAAACTGATAGGCAAGAGAGTTAAGTCTGACAAGGGGAAGTATTTTTTCACTCAGAGGGTCATTAGTCTATGGAATTTACTACCAGAAAATGTGGTGAAAGCAACCATTCTGGAAAGCTTTTAAAAAGGACAACAAGTGTATCTATGGCTACTAGAATTGATGCCTAGATACTAACTCAAACTTGGAGAGAAAGACAGGATGCCTCTAAAAGCCATCTGCAGGGAATAGAGGGCAGATGAGGAATGCCCAGAAGCAACTGCTGGCCCACCACATGAGGCAGGATACTGGACTAGATGGGCTGCAGCCTGATCCAACATGGCTCCTCTTATGTTCTTATGGCCTAATCAGCCTCTCTCAAGATCAATGCATCAGAAACTCTAAGCAAGGATCCAATTTTTTATTCCACAACAAAAAATAAATAAGGATCTCTATGTGAAAAGAAATCCTAGCATTACAGTCAGCCAGAAAGCTTTGACCTCTCCATAAATTTAATCTTCTCAGCTGACTTGAGCATATTTTAATAAGCACTAATTGGCTGGACTCCATTCATTTATTATAACCTTTCCGAGGATTTCCCCCCGGCCCCAGAACAAAATTTGGGTGCACTCTAGGAAATCTCTAACACACAACAGTGACTTAGTTACTTTGTTTGGAAGAGAATGGAAGCTTCTACCATTTCATCCTAAACAAGATAATGCAGCCATGCACCACCTTAGCAAAAGCTTCCCCATATTTTTGGGTCTTACCCTCCGGAGTTTGCGGTCGTTCTTGCCACGGGATGAAACAGATTCGGTCTCGGTATAAGGAGGTGGAGGTGGTGGAGGAAAACCATTGCTTTCATCCCGGTTCTTCCTGTTCCCAGATCTCCCACTTGAACTGCTGGCATGGTCCAGCTCCTCCCGGCTGCCTGCCCGTTGCTTCCGCCGCAGCGCTTCCTCCAAAAGCCGGTCATCATAGCGGGACTGGTCCAGATACCGCAGGTCGTCCCTACTCCGGCTACGCCCTCTACTGTAATGCTCATAGTCATTACGGGAGTCTGGGGAATAGTCATGGTGACGCCATTCTTCATCAGAGCCACGGCGACCACGGCTTCTCGGCTGGCCAGGGTAGGGATCGCGATCCAAATCATCCAGAGCGTCCACCGAGCGAGAACGCGGGCGCCGAGTGTAACTCTGCGGTGGGGAATCATCATAGCGCTCACGCCGAGCAGGGGGAAGCAAGCGCCGATTTTCGCTGCTCCGTATGCTCTCTTCCTCCACGTCACTGATGGGAGACATGGCCTGACCTCGCAGTCGCCCCAGGCCCTGCCGCAACTCATAGCGCCTGTCGTCTTCATGCAGGGAGCTCAGCTCGCTCATCATGGAAGCTGAAATCAAAAACCAAGACTCCGAATGCCTCCTGTCACTGGGCTGGGCAGCAAAGGGTTACAATGAACAAACCAGCTGAAACATCTAAACATGTGATCCTGATATCTCCTGGGGCTACTCTGAGATAACCCATAGTTCATCTGTGCACTGAAAGAGAGGACCCAAAGTACCTTTCTCAAGCCTCCCATTGGTCTGGCTTGGGCGGGTGGGGTCAAAGTTGGCCAGCTCCTTTTCCATGTAGTAGAGCACCCGCATGGAGTCATCCTGCTGATTGGCTTGGATACGGTAGCCACTGCGCACAGCTGGGGAAGACAGATCAGGAGCAGGCTTTAAGACAAGAGGGGGCATTTTTTCCTCCCCAGGAAGCTGTTCCTTCTTCTGTGAGAAGTAAGTGGGCACATAAGGTTGCAAACAAGATATTAATTCCCTGCAACATTATGTTCAAAATCTCCCTCCAGCAACTTGAAACACAGCAGCTTCTGTTTTACTTCTGCAGCTTCCTCCTTCATACTTTCTGTCTGCCCTTTCCAGCCTGCTTGCTACCACTCACGGATAAGACACAACAAGAAAGAATATCATCTCCCAATTCATGACCAAATATGAAATAAAAGGGGCAATCTTCCAAATACATCACTAGTATCTTTTGGCCTGGCCTGGGGTACATGTTTTTAAGAAATGCACCTGTGAAAAACCTTCTCTGCTGGGCAGCAAACCTATCTCAGAAATATTATTTGCTTCTCTTATTCTTACTATTGTTTTGTATGTTAAAGTATACCCACCACATGAGGTCAAATGGATAGTCAAAAGGAAAAGGGCTTTTTCAGTGATGGCATCCAGACTTCAGAATATGCCTTCCATCTGTTCTCTTTAGTGAGACACCCAAAGAACTTTACTTATGGGGCAGTCATAAAACTAGTACAGTCGGACCTCCATATCCACAGGGGATATGTTCCAGGTCCCGTCACAGTTACCAAAAACTGGTGGATATTTCAAATAGGGAAATTACACTCAATTTCCCATAATTCCTGTGAAATTCTGTGAGATTTCACCCAATTTCCTGACTGCCTCAGGCCTTCAAGATGCTCCAGGTTGGTATAATGGCACTGGCAGGGGGTGGGGAGAAGGCTGGTCTGGTCACCATGGAAAAGTGAAACCACAGTAATCAGATCAGCGGATACAGAGTCCAACTGTATATAAATCTAACACTTAGTTCTGTGGAGTCATATGACCGTAAGCAATGCAGGGGTAGATGTCCAGTAGAACCATATGCAACAAAACCAAATGATCAAATTAAGTATGGTCTATTGATGTGGACCTTTTGTATTGAAGATTTGTATGCTGCTTTATGTAACATTTGTCATCTTTTGGTTGTCCGGATCAATGCTCTGCTTCTAATTTGCTATTTCTCATTGTTTTTGGATCAATACTGTATCTACTCCTATTCAACTACTTGTGCTGTCTCTGAATGTGAAAAGTCAATATCAGCTTATTCTTGTGATGCTGTCTAGAGAAGAATTTATATTCTGGGTACTATAAGAATTTGCTTCTGCCAATAACGTTTGTCAGGAATATGCCTGCTTCCTCAAACCTAGATATGTGGAACCTCCCTAGGTAAAATATGCAGAATGTTCAAAACTCCATTGAAGACACTGAATGCTGGCCATACACAGCACGGAAGGGCCCATCTATGTGATCTCTAGTTGCACATGACCTAAACAGCAGTGAAGATAACAAAGCACCTTCTTATTCAGGCATTTTTTCCTATTCAACAACCCTCCTGCATGGACATTATAATCATTATTGTTTTCACTCTGGTCTTAGTGCACTTTAAGCTGCACATACCATGTGCAGCACCAAGATATGGTAGGACAAAATATAAATAGATGATTTATTGCATCTGCAAGGTCAGATGCATAGCCACATCCTAACAAAAATCACTAGAGATACAGGTCATATTCTAACTTCACCATTAAACAAAAAGTTTTGCTATCTCATAGGAGAGGAAACACTATCTTTTCACATTCTCCACCATCTTTTTGAGGTATGTGAATAATGGATAAGTGTTAATTCATGAAACCCGAACAATCAAAACCTAATTCATAATTTAGCATGTTAGATCAACCAAAGGTACGAGGCCCATATCTACTATTTCTCCTTGTTTATATTTTTTTCCTCAGTACAAATCCAGAAACCACTTCTGCCTTCATGTTCTTACCAGCATTTGCAACACTATCTGTGTCTCTCAAAAGGGGCACCTGGGAACTGTTTCCACCAACTGCAATGCAATAAAAACAACAACAATAGTGTTAGAAGTGCAACAGTCCTCAGCCAGGGCTGGATTACTATGCAAGCCTACATTTCTGGTTCTTATAAATGTGCACCACCAGCCTTGAGGTGTACTAGCTACCCTGAGGCCTTTAATTCTGGTTTTTAATTAAGCCAGACTCTTTTTACTCATTTATAGACTTCTGAATCACTTGGAAGCAGTCTCACAGGACATCTGATCCACCGAGTGCTTTATACAAAAAATCCCAAATGGGAACACACCCAACTGGCTGCTATCCAGCCTTTGCCTGGACTTCCAATGAAGATGAACCTCTCCAGGATATTCATTCCACTGATTAAAATCACTACAATAAATGCTAGTAGTAAGAACAAAAACAAGTTGATCTAGCAGGTCAAATTCAACAGTCTTCTCGCTATAGAGTAAGGAGAACTATCAATTCTCAAGAAGGACCTCAAAGATCAAGTTCTCAACCACCACAGACTTTTAAATGGGTCAGTTCAGCACAGGTGGGAATCAACCAGGGACGAGCATAAGCTCTGTTATTGGTAGCCACTTACCTGAGCTGGCCCTGTCATAGTCTACTCCATAACCATTGTACATGGGAACCACAGGAGCCATGGGATACATAGCAGCTGGGGGAGCTGGCTTCATCTGGCTGCTAGATGCATAGATGCTGGGTGCATAAACACTTGGGACCCCAGTAGTTGCAGCTTTTCCTGCAAGGTAGACTGAAAAAAGAAACTTGTGTTCAGTCTCAAAGAGAAAATAGCATTCAAACCAGTGATACAGAATACAGAACCAGTTCTGACATTTGCCCTCTTTGGTAAGGTTGTCCATGCACTGGTAATAATAATAATATTTATTCCTAGCACCTTTTTCACCAAAGGGTGGTACAGAAGTATAAAATCAGGTGTGTATTACATACAAATTAAAATGAAGTTCTTAAAGATTTCAACTTGACCAGATATTGAGAAAAAACAGGTCTTTAAAAAAACATGGGCAGGTTCCAAAAGGTGGCTACTTTAATTAAAAATAATTTAAAAACCTGTGCTGCATAGGTAATGCAGATAGTTCATTATCTGGTCAACAGCAAAAAGCAAGCACTTAAAGTCTTCAGTTCCAGGTCTTCTGTTCATTCCTTATTCCCTATTTTTTCATATTTTCTTTATTTCACATTTTCTCTCTTCACTGATGATTAAACTGGATGATGGTAGAGATGGTAAGTCAGTGTTTGCTCAGCCTCAAGGGCAGATGTGTACCAAGTGGTTGGAATCTCTGGCCATAGGGATGTGTATACTTTGTCAAAGATCAAAAGCAAAAGAGGTCTTTAAAAAATGCATTTAAAAAGGAAATGAGAAAAATATGTGCTTTAAAGTGCTCAAAAGAGCCACCCAGGGTAGTCTGGAAACTGACACTTAGTATGAGTTTGCCCACATTTCTCCTGGCAAACATGGCTGGACACCTACCACCTTCCATCTGCACTTCCAGAATCAATGGAAGAAGTTGCAATGGGTATCTTATGATTTGATGACATTGTAAACTGCAGCGTAATTACTGTAGCTTCACCCCTTCTCAACAGATTCTGGATGGGCCACTGAGTAGCTAGCTAGCCCAAACTAAATATAGTCTTTCAAACAGCACTGAGAAGCTATTCCAAGCATTTTGAAACAAATTTTCACACACATAACAAGCACATGTCCATTCTTATTTGTAGCATTTTGGGGGTTGTTTTGCGTGGTTCCAGATTTCTTCTGAGAACCTAAGATTTTGGATATAGCTGCAATATCCATCTTCTGAGCATTTTGCTCTTGGAAGAGTCAAAAGCAACCAGCCATGAAAGCCAAATACAGACAGGTCCATTATTTAGCTTATAACATAAATGAGGATGAACAGCAATACCATTAAGAGCTCCACCCACTTTCTGTGGCACTCGTTCTTATGTGCTAACTATGACAGTGCTAATGTACAGCAGAAGAGAGGATCTGGTCTAACACAGTCATACGCTTCTATCTACTTTTACGTTGCTGTTAAGGCACAGAAAGCCAACTAAGGAAAAAAATGCAAAGAAAGTATACGTATCTTCCTTGTCCTTTTCAGTGTCTTAATTTTACACACAAAGTGTCACAAAAGACGGATAATTTGCATTACGTGGTGTGAAAGCTTATTTAAAGCCAATTGCAAACCAAAGCAATTTATCCTGTACTGAAAGAGAAACAGCATGAACACCCAAGCCAGGAATCCCTATATGTAAATGCAGCTCCACCCTTTCATAAGGCATCCTAGCTGTTTCTGCAGGAGCAACATTAATGAAACTATATTTTTAAAAATATATCAAAGTCTTTTAAGCTGGCATCAGGCTTCTTGGGAAAGATTAGTGACTGAGCTCTGCATCTAGAGTTCAGATATTCTGACTTAACAGGAATATCCCACTGCATAACTACACTCGGGCCCCTGTATCCACTGATCCAGTAGCTGCTGTTTCAGTTTCCCCAAGTGACCAGATCGGCCCCACCCCACACCGCGTGGGCACCATTAGGCCTGCCTTAAGGTCTTCTGATGCCTGGGACAGGCAGAAAATGGCCCAAAATGGTATGAGATTTCCCATAATGCCTTTGAAATCCTGTGGGATTTCACAGGAATTATGGGAAATGGACTGCATGTCTGAGGCTTTGCATTATCCACAGTTTATGCTATCCACAGTGGGGCCTGGAACGTATCTCCTGCAGATACAGAGGTCCGCCTGTATGCTGCGAGCCTAAAGCCAAAATATATTGCATATCTGAAATCAGGATTGAATCTTCTCTCACTATTAAATAGAGGAACCAAGATCTGCAAACCAAACTTACGCGCTTCGGGGCAGCAGCACTTCTCAGGACAGCAAGGACATCGGACGTAGCAGCAGCAGGTGTGAGGACAACACTGGCACCAGCAGATCCCCAAGAGCATTAAAACCAGAAGGAACCCTAGCATCACCACGATGACAAAGACCCAGTCTGGAATAGAAAGAGGAAGGGAAAACAAACTGCTCTGAAATCAAGCCTACAAATCAGGTTCCTGACTTAAGATGATGCAGTCGTATGGCATGGGCATATTCTGGGTAAAACCAAGATTAAAACTGTCTATACTGACCGGTTCCCACACGTCCAATCCCTTGTAGTCTATCTTTATAGTTTACAGAAAGGAAAGAAAAAGAATGTGGTACCCTGAACACCAACAGAATTGTCCTGAACTCTGAAGCCTAAAGGACTCCTAAAAACCACCCCTTTTACTCCAGTGAAAATCATCAGCTTCTTTCAATGATGCATTCTTGTTGTTCTTGAACAAAGGCACTGTCCTATGATAGTTCTAGAGCAAAAAATGCCTTCGATGCATGGCTGCTGTATTTTAAATAAGTTTATATGTTCGGTATACAGTATCTTATTTTTTATCATTGTGACCCACCCTGGGAGGTTTTGGTGAAGGGTACGAAACAAATTAAAAAAAATAAAGTTTCACTGTCAGTGTCAAACCTAAAGTGAACAAGACACCTTTAGGTTTCTAATTTCAAAAACAAGCTGCCACTAAATTCACCCACTAGCCCTTCCTCTACTTCCATTTCCTCTCTATAAATTGACATACAGTTCAGATTTTTCAACACCAAGTAGACGCAACCCCCCTCTTTTCCAAAAATGGAGTGCAATGGGGATATGAATAAAGCGGAAATTCCTCAGAGACCCATCTTAGTTAAAAAACCCAAAGTTTGAGGTTTAAGGCCGCAGGAGCCTTTTTTTATCAGGTTCTCTGCATTTTCACCTGATTGAGCAAGACTTCCAGTATCAAAGCCATCTTTGGAAAAGGGAAGACCAAAGAGCCTTAAGACCAGGAGACCAACTTTTAGATTTGCCAATCTTTGGCACTGGCCTCAATACAAGGAACAAAGATGGCAAAACTGACAGTAAAAAGACTTCTATTAAATTTCAGACACTGTATACTCCTCACACAGTAAACATCTTTTCATTTAAGTTTGTCAAAAAGAGTGAGTTCCCAGGGAAGATACAACATAGATGCATTGTATTGGGGGGGGGGAGGAACCCTGTGTTTAGCTGCTGATGTTTCAAATAAATTTTGTCTGCTTCAAATACACAAGTGTTTTTTTATGTGAACCATTATTTTTCTTGTTTTCACACATGTCACAGGTCTTGAGGTGATTTAACAGGGCTTATATATTGGTGGCCACAACAGCAAAATCTTGGGAGCACTGGCTGTGACACATGGCACCCAGCTACAGAATACAACCCCAGCCCCATACTTCAAAATCAGAATAACCCATTTTTTGTTTTTGAATGAGCGAATATAGTCTACAATTCAGATACAGTTGTTTCACATCTGTTTTCACCCTTGTCTTCAATGCTCTGTAAACTGCTTTGAATTTGTTTTTATTGGGAAGTGGCATAAAAATGTCTTAAAATAAATAAAAACCATGCACCAGTCATGAAGTTCCACACAACCAACCCCTTCTCTATATTCACAAATACTCATAATGTCCACACTACAGAAAGTATGGGGTCTTTCTACTTAAGCCTATAGGTACATAACAGAGACACCAAGTGACCCTTCCTTATATGTCATAGTCAACAGTTGGAGAAAGGATTAGAAAATCAGGAGATGCCTCTACACAGTGCTATAGCTAGAGCAAAACAATATAGAAAACACACTTAAAAGAGAAGAGGAGAAGAGAAAGGAAGACTAGAGACACCTTACATTTCACTCAAAATCAAACAATCCTATATCTCTGCCCTCCAGGGATATTCAAGGTTGAAAAATATTAAATCTACCCTTCCCATCCCAAGGGAAAAAAGCAGGGAACAAGAAGCAAAGCTGGTACCTTCCATGTGCCCTATCTGAAAGCCTGGCAAAAGCTCTGAGGCACCGGATGATTTGCCTACAGGAAGGGAAAAAAGTAGAGAAAATAAAGTTACTAAATACATCTGTGGATCCTACAGGCAGGCAGTTCTGTGTCAGAACTACATATGCTCCAAAGGATGCGCAGGAATATCAGAAACTGAACCTGGAGCAATTTATCTGCAATAGGTTCTTCACAATATGCAAGCCATGCCTGAAGCACTGTACAATACTGTACTGTAGTAAAAAGAAAAAGAAAAAAGTACAGGGCTTGCATATATTTGCTTGATACAGCGCTTTAAGTTATATTCACTACTTTTGGCTCAAATAAGCAATATTCCTACTACACTTGCACATACACCTTGCTAAGAGAGTGCCTGAGAAGTTAGGAGTGCAAAGATTTCTACAAAATAAGATATGGAGAAAAGCATTTTTCCCACACCATGATATGATATAAAGAGCAGAGAATTTACAGATGAATAAATCCTGGCATTGTCAGGTATATAATCTACTGCTGAATCCACTGAAAGTTGCAAGGTAGCAGAGAGACAGACGGACGGGCAGACAGTCAGAAATCAACTTCTGGGAGGGAAAGGAAAGATGAGAAACAATCTAACAGGAAAGAAATCGGGAAAGAAATCTGGAAATAAAATCGTCATCACAACTACTATAAAGAATGGATAACTGCCTACACAGGACAAGGATACTATGTTCTTTCTAGTGGCAGATGTGTTAATGTCAACATCATAATTGTATAGAAACAATCACAGAACTGATCTGAAATCTAACTACAGTACTTGAAAGTTTAGTCATCTATGAACTCTGTACTGTGACATTACAGTCGCCAACCAGATGGTTTAAAAAATCACATCAGCAGACCGTGAAATACATTTATGTCCTCCCTATACAGTATATATATAAATATTGTCCCCAAAAACTTAGGTGACATTTAGAAATGATGAAAATCATACATTTACTTATTTATCTGAATTTTTATCCTGCCCTATACCCAAAGGTCTCAGGGCAGGTTATAACACTGAAAACCAATGAACACATTGGATGTGGGGAGAAAAAGCCGTTTCCTTGTTTAGCCAAAGACCAGGGTAAAAAAGTACGTCTTCATAGCTGTTCTAAATCCATAGAGTGAAGGTGCCTGAAGCACCTTAGAAGGGAGACTGTTCCACAATCTAGGAGCCACCACTGAAAAGGCCGTATCCCAGGAGCCCGACCCTTTTGCTATTGAGGGCACTGGTACAACCAGGATGGTCTCTGCTTCAGATCTTAGGAATAAGGTGTTCCTTTAGATGTTTGGAACCCAAATTATTTAGGGCTTTTTCACTGACAAGACTGACAAGTAAAGTTCAGCTAAGTCATTACGTTAAAGGTAAAAAGCTTTCGAACTTCATAGATTCTAAAACTTCCTAAAGCAAGTACTCACACTATATAACAATAGATCAAGCCAGCCCTCCATCCCATTTGTTCCCTCTCTGATTTTGCCAACATACACAGAGCATGCTTTCAAAGAAATACTGTGTATACAGTAAACAAAGCTTAACCAGTCAAGAAAGTGCTCCTTTGTCCACAGAACAGACACGTTAGAGGTGCATTTAATTTCTGCCAGGATGGCCTGTTAGATTTGTGTGAGTCTATTGTTGAGTCAGTTTGGATGCACCTGAAGTGAGACACAGTGGAAGAGGGCAGCTGCTATAAGCCCGGACATAAGGCAGTGGGGTAGATGGGTCTGGCAATCGAATGGCATGCTTGATATGCTAGCATGTAACTGACGCTTGGAGAAATAGTACAGGGCCAGTATCCCAGCAATGGAGCACAAGTATGGCAGCTTCTCAGCCAGGATCCATAAAGCAGCAGACTGCAGCAAAGAAGAAAAGCAGCAGAATGGATAGCACCAATTCAGATTCTAGATCCCAAAAGGGTGAGACATTTTCGGAATGTGTCCCAGTGTTAAAAATGTGTCAACTGTAATGTTTACTATGTTTTATCACCTCATTCTTAGGCAGATGAACAAAAACACAAGTCTTTTTTTTTCTTTTCAGCAGGTAATATTATCGGCTGCTAGAGATGAGCCCATTAGTCCAAGATATACTTGAGTAGGCTTTCACAAAGCCTCATTAAGCTGTTCTGATCTCCTTCCTGTAGTAAACCTATATAAAGATAGGAAGCCTGTGACTTACCCAAAACAATGAGCTCAGCGTAGGCTTCATTGTTGCCTTGCAGATCTTGAGAGCTTGTCACAATGCAGTAATATACACCACTGTCCCCCCAAGCTGTCTGGTCAATGGACAGGTCAGCATCTAACAGGAGAAAGAAAGAGAAGGAAATCTGTTAATCCAGATACTGCGAATCAGTGTCTAGAGTAGCTGGCACAGCAAGGGTACCCAAAGTAGAACCCAAGGGTCACATGCAACTCTCAAAGGACTAGTCTGTGCCCCTCAAGTTGGTTACTCCATGTTCGTTCCATTCCATGTACAGTGAAAAAGAGCTGGCTTTGAATTTTGTGTCTCCTGGGCCTACACCAATCTGATGTTGCAGATTCCATGTGCAAAACTGGGCACCCCTGCATTACAAGCACACTGGTACTGGCAAAGCTTTCATTATGTGCCTTAACCCAGATTCTACAGAAAAAATTCCATGTCCTGTATTATTTTAGGCTTGTTAGATGCCGTGAGTCAGAATACCAAAGTTGAATAGAAGGAGAGAAGAAGAGTTGGCTTTTCTACCCCACTTTTCTCACCCATTCAAGGGGACTCAAAGTGGCTGACAAAGCTTTCTATTCTTCTCCCCACAAGAGAACATCCTGTGAGGTAGGTGGGGCTTTGAGAACTCAGAAGGAGAGCTGTGACTAGCGCAAGGTCACCCAGCTGGCTTCATGGAGGAGAGGGGAATCAAACCCAGTCTTCCCAGATAAGAGTCCGGCTCCTTAACCACTAGACCAAACTGGCTCATACTAAGTAAACATATATTAAAAAACAAAAACAGAACAATGCAAACCAGATTGTAGAATCAGTGGAACCCCAGTACAAAAGACATGTCCTATTGGATCAGAGCAGAGACCCATCTGGTTCTTGAGTCTGTTCTCAAAATGGCAACCAGTTAATGGAAACTCACAGGCAGAGCCTAAGTACATACCTTGCTTCCTACAGTATTCCCAACACTAGGCTTTAGAGACATCCTTCTGCCTCCTGTGTCCTGTCCATGCAACCATCAGGGCTACAGCCATTCGTACCCTTGTCCATCATGAACTGATCCAGACCCTTTGGAAGCCTTCCAGACTCATAACTTCCTCTTGCGAACGGCCACAATAAAAGAGTAAAAGGCTTAGGAAGTTCTCCTTATAGTCGGAGGAACCAGAAGAGACTTGTTTCTGGTTTTAGGGCTGATATAATTTTTTAAATGTCTGTTTTTAAAAGTTGTGAGCCGCCCAGAGACCCTCGGGTATGGGGTGGCATATAAATGTAAATATAAATAAAATAAATAAGAGATGTGGTTTGGAAATCATATTTTTTTTCACCCATTAGTACTTCCAACTCCCATTTCAAAGTCTCAGACATCTATTACCTCAATGTGCCATAAATTCCATTCAAAATGCAACAGAACACACAAAAGCATACCAATTAAGAGTTATCAACACTTTCCAAAAATAAGTTGCTGAATACATAAAGTTTGGAATTTTTAGTAGTTTTAAAAATTATTCACTACTTATATGTGAAGTAACTATTTTTTATTATCCACCAACTCACCCACCCATTCCCCCCTCCATCCCTATACCCAAACATCTCAGGAAAGGTTACAGCAATAAAAGCAAATGTAAAATGAACAAGATTTTAAAGAAAAAAAAAAATCTCATATTCCATTTTATATCTTCAGCTGGCATAAGACTCATTGTTGCAGAGGAAAACAAAAAAAAAGCAACATTCCGGCGAAAGCAAGCCACACCACACCCAACTAGTTTAAGCAACAAATGGAAAAAAGACCTCTGCAGGCATTACATTCCAAATTCATTTTACAACTTTGTGCTGAGCAACTCCTTTAAAAAAGGTGCTATACCGAAGGCTGCAACGTCTTCTTTCATGATAAGAGCAAAAAAAAAA
>MTQE01002781.1:2591628-2601668 GCA_014337955.1 Aspidoscelis marmoratus | reverse complement strand
ATGAAAACAATGGAGTTTGTAGGTCATTATGGCAATCTCAAGATCACAGAGATTTGTGTTGGCACAGACCTAGAAGTGGGAAATTGCACATTCACTATTTTGTTATAATTGGCATGGTCTGTTTTCTCAACATTACACGATTAGGTCCTCTCCAGTATAAAACATATATCCCAAACGTCTTTCCCCCTGTTTTTCAGCTCCTCCTTTTGAACAGCAAACATAATCTAGTCTGCTCCCCAAAGGCCCATTTGCCTTGCATTTAAATGAAATTTTGGGTTGAGTGACAGGTAGAGATGTGCACAATTTTTTCCCTGTTTGATTTGAATTGAATCAAACATGAAATAAATTCACATTCATATGAAAAGAGCCCCTTCAAACGTGGTAGGATTTGAATCTGCTGCAAACGTTCTTCAAATGCTGTTTGAACCTGATTCCAATCCCTGCCATCAGTTGAGACTACGCATCCCTACAAAGCCACTCTGGACACTTCTAATCTGCCCTGAATCCACTTTGAATCTGCTCCAAAACCACTGCAGATGTTGCCTTGCCACATTCACAAATACAACAAAACTTTGAACAAATGCACAAAAGCATTCATTGTATACTCGAATGTCAGTCTTTGAGTGCAGCCAACGTTTGATTTGAATGTGAATTTCAAATATGGCGAATATTCGTGGCACATCCCTAGTTACAGGTAAATCAATTTTAAAAAGGACCGGTTTGCTTCTAGATTCCCATTCTCCCTTCTCTTTTCTGCTTGTGTGTCCCTTGTCCTTGTTACCTTAACCTATTATTCTGTCCTCTTTTGTTTCCCCTTTTCTTTTTTGAGATGTATTTTACAGAGAAAAAAGAGTCAAAAGAACTTCTCCATCTCCTTTATAGAAACACCATCCTTGTTACAGATATTTCTTATAATGGGACTGCAAAAATAAATGCACATTTTTGCCCTGTTCAGTTTTTATTGAAAATGTTAATCATCTAGAACAGTAAATAAAACTGGTCATGCTCTGGCAATGTTTTATTTCATCTGAAGCATTTTTATCCTGCTCTTCAGCAGGTTCCCAGCATCTCTTAGCAAACTCAGAGATGAAAACCTAATTCGCTTGGCCATGTAACACTCTCAGATTGGCCTGGATGTTCAGACAACCACAGTAGAATTTTGCTGACTCTGCTTCCCCATTCTGACATCATCCTCTTGTCCTCCTCACGGATGACATCAGACAGATCACTGGTCTCTGGTTGCCAGGTAGTAGTAGATCAGTGCCCAGCTGGCCATGTCCTGCTGGGCAATCCCTGTGACTGTGCTTCTAGGTGTGACTTTGGCTATCACTAAAGGTAACCTATATGAAGGCCATTCCTTGGGAGATTCATGTCTTCCAGGCCGCTCTTGCACTCTAGCCTTTATCTCTGACAATCCAGTCTTCCTGCGTTGTCCTCATACCTACTTCAATGGCATCTACATCTCCTGGCAATACCTTGACCCTGCCTGGACAAATGAGCTGCCCATCACATTTCTGCACTCAGGAGGCCCCAACTGGCCATTGCTCAGCCATGCCAAGCTGCAGAGATTAAGGTTTAAATCTCAACTCGTTGCTGGAAACTTGTATATTTCAAGCCCCAGCGTGGAAGACTCTGGGTCATATATCTGCCGGGTGGGCGATGGCACTGTTGCCTATTATAATGTGGATTTCCAAGACCCTGGAAAAATGCATGTCTCGCACGCTGACCTTGGGGCGGCTACGCTGGGCAATATGAGCACAGAGTTGGAAAACGGAATGCAAGCCAAGCTGTTCACCTCTTGGAGCCCGTGGCAATCCTGCGATCGCTGCGGCAGCATGGGAGAAAGGAAGCGAGTGGGATTTTGCTACGCCCAGGTGACTGAAAAGGATCGCCTTGCTGGAAACCCTCTGCCCTGTGGCATAGCGCGAAAGAGGTTCCCTTGGTTGCCACAGCGGGGGCCAGAGCTCAGGGTGGAAACCTGCCAGGTACTCTGCGACGAACTGTACTTGCACGACCAAGCTGGGTCTAATGTGGTACCACTTCTGGTTTTCACTGCCTACCACCCCCAGCTCAAAGCCATCGCCCACCTGCGCTGCCCAACCTCTTCCATCTACAGGTAGGAGCTTATATATAATCATACAGTCTTTAACTTTAAAAAGTCCAGATAGCATCTTTCTCTACCTGAGGCAGGGGGAGTTGCCTCGTGTATCTGAAGTATATGGTTTCTTCGTGTTCAGTTCAAATCGTGTTCAGACTGGACAGAGACTGGACAGCCATCTGTCTGAGATGGTTTAGGAGATCCTGCCTTGAGCAGGGGGTTGGACTCGATGACCCAGGAGGTCCCCTCCAACTCTACCATTCTATGATTCTATGATTCTATGAAATTGAACGCAAGGAAATTTGCATTGGTTCAGATAGATCCCTTTCAAATGTGGTAGGATTTGAATTCAATATGAATATTCTTTGAATTCAATTCAAATCCCTACTGCTGGTTGTGCCTACAAATCCCCTATGACTCTGCTCTGAACGCATCAAATCTGTTCTGAATCCACTTCAAATCCACTCTGGATCTGCTGTAGATGTAACTGGGCAGCCCCTTTCCTGTCTCCCCAGGTTCACGAAAATACTAAAGCTTTGAACGGATCGATGTATAGAAGCATTCAGTTTGCGTTCGAATGTCAGTGTTTGAATGTAGCCAACAGTCTATTTGAATTTGAATGTCCCAAATTTGATTGAATTTAACAAATATCCATGCTCATCCCTAATGGAAAGCAACCCCACCGTAGCCCCGCTATTTCTACCTGAAAAGATGTAGAAACTTTTGCCGGAGAGCCCGGCACTGATCAGAGATTTTCTGACATAGCACTTCTTACCCGCCTGCCGACCTTCAGGGTCAACCTGCTGACACAACTCTGTCCAGCACACATGTGTGGAGGCCAGAAAAAGTCCCCGCATCCCGTTTTCATCCTGTGTGCATCCTATTTTCATCCCGTATTATAAGCGCATATGAAGAAAGCTGCATAGAGCTACCCAGAGAGGTATCTATGCAGTGCACCAGCAGTCAGTTACAACTCAGCAGCACCCAGCAACAACAAATGGAAGATTGCCTTTCAGGCCTCTTCCATGCCCTGTTACCAGTAGGAGTGTGCACAAATGCAATTTTCGGCATTCCATTCAATTAGAATTGACTATCCGAAGATTTGAATTGACTTGGATGTTTAAAACTCGAAGGTATTCACTTTCATGCGAATAAAATACATTCATATCCATTCGTGCGAATATTCTATTCGTATTTGAAGATACGAATGTCGACAAAACTCATACGCGTCCGTACGCATTCCGTTTTCATCCCGGACATATCTGTTACAAATGCATACGGATACGGATAAGATGTGTACAGATCCGTACGTAATGTCGTCCATATCCGCACACATACAAATGTCCGAAGAATTCATATGAATGATTCGAAAGATTCGAAATTCATTCGAATGTTTAAATTCGAATGTAGAGACATTCAATTCGAATTTGAATGTCTGAATCTGAACAAATTCAATCGAATTTCGAATGATCCGAGTATTTGTGCACACCCCACCCCAAGTTGCTGGGACACGCACATGAGATTTATGTCTGAGGCAAGAGCTCAGTGCTGTGGGGACTCTGATGGGAAATTTCTGGCAGAAGGGGTGGGATGCATTGTGTTCTATCCCACTTGTCCCCCATCGCTGACCCTGTCGGATAAGGTTACATCATTAGCCAACAAAAAGTGGTTTACTCCCCTTCTTGCATTATTTTATCATAAACCGTCTCTCCTCTGCCCCTAGGTGCCCATGGTGTAAGGCTATTCCTTTGCTGATGGAGCTGGAGGTGGTATCCATATAATACCTTCAGTCAAGCCTTTAAGTTTCACCTCTGTATTCTCTCCTTAAACAAATACTAAATAAAGGTGGTTAATGTTTGACAAGCCGCATGAACCTTCTGCCTCCATTTGTCAGGCGTGGTTCTAGTTAAGCCACTTAGCCATCAGATAGGGGTGGTGTGGGTTAAGTTTCTGTAGCCGGAAATTGCAACAGACCTTTTTCTGGAGGGCTGAGAGTTAGACTGGAGCAAGAAGAGACAACTGGGAGAAAATTGTTGTGGATGTCATTTTCATACTCAGCAACACCAACCTGCTCTGTTTGCTCAGTTTGCAAGTCAACATATCAGCAGATAGGACGCTGATAATTATTAACCTGCCGTTGCTGGCATCCTACTAAACAATTAAAGTCCTTACTGCACGTATTTGTTAATCCGGATCAAGGAGCTCCTAAGAACATGATATCTGCAGGGCAATTCAGATCAAGGAGCGGCTAAGATCCCATTGTCTGAACCGGGGGTGGGTGGGGGGTGTAGAGTAGATCCAGGTTAGTACTGTGCTAAGTGCATATTATGGACTTCAGCCCGTAATATGCAATTAGGCAACATCTGGGTAGGTGCATCTTCACTGTCAGGAGGTGTTTACAGACCAGAAACACCCTCTGTCTGCCCAGAGGTTAACTAATTGCATGCTAGCTATGGATCATGAAATCATGTTCCACATGCATACTAACCTTTACCAGGTTAGTGACCAGCGGTGACCATCCACACCTCTGCTGCTTACGGAGGTAATTGGTGCTGCCGCACAAGTGCACTGGCAGCTCCAGTGACCCCCTGATGCAACTGTGGCTGCGCAGGGTGTCAGCGTTGTTGCAGCGACGGCACTGACACAAGCCACACCCAAAACGGTGGTGCCCAGAAGAGGAGCAGCCTGGCAGTTGAACACAGGTGAGTGTTTGATCATGCGGGGGTTGGAGTGGGCTGTTGATTGCACACCTGTCCTGTCCACAGGATGGGAAAGGAAATGCCAAAACACCCCGGAATAATGATAGACCCAGGGCCTGTTTGCGCTCAGCCATATTCTGGAATATATCTCAGGATAGGGATGTGTAGTCCACATGCTAATGCACACTTTGGCAGGCTTCACTTGGGCCCTGCTGTAGCCTGTACTTTTGAGCCATATTCCAGAATAAAGCCAAGCACGAACAGAGCCCAGAAAAATGTAGTCTACACCTGCACTAGCACTCTTTACCATACATTTCCCGTTCTAAAGCCCACTTAATGTAGTTCCTTCTCCCTGTGGTTGGTTCGGACCTAGCTAATCTAGATTAACCGAGGTAAGTGCAGAAGGGGCCTAGGAAAATTATGTTGATCCTTGCTCACTCTTCTTCCATTATTTATCCTGCAACAAAGAGGAAAATAAAACAAGACCCACTGTTTTCCAGGCTTGTCCATCACTGAAGAGGTTTATACTCATGAGTCTGAACCGTGGGAGGGAGAAACTTCATTTCCATATCCAGATGGACCAGATATCTTCCGGTTGTTGAACTTCAGGTCCTGTCACTCCTAGGAATTGTCCATGCTGGTTGGGATAACAGGCTTAATCCAAAATATCTAAGAGGAAATACGGGGCCGATCTAGATTAAGGGATATGTATGTGTAGATCTTCTGTCCTTCCCCCACCCTATGGCCAAAACCAGCCATGGGCAGGTTTGTGTCCAGTATAGTCTGGATTCAGATCATGATATTGGGAGAAGCAGGGGTTGCTGTAGTGTAGTGATACAGCCCCAGCTTCTTGACTTTTGGAATCTGATGACCTCTCACCCACTAAAAACCACATCTCCCCCTCTCTTTCAGCCCGGTATATTGGCAAGAGGGCCCCACAACACTGACCCACCTGGAACTTCTCAAGAAGAACAGTACCCAGAGCCTGGATAAAGCCACAGGAGGTGGCATTCTGCGCCTCTCCTTCCAGAACAGTTCACACAGCGCTTTCTACCAGTGCTATGTCAACGGGCACCTTGTGGGCAAGTTTTTTGTAGCCTCTCCGGGTGCATTGCCCCCTCCTGGAGAGCGGGCCCACACCTATTCTATTATTGAAGCACTGATAGTGGGACTTTCCATGTTTCTCGTCTTTCTGATGTTCCTTGGCATCATCCAGTCCTGTAGGAGGAAGCCAGGAAGCACCATGGTCTAAAAGATGTGCGTCAAGCTCCCCTCAGCGCTCAGGAAAGAAGGCAGGGCTTGATAGCAAATTAAAAAGAAAGAGTCTTAAGTACTTTTGTTAGAGGTCTGAGTCAATGCATGAAAGGAGGGACATTTCTGACTTTGGGCCACTCCAAGTCTGCCTCCATTGCCAGTGGACCATTGGAGACTAAACTGCAGGAAGGGGCCATACCATGGCACAAACTGTATGTGCCCGGGGTTTGCTTAAGGGTTTGTGGCGTCCATATCTCGTGCATTTCATTGAGTAGTCTTGGTGGGCACAGTTTTGCAGAATGTCTTGGCTACTCATCTGGAGCTGGATTTGCAGGGAAGCTGTGGCCACTTCAGCATTCTGAGGGACATGCAGATTCCCCAAAGCTGCACTACGTTCCAGGGACAGGGAGAGGTGCGAATGAGCCCTCTAAAATCCAGACTGGTTCCAGAACTTCTATTAGCTGTACTCTAGGGCTGTTGTCACACCTTCGCTTTGAAAGTTCTTGAGTCCATCTTTGGCTCTGATTGCTCACGCCTTTTGTGCACATTTTATTTGTGGACTTTCCTTAACAGAGGGTGGGAAGCCCACAAAGAAAATGGATAGAAATGACCTGATGTGAGCAGTCAGACCTGAAGATGGACTGAAGAAGGTTTAGAGTTAGGGATGTCCACGGATATTTGGAAATCTGAAAATCCGATTCGAATCCGTCAAATAACGACATTAGAATTTGAATCGGATTTTTGAAATCCAACACAGATTTTCAAATAGTTCAGCTGAATACAATATCGTGTTTATTTCCGCTTATAATATGGGATAAAAACAGGATGCATATGGAATGCACACAGGATGAAAACGTGATGCGCACAAAAATTGGATACAAATGTTGCCAACATTCGCATTTTCAGGTTCAAATCGAATTTCCGAAAGTACGGATTTGAATAATCCAGATTCGAATCAGATTTTCAAAAATTCAGATTTTTGAATTTTGAATCAAATCGAACATTCAAATATTCGAATCGACTCAAATTTGAATGCAAAAAATGTGTTCGTGCACACCCCTATTTAAAGTGAAGATGTGACTCAGCCTCAATGACAAGTGTTCTCAACAACTGCTCATTCTTACAGAAAAAAGCCATGTGCGGTAGGGGTGCAGAACGTGGCCTTGCTCTGACACCCCTTAGTTAAATGAAATTGGGAACCTCGCTAATTTCATGCCTACGTTTCTCTAGCTTACCCAAAGGCCCAGCTTCTCTTTGATCCAAACTGTGGCTGCATGCAGACACCACAGTTTGGTCTTGTGGTTAGTGTGCCAGACAGTCATCTTGCAGTCATGGGTTTGATCCCATGCTCCTCCACAAAGTTAGCTGGGTAGCCTTGGGCTAGTCACAGCTGTCTTTCTGAGCTCCCACAGCCCCATCTATCTCACAGGGAGAAGAACAGAAAGTTTGTCAGCCTTCTTAAATGGGTTCCCTTAAATGGGTAAGAGAAGTTGGCTTTAAAGGCTAACTCTTCTTCTTTTCTTTCCTCCCAGTTCAGTTCCGCACTCCTCCATGAAACTAGCTGGGTGGTCATGGGCTAGTCACAGCTCTCTTTCTGAGCAATCACAGCCCCACCAATCTCACAGGGTGTCTGTTGTGGGGAGAACAGAAGGTTTGCCAGCCACTTTGAACCCCCTTAAGGGTGAGAAAAGTGGGGTAGAAAAGCCAACTCTTCTTCATCTTCTTCTGAATTTAGATATCCCTGAATAAAGTGTGCATATTCCAGAATATCTGTGCTTTATTCTGGAATACCCAGATATAGAGGAATAAGCAAGTAATGTTTGGATGCAGCCTAGGTGTTGCCTGCACACCTAGGCTGGAGCTTCCCCTATTGTTTATTTATTTATTCAGGTATTTATATCTCACACTTCATCCAAAGCTCCCATAAGGCTGGTCACAACGTTCACTAAAGACAATGAAAACATCAGAACATTACAAAGCACAATTAATATATAACCCTCTCAGTCTGGCAGGACAACATTAGGAGGCAGCTAAACATCAAAGGCCTGGGTGGAGGGCCATGTTTTAATCTGGCAGAGTAAGACATACAGCATTGGCACTGAGTAAACCTCCTCTGGGCAGGTGTTCCAAAGCCTAATTTGGATTTAGAAAGCAGCTACGTATCCTCAAAGAATGTGGCTAGTGTTGCTGGATAATTTCAGCATGAAGGCCAATTCACACTTGGCTGGTAGTCCAAGATAGGGTAACATCTAGTGAGGTGCACCTGCACTTGCAGGAGGCGTTTACAACCCAGAAGCACCTCCTGCCTTACCCAGGATGCTTTTGCACTTCCTTTCCCATCCCGTAGACAGGAAGGGTGCATTAGAAACAAACATTGATCATAACCTACCCCCCGTGCAATTAATCACTTACCTATTTTCAACCAGAATGCCAATCCTCTGCAGGGCACCGCCATCTTGAGCGTGCGCATGTGCCAGCACCATCACTGTGACGCACTCGCCAGCACCACCACTATAGCAACGCTGATGCTATGCGCAAGCGCAGTGGCATCAGGAGGTCATGCGAGCTGTCAGCAAGCTTGCGCGGCAGCTCAGATGACTTCCTCAGCCAGACAGAATGCAGATGGCCAACAGCTGGATGCTTAAGGTAAGGATATGGTTGGGAGTGGGGAGGGTTTGGGCTGCTTGTGGTGCATGATTTCGTGCACCACAGCTAGTTTACAATTAGAAGTTGACATCTGGGCAGGCAGGAGGCGCTTGTGGAGATGCACCTGCCCAGATGTTGACTAATTGCAAACTATGGTCTAAAGTGTGAATTGGGCTCTGATGTTACCTTATCCTGTTGCATCCAGCACCACAACCACTCGCACCATTTCCGGTCATCTGAAGTGTTGCACAAGTGCGTTGGCACCTCAAATAACCCCAAAAGCAACTGCATGTGCACGGACCATCATTGGCACCATGGTGACAATGACAGCACATGCATCGTTGCACCGGGCTCCAAAATCAAGATGATGGTGCCCTGCCGGCAATCGGACCTGAACTCGGACACAGGTAAGTCTCCGCATTCCCAAGTGCGAACTCTAGTAAACTCAGATACGCATTAGTAAACTAGGACAGCCCTAGTTTGTCCAGAAGCTGATTATAGTGCAGCGCACCATTTTGCCACTAGAGGGTGCTATGCTATAAGGAATTCCCCAGCAGATTATTGATAAAGCTTCCAGATCATATGAAAATTGGGGTGGAGGTGAGGGATTGTAGAAATGTTTCCTATTGCTGCATTCACACCTAAGTTTTAATACATCGTCAGTCCTTTATATCCCCCGTAAAATGCATCATAGCCTATTGTAGAAAAGCCCATTTTTTCCAGTAACAGCACTATTGCATTCCCTGTGGAGGGAGCAGCACCATCGCTCTGTCCACCATGCGTGTGCAGGGAGGCAAAGAAGATCGCTGTGCATGTGTGGTGCTGCTGAGATGCACTTCCAGGCATTTCATGCCAGCCAGATACCCAGATGTGCATGCCACTAAAACGTGCAAAGGCTGCGCCAACCCTTGCACGGTCTAGCCCATAAGTGACAATGAAGGGGCAATACCCATATTATCACTGGAGTTTGGGTAGAAACTTTCTAAACTTTTAGTGGCTGCTCCTGAGTTCTGTCTTTTCACTGACCCCAACTAGACAGTCAGTGGTAACATGTGCTTATTGCATTGGAGTGATGAGGCCTAGATGGAAAGGGAGTCCTCTCAAGCAAGACGCGGTGCCTCCACCCGCACAATTCTGGGCGCTTGTTGAATATCCCCAGAGACTGGCAAGCAAATCTGCCCAACCAGCTACTATACCAGGGCCACATCCCCATTACAACCTTATTTTTCGAAAGGTTGTTGTCCGGGAAGGCTGCCAGCACACACACAAGCACACAGCTGACAAGAGATTGCTCAGCCCAAACGACGTCTGAAAAGAAGAAATCCAGAAACAGTCCAAGTCCA
>MTQE01002781.1:2547589-2586366 GCA_014337955.1 Aspidoscelis marmoratus | reverse complement strand
GTTAGTTATAGCAGAGAGCTGTTGCTTCCACAGCGATTTCTCTCAACTGCTGAAAATAATGGAATGGGATCCAGGGGCATCTCCAGTTAAATTCATGATATTCCCAGAACTATACTGGGAATAAATGTGAACATAAGAACATAAGAGGAGTCTTGCTGGATCAGGCCACAGAACACTGAGTCTGGCATCCTGACTAACACAGAGACCTACCAATTGCCTTTGGGCTTCAAACAGAAGACAAGGGTAAAATCTTCACCTGCTCTCAACTCCCTGACTTGAGGGGCACCCCACCTGTCTCTCCAACCCAGAAGCAATACCTAGGCATCCATTCTAGTCCTCCATGAATTTATCCAATCTTTTCTTAAATCCATTCAAACTGGTTGCTGTCACCATCCCTTCTGGTAGTAAATCCCATAGACCGCTGACCCTCTGGGTGAAGAAATACTTCCCCTTGTCAGTCCTAACTCTCCAGCCCATCAGCTTCACAGAGTGCCCCCTGGTTCTAGTGTTGGGTGCATGATTTTATATCTTTTACTCAGGTTGCCTCTTAAACGCCTTTCAAGGCTGAAAAGGCCTAGACATTGCAACCTGTGACCAAATTCTGTCTCCCCACTTATGTTTACAGATGCCTCCTGGGGCAATTTAGGGTGACATGTTTCCATATTTAGTAATGTTAGATGCCTGCTGTAGTGCCCTCATCTCTGCCCAAAAGTAGCTGAAAGAGAAGCCATGAGGAACTAGTAGATGTGAAGCACCTTAGCCTAGTTGCCTTCACCAGACATCCACAGTATTACGATGTGCTAGGGAAGCACTTGGTAGCAGCACAGGAAGGGTGCTTTGGAGCAGCCACCTGCTCCAAGTACCTTCCCTCATGCCTGTTGTGATGTGACTGCTGCCTGGGTTACTCGAAACTGTACGGACAGTATTGGGCTACCTAGAAGAACCGTTGTCCTGATATCATGTAGCCCCAGACTTTGAAGCTGTGTCTCCATGGCAATCTGGCTTGCCCAGGCCAGGCCATCTGCACTTCAAGTACTGGTGGTCCAGCTGGGGACTGCACCAGCGCTTGAAGTGTGGATGGCTCCTTCCACTAAGGTAAGTGCAAACAGGCCCCCTGTTTCCAGATCTGAGCCAAAGCAACTATATGCAGTATGCATTTGAAGGTGTTGAGTTACCCGCCATTAAAACAACATCAACTATAGAAGAGATCAGAAAAATAACCATGGGAACCCAAGGCTTTTTCCTTGTGCATGCTTCTCACTCTTTCACTGCAAAACAATGGGGATGTTTGCACTTCTCGTTCCGTCTGGGGGATGGGAATGGTGAACTTTCCCTGGCATGTACTAGCATTTGCATTTGTGAATGCTAGCGCACACCATCCCTCCCCCCACCACCACACATCTGCAGACTTACCGGGCACTGCCACCTTCATCCCAGAGACCGGCACAACTGCACATATACTGGGCCAATGGTAGCATGACGTGCAGGTGAATTCACCTTTAGAGTCATCTGAGGTGCCAGTGCACTTGTGTGGCATCTCAGACAACCAGCCCAGCACCATAGAGGTGTGAATGGGCTTCACCTGAGATGGCAGAGACCATCTCTGGTCAAGGTAAGTCTGTGTGTGGAGCACAAAGTCATGCTTCACAAGTAGTTTGCATGCAGTATGCCCTGGCATGGAAGAGGCAGTTTCTGAGTTGAAATGGCTCCTTCCTAGGGATGGGCACGAATATTCGTAACATTCAAAATTCGGCCAGTTTAGGACATTTGAATTTGAATCAAATGAATGTTTTGATCAATTTGTATGAAACTTCGTATGGGATTCGTATATGGAATTTGTAGGTTCTTTGTATGCATTTGTATGGGATCCATATGCTATTTCTATGTATTCATATGGGATTCGTATGGGATTCGTATTGAATACGAATCCTGCCACATTCAAAGGGGATCTATTCTAACAAATACAAATTTTCTTGCATTTGATTCAGTACGAGTCAAATTAAAAAGAATTTGTGTATATCCCTACTCCTTCCAGCGCAGATGCTCCATCTGGGACTATAATTGCATGCGGACTAGGGATGAATATTCATAGGCATTCGAAATTTGATTGAATGTGCTGAATTTCGACGTTCAAAGTCGAATAGAATGTCCTGAAATTCGAATATAAACACATTCAATCGAATTTTGGATCTATTTGTTCAAATTCTTCAGACATTCGTACGCGTACGGGTTCGTACACGATGTGTACTTGAAGATCTGCATCTTTCCCGCATCCGTACGCATTTGTATGGATCCGAATGGGACAAAAACGGGTTGCATACAGGATAACTACGGGATGCATACAGATGTGTATGGATGAGTTTGTATGTCGGGAAGATGCATACGTGCACATACAAATATTGTCAATGTGCAGATTCAAATAAAAAATTCAAACAAATAGATTCAAATTTGGGGGGGGGGAAACAAATTGAATCTTATTAAATTTGAATTTAACTGTTTCAAATCAAATCAGATTTCCGGGTATTCTATTCAATTCGAATAGAATGTAAAAAAAAAATATTCATGCACATCCCTAATGCAGACTATGGGCCAAATGCAGAAAAGCCCAACGTCAGTGAATGTCACTTCCTTGGAGCTATTTCCTCCAGAAAGGGAACTGTCAGTCCCTAACTCACAATCCCTTTTAGAGGTCTCTTATGCATTGCCCCTCACCCCATCCCTCCATCAGACGAGATCTCGCCAACCTTTATCTGAAGATGTATGCCTAGCATTTGTTTACAAGGGCATGAGTAGGGGCAGAGGGTGGCCAGGCAGCAGAGAGCCAAGCAGCTGGGAGAAGCTGTCGTTCAAATCGGAACGCTTCCATGGGCAACAAAACGGTCGGCCCGGGAGCGCACAGAAACATCAACCCACTTCTCGCAAGGACAATAACCCGATTCTCTGTGCCCAACTGCAATGACTTCGTAGCCAGAGCAAACATTCCCTGCAGCCTTTGTCTCCATGATGAATCACCCTGGTGTGCACGGTGGCTGTTGCTTGACTTCTGCCAGCTCACAACCGCAGCCTTTGTGTTCAGCTCTCAGGATGGTACAGCAGGACACTGACACAGCTGTCTCGCCTTGTGCCAGGAAGAGCAAAGTGAGCACTTCATCTTTCCACCGAGGAAACAGAACCCCTTGCCCGCCCTTGCTGGAAGATATCCGAAGCCCTTGTCTGAGATGTCTGGTTTGAATGGGCATGGGGACTCTGTGGTTCTCCAGATGCTGAGGGCTCCATCCCACATCAGTGTCAGCCAGGATGACCAATGGTGCGAGGGGAAGGCTTGCTCAAACATAGGAGGTCTACACATCCAGGTCCTTGGCCTATTCCATTGTCCTAGGAATCAACCCTCAGAGTAGCAGAACCATATCATTGAAATGGGTCATTCAGGGAACTGAGCCCAGTCCTTCACCCCTCCCATACAGGAATCCAAAGCAAAATGGTCTTCAACTAACAGCGGTCCAAAGCTGCTGCATTTCCTCTTGTGGTGGAAAGAGGCATTCTAGCTATGCTCACGCCTTCACTTTAAACCTTCTTCAGTCCATCTTCAGGCTTGACTACTCACACCTTTTTGTTTCTATCCATTTTATTTATAGATTTTCCACCCTCTGTTGGATTTTCCTGGATGGAAAGTCCACAAATAAAACAGATAGAAATGTAAAGGTGTGAGCAGTCAGGCCTGATGATGGACTGAAGAAGGTTTAAAGTGAAAGTGTGGCCATGGCCTCTGTGCTGAGCATGCTGCCCTGGCAAACAGCATGATTGCTGTCAGGGACTCCCTTGGGTGAAGGGTACAATTTCTCACTATCTCAATGGAACCTTGGTATACCATCAGGGCCTCTGCCCATAACAACCCATGACCAACCCAGCAATAGTACTTTTTAGGCTAACCACTTATCTTCTGGATGGGTCTGCAACGAGTGCTTCGTCCAGCATACATGCATGAAAGCCAAAGCATGTGTCCACACATGTGTGGTGCTGATAAGGTGCATGTGGAGAATTTGGTGCCGGTTGAATGCCTGGATTGTGCATCACAAAAATGTGCAAAGACAGCATGGGCCACAGTGCTGTCTAGGCAGGAAGCAATCTGGACATTCGATGTGCAGGTGCAAATGTCGGTTAAAATGTCCAAAGGCAGGGCAGGCCATGCTGCCATCTAGCTAGGAGGCAGTAATCACGTGAGAAGTTTTTATTTCCTGCATTATCGCCTCCTAGTGGGATATCTGGAGTCGGTCCAGGAGTTGGCCATGACTCAGTGGTATCCAAAATACAAATTCAGATTGGAGAGTGCCAGGGCATAGTTGGGTTTGGAGCTGCTGGCAAGATTCCTTCCCCTTTATGTGAAGCATACCAAGGCAGAGAGCATGCATAGCATGCAATAATATACAAACACCACGCCCAACCTACTAGCTGTAGTTGTATCTACTACAAAATGCACCAGGAGACCATGAGTCAGTTGTCTCTCAGTTTAGACTGCCACACGGGGTTGGGATGAGGACAGAATGAGGGTAAGATACTGGTATATAGTACTACCCTGGGCTCCTCAAAGGAAAACTGGGAGAGAACTCGGTGATGCCCAACACTGAGATGTTATCTTGCAGCACCTAGAACTCTGCATGCATAGGAGTTGGATGCTGTGGGATTTATTTCCTCTTGGATAGGAAAATTGTGGCTTTTCAGGTGTAGCTGGACATCAGCCCCTTTCCCTCAGCCAGCAGGGCTAACAGTCAAAGCAGTACAACTCTCAGGCTGTGGTCGCACCTCAGGTTTAATCCAGCTTCCGTCCACCTTCAGAGCAAGATAAAACTTCAACAGAGTGGCCAGTAATTTTCTTTCCACATTACCTATCTGAAAGGTGAATTTTCTGAGTTATTTAACACTGAAAGAATACAGCTTGTGTCACTCTGCTGATGTGTTCTCGCCCTCTGAAAGTGGACCGAAGCTGGATTCAACCTCAAGTGTGACCATAGCCTCAGTCACTGCATCCCAGCTGTGTGTGCCATATCTGGGCAAAAACCTCTCAAGATGCTATGCTACCAGGGGCATTCCACTGTCTTGCCTTGCCTAATACCTCGCAGGGTCATTGTGTGGACAAACCAGAGAGGAAGCATTTTGACAACTGGACGGGATAAAGCAACGTGTCAATGAAAAGTCCTGCTATAGTGTTCTGGTGAACTTAGAAACTTGCTCACTTCTGGGCAACTTTTCAGGCAGCGCTTGTACTGGTTTTGGTTGTTCTGAACCACTGCCAAAAAAAAAAAAAAAGCAAGAAAGATCGGCAGATTTGCTTTCCTGAAAATTGCATTCATTAAGAAAGAAAGAAAGAAAAATGATGAAATTAAAGTAACTCTTTCAGTACTGTTTTGAATCTGTGGCTCCCACCCTTTCAGTGCTCTGATTTGCTGGGCTTTCACTATAAACAATCGTATTGCCCAATGAAGCTTCGTCCAAACAAAGTCTAAATAGCAAAGGGGGGCGGGGGCACCCACCCAATCTTAGCCTGACATGAATGCAGCTGGGGGAAATGGGATGTGAAGTTCTTTTCTTTCTTTTCCTGCCAGGAAAAAGGAAAATGTGAATGCAAGAAAATGAGGGCGAACAATTCATTGGGGGGGACGGACCTCAGAGCATGGGTTGAAGCACTTGCTGAAACTATGCAGGTTAGGTTAACTGCTGGCAAGCATTGGGATGGGAAACCACTTTCAACTATGAATGGATTGAACCATTTGGGTTCCACTTTGCATGTATGAGGTGGAATAATAGGAGTGGATTACAGAGCTCAGAAATTTTCCTATATCTATGCTTTATTCTGGACTATGAAAATGTAACATGGGTTATGCTGCCACAGTTACTGCAAAACCAAGGGGACATTCAACACATGTCACATGCACTCAGGCCAGGTCTACGCTATATTTATCTATTTATTTGGATTTTTATCCTGCCTTATACCCAAAGGTCTCAGGGCAGGTTACAACATTAAAAACCAGTAAACATATAAAATGAGCATTAAAACCATAGCAGTGCCTGAATGTGGGGAAGAAAGCCATTTCCGTGTTTAGCCAAAGGCCAGGGCAAAGAAGTGCATCTTCACCACTGCATAAAGTGAAGATGCCTGACACACCTCAGGAGGGAGACTATTCCACAATCTGGGAGCCACCACTGAAAAGGCCCTATCCTAGATGCCCACCCCTTTTGTTATTTAAGGTGGTGGTACAACCAGGAGGGCCTCCCCTGTAGATCTTAGGGCATGGGCAAGTTGATATGGAAGAAGGCATTCCTTTAGATATTTGAGGTCCAAGTCATTGGGCTCGGTAGCAAACTGGCAGCGAGTGCAGCTCTTTTATAATCGGTGTGATGTGTGTCTGGCCAGCTGTTCCAGTCAGCAGTCTAGCTGCTGCATTCTGCACCAGTTGCAGCTTCTAAGCCATTTTCAGGGGCAGCAAATTAAAACAATCCAGCCTGGAAGTTAGCAGGACATGGATAACTCTGGACAAGTCATCTTTGTCCAGAAGGAGCCTTTGTGGTCGAACCAGCCATAGTCAGGACTAGGCACTCGTTGCCACAGCCTCCACCTGAACTTCAAGCATCAGCACAGGGGTCAAAGAGCACCACCAGGTTCCACACCTGTCCCTTCCAGGGCATTACAAGTCTGTCAAGGACAGGATGCCTCCCAACTTTATGGACACGAGACCCAGTGACACACAGCACCTCCATCTTGTCTGGATTCAGCTTCAGTTTATTGGCCCCCATCCACCCCATTGCTTCCTCCAGGCACCTGTCAAGCATTTCAACCACTTCTCCTGATACAGAGAGATAGAGCTGGGTATCATCTGCATATTGATGGAACCTCACTCCAAATCTCCTGATGACCTCCCCCAGCGGCTTCATATACATGTTGAAGAGCATGGGAGATAAGAATGATCCCTGAGGAACCCAACAAGTGAGGTCCCAGGGTGTTGGGCAAGAATCTGCCATAGCCACTATCTGGAATTGACCTTGGAGATAGGAGTGGAACCTGTGCCACACACAGCCTCCAATTCCTTGAGTCTGTAGCCTTTCCAGAAGGATAACATGGTCGATGGTATCAAAAGCTGCTGAGAGGTCCAGGAGAACAATCAGGGTTGCACACCTTCTGTCTCTCTCCCGGAGAAGGTCATCAATCAAGGATACCCAAGGCAGCTTCCATGCCATAACCGGGCCTAAAGCCAGATTGAAATGGGTCAGATAATCAGCTTCTTCCAAGCATACCTGCAGTTGAACAGCCACAGCTGTCTCTAGTACCTGGCCCAGAAAAGATATGTTGGCCACCGGGCGATAGTTGTTTAAATCTTCCGGATTCAGGGAGGCCCTCTTGAGAAAGGGGCCCACCACTGTCTGTTTAAGATAGTATGATGAGTGTCTAGTGGACTAGCGGTTGGATGGGGTATAGGTTATATGCACCACAGTTGGGTAATGATTAGCCTAGGGGTGTGCATGAATGCATTTTTTTGCATTTGAATTTGAGTCAATTCAAATATTCAAATATTCGATTTGATTCGAAATTCAAAAATCCAGATTTTCAAAAATCCAATTCAAATGCAGATTATCTGAATCCGTACTTTTGAAGATTCGATTTGCACTTGAAAATATGAATGCCAGGAACATTTATATCTGGTTTTCAAAATTGCGTGCATCTCATTTTTATTGCATTTGCATCCCGTATTATAAGCACAAATAAATACAATATTTGGATGCGGTATACGACGTTCTATTCAGTCAAATTATTCAAAAATCCATATCAGATTTTCAAAAATCCGAAATCCATTTGAATGTTTAAATTTTGATTTTCGAAAATCCAATTCGAATTTGAATGTCGATATTCGTCGAATTCGAATCGGATTTTTGAATTTTTGAATATCTGTGCACATCCCTGGATTAGGCAGCATCTGGGAAGGCAGGGGGTGCTTGTAGACTGTAAGCGCGTCCTGCAGGTGGAGATGCACCTGCCCGGATGTTGCCTAATTGTGAGCCACGGGCCGAAGCGCAAATTGGTCCCTGGATTAACAAGTAAGTGGAGAAAGCGCCTGAAATGACACCATAACACAGATCACAAAATAAGTAAAAGTCAAGTGTATGATAATACAAAAGGTGAGTGCAGATGCATTTAAATGAAAAGAGGAAGGTCATGAAGACCTAGTTAAAAAAGACTCAGCATCACAACTATCGTTACTGAAATAATGCAAGTCAGCCATGTATTTTGATGTGAAGATACCCAAGCAGATGCAAGCCATGTCCACTTCCCCAATCCTTTCCTTCCCTAGATTAGAGTTTTCTGACCCCCTCCCTTCCCCTCCCCCTCCCATCACTGCCTGCCCCTCCCCGCTCTCCATCAATACTTAAGCCTGATCACCACGCCTGCCACATCTGTGTATCATTTCATCCTGACATCTCGGCACTGCTGTTCTCAACACCCAAAGCAAACACAGGAGCTCATTGTTCCTGGAACTTTCTAATTCCTCCCTGTGGCTGATCCACTGTGGCTTTTGCTGGCCTTTGTGGCTGGCATCCCCTGGTAGTACACTTGCCTCGGCTTGAGGGCTTGTGCATGTCTGGTTAGCAAGGAGGCGCTGCTAGAGGACAGGAGTCCCAGAAGGACAGATCCTTGGATTGGGGTAAGTGCTGATTTGGTTGTTTTGGTCTGGGCGTCAGGGGATGGTCCATGGATCAAAGTGTAGAACCCAGCTTGGCTCTGGTTGCTGGACCTCTGAATGCTGCATGGAATGACCTGTAAACAGGACCGGTGGAGGAGAAAGGAATGGACGCACTCTTGAGTAACAGCTGAGAACTAGCCTTGAGAATTTCAGCTCTGGGATTCCTTCCCAGTCTTTGGGAAGACAGAAGATTATAATAACTTAGGGATGAAGTAGCCAGCCTCTGGTCTATGAACCATGCCTGCTCCTTATTTGCTATTTACAGCAATATAAAATATAGCAATATATTTACAGCAATATAGAATAGACACACTAAAAATCAATAACAATGCCTGAAAGAGGGGAAGGAAAGTTGTTTCCTCTCTCAAAGGTCAGGGTAAACAGGTGTGTCTTCACTGATTTCCTGAACCTATGTAGTGAAGTGGCCTGGCTCACCTCAGGGGGGAGACTGTTTCATACTCTAGAGCAGTGGTTCTCAACCTGGGGGTCGGGACCCCTTTGGGGGTCGAACTACCCTTTCAGTGGGGTCGCGGCGAGTCTCCCACCACCCTTCCCTCCCACGTCCCAGCTACTCCACCCCCGTTGTTGGGGGTCTCCACAACATGAGGAACTCCATTAAGGGGTCGCAGCATTAGGAAGGTTGAGAACCACTACTCTAGAGGCTATCTGTCCCAGGCGCCCACCCCTCTTGCTATGAGGGTGGTGGTACAACCAGCAGGGCCTCCCCTACAGATCTGGAGGCATGGACAGATTTCTATGGGAGAAGGGGCGCATCCCCATGCATGTTTCGGTCCAAATTGAAATCAGGTTTGGCAAGGGTCGTCCCCATGCATTTTTTATTTGGTCTGATTTCCGAGGACCAAATCACCCAAACCCGTACCAAATGTGGTACTGGAAAAAACAAGTCTTGTCACGGTTTGGTGTCCCGGCACACATTGCTTTGTGAGCTGAGCCTGCACATGGGGACAGTCCCGGGCTATTTGGGGAGGAGATTGGTGCTCATGTCATTGGGAGGTGGGGTTTCATGTCCTGTCCTCGCCGTCCTTGCCCTGTGCATTGGAGATTACAACCACTGAGATTTTTTGGGAGTAAATGGTGTTAAAGCCAAAATGATGACGGGCTCGAATGGCCTTCGCTGCCCCATGAGACTTTTATTCAAGTATTCCACCCCCTTCCCCAATCGCCAAGACAGGCATGATAATGGCTTGATTTTCCACTTGCCGGGTTCTCAATGTTCCCAGGAAGAATGGAAGTGTGCAAAACTGCTCAACCCCTCAACTGCTGTCAAATCTTGTAGCGGCTTTGCTCAAACAGCTGGTTTTTTTAAAAAATTATTATTATTGCCCTTCAGTCCTGGCTTCTCTGTGCCACTAAGGGAGGGGGAGGGGGCATTTGCAGCAGGCGGCACAGGGGTGGGGTGATGTAAATCCGGCTTCCAGAGGAGAGAGGGGGTGGAGAGGAGATGGCACTGCTCTCTCGTGCTGGGGTTTGGTGCGGTTGGCATGGGGATGGCTGTATCCACACCCAGCCCACATTCAGCCTGCATTGCTGGGAATGGCATGGGGACGGGCAACATCCAATCTTGGTCCCACGCCCGGTCACATGCATGCCCAGTCAGAGTCAAACGGCCTGTATGGGGATGTGGCCAAGGTGTTCCTCTGGATATTTGGGCACAAGCCATTACAGATCAAAATTAACCCCTTGACTTGGGCTATGCAGCAAATTGTCAGCCCATGCAGCTCTTTTTAAGACTTGTGTGATGTGCACCCAGCCAGCCGTTCCTTAGGGGCCAAGAGCAGTTGTTGTTTGGATGTTCAGTCTGGCTAATTCTTCATGACTCCATGGCCCACAGCAAGCCAGGCATCTCTGTTCTCCACTGCCTCCCAAATTCTGCCCAAGCTCAGGATGATTGCCTCCATTTCATCCTCTGCCATCCCCTTCTCCTTTCACCTTCAATCTTTCTCATTGACTTCCCATTATATGGACAAAGTATTTGAGCTTCAACTTCAGCATTTGCCCTTCCAGTAGTACAGTACTGACTTTGATCTCCTTGCAGTCCAAGAGGTGCTCAAAAGTTTTCTCCAGCACCGCAATCCACAAGGGCCAATGCTTCAGCGCTCAGCACTCCTTAGGTTCCAACTCTCACAGCCATAAGTTACTCCTGGAAAGACCATACAGACCTTTGTTAGCAAGGTGATATCTCTGCCTTTTAATACACTGTCCTGTTTTGCCATAACTTTCATCCCATTCCTAGGCTTTAGTCACTGGTCTATGGAATTAGGGACAGTCTGAGGCTGTGATCACACCTTCCCTTTAAAGCTTCTTCAGTCCATCTTCAGGTCCCACTGCTCCAACCTCTTTATTTCTATTCTGGTTTGTTTGTTGCCTTTCCACCCTCCATTTGGATTTTCCTGAATGGAAAGTCCTCAAATAAAACGGATAGAGATTAAAAAGGTGTGAGCAGTCAGACCTGAAGATGGACTGAAGAAGGTTTAACATGAAGGTGTGATTATGGCCTGAGTCTAGAGCAGTTGAAGGTTTTGCCCTTGTCTTCTGACGAGAATGCTCAGGAGCAACCCGGAGCTGCCCTGATCCTCCATGGCGACGGAGAAGTAAAAACTTCTCCATAGCTCAACTAGGGCCCCATTCCCATACAAGTTTAAATCTGAATTGAATCCATTGTCAGGACTGGGAGATCCCATTGATTTTTTTGCTCCCAGACATTTCTGCGAATTTTTGCAGGATAGTCCTCATAGGTTGCATCCCCATGCACTATATAGTCTGAATCAAATCTGAATTCGATAAGGACCATCCCCATGCAAAGTTCTCTTTCTGGGCATTATGTGGACCAAATCGCTCAAAGCTGCGCTAAATTTAGTCCCATAGAAAACTGTTCTTGGCATGGTTTGGGAGCCGAGTCTGCATCATTTTGAGGGCCAAGTCCGTGCATGGGGATGGTCCCAGGCTATTTGGGGAGGAGATCAACTCTGGCGTCATTAGGAGGAGGGGTTTCATGCTGTTCCTGTCCTTGCATTGGCGATCACAACTGCTTGGGTATTTTTTGAAATAAATGGTGATTGAACAGGAACGAGTCTCTTTCCATGACCATTATTCCACCCCCCCTTCGCTGATCGCCAAGCCAGGTGAACGTGCATACAGGTGAAGACAAAATAGCAGCTTCTGAAACGTGCATACAATTAACTGAGCACCCCAGTTTTACAGTGAAAGATGCAATCGCTGTCCCACAACTCTCTTTCCACTACCATTATTCCACTACCCCCTTCCCTGATCACCAAGCCATCCATGATAATTTAATTTAAATGGCTTAATTTAGCAAAAAAGCACTAAACTGCTGTACCAGGTGGAGCTGAGGTGCACACCTCCTCTAAACTGCTGCCAAACCTCATAGCAGCTGTGCAAAATGATCTGGCGTTTTAATATTATTTTTATTATTTTTATATTATTATTGCCTTTCAGCCCTATGTGCCATGAAGGGGGACGGGGTGTGGTGTTCCTTGTCATCGCTGCAGCGAGTGGCATAGGGTTTGGTGATGTCAACCCAGCTTCCTATCAGGAGAGAGTGGGTGGAGAGGAAAAGGTACTGTTTCCCTGTGCAGGGGTTTAGCGCAGTTTGCATAGGGATGGCCATATTCGAATAGAGCCTGTGTTATCAGCCACTGCATGAGGATGGGCACAATTCAAACCCGACTCTGCATCTGGACTTAAAACAGTCCAATTCGGACTAAACAGAGTGCATGGGGATGTGGCCTAAGTCTGGAAATAAAACAACAACTGGGATCTCCCGATCCTGAAAACAGATTCTATTTGGATTTAAATTTGTATGGGAATACACCCTGAATGTTCATTGGAAGGACAAATCCTGAAGCTCAAACACCCTGTCCACATAAGGAGAAGACAGGATGCATTGGAAAAGACTCTGATGTTAGAAAAGATGGAAGGCAGAAGGTGAAGGGAATGGCAGAAGATGAGATGGATAGCTTTGTGGAAGCAGCAGACATGAGCTTGGCAAACTCCAGGAGATTGAATGGCCTGGTATCCATGGACTTGCAAAGAACTGTGCATGGCTTAACAACTGAATGACAACCACCAATCCAATAAAGGGTGGGAGAATGGACATCTAAATTAACATGGCTTGGCTGAGCTGCAAGGAAACTATGTCTGGGGCTGTGTCAAGCTCCAGACACGCACCTTTTCTCAACGCAAGCTCAGTGACATGAAGAAGAGGCCCAATCAGCTTCAGTGTGACCCTTCTTGATACACAACATCGGGACTTACGTCTCACCCAGCTTTATCTATAATGGCTTCAGTCAAACTTGTAGACAGCCTGTCTCCAAACTTGTCTCCAGCCTGGAACTCCCATCTTCACCTCCTAGCACCAAGCGAGGTGGGCAGAAGTTGGGACACAACATTATCTTGGAAAACCAGAGGCTCCACACAGTCAAAACTGTTTGTCTTCAACAAGCTAAGAATACACATGATGTCCTACTGGATCAGACCAGTGATTGATCTAGCCCAGCAAGTGGCAACCAGGGATCAGGTGCCACTAATTGTTTTGTTTTCATTTTATTTGCCTAATAATGCTATCCTCCAGAAGAACTATACCGTTTGTTTGTTTACATTTCTATCCTGCCCCATACCTGAAGGTCTCTGGGTGGGTAGCAACCATTAAAACAATAGACTAAAAGCAGAATATACATCAAAAGCCCTTTAAAAATTCAACAAAGCTAAAACAATACACAACAGGTTTTAAATGATGTTATCTGTACTGGGAGGGGAAATATAATCATCTCAGCCAAAGGCCAGGGTAAAAAGGTGCATTTTCACTGCTCTCCCAAATATATGTAAGGAAGGGGCATGACATACCTCGATGGGGAGACTATTCCATAGTCTGGGAGCCATCACTGAAAAGGCTCTCTCGCGAGTGCCCACCAGCCTCACTACTGAAGGTGGTGGGACAATATTTGGTCAATAGATCTGCATCGTTAATTAAAACTGAATTGGTTTTTATTGAAGTAGCAATTCAAGGGATATTGCTTAAACCTCTTATTGAGTTTCATTGCTCATAGATATCCCAAGTGGCCCTTGCATTCTCATTCCATCTCCAATCCGTATTCTCTAGCCTTGAATGTTCATGAGTTACTAAGATGCTTCAAATTGTGTGTTTGCGTGTGAAAGCAGCCTTAAGAACTCCAAAATGTTCTTTTCAACTTTATCTCAGGAAAATGTTGCAGTGTTACAGTGCGAAAACATGACAAACCATCTTGCCATATGCTGATTCTTCAAGATCTAAAAAGCTGAGAACCTTTTGGATATAAACACATCAACCTTCTGTTTACTTCAGCATATACTGCAGGAATTTTAACAGCTGTACTTTTCCCAATCTATTGTAAATAGACATTATGCTCACAGAACATTCTGTCATCAGACTCTAGTGGTGACTATATTTGTGGCAGGCAGAAGCAGTCCCTGATTTAAGACATGCGTTTTCTAGAACTATCTGCACTAGCTTCCTATTTGCTGCTGAATCCAATTCAAGTGGTTGATATTAATGTATAAAATTCTAAATAACTAGGCCCTGAATATCTGAAGAAGTCCCATATAGACTTGCCTGAGTACTAAAATCACAAGAGTCATTTTGTAGCCCTATCTCTATCAGATGTGCAAGGGGTAGTGACACACAACAGGGCCTTTTTTAGGATAGCCCCCAGACTTTGAAACAGCCCCCCTTTGGAGTTACACCAAGCGCCAACTCTATATGTCTTCCGGTGTCAGGCTAAAACATTCCTCTTCTCACAGGCATTAGATGCTTACCTTCCTCTGAGTTTTGTCCTGCCAGGCAGGGAGGGAGGGTTATGTTTTGATGTATGTTTTACACTGTTCTTAATTTTTTTATTATTATTGTGACCAGGGGTGTGCATGAACGCGTTTTTCCGGATTCGATTAGATTCAAATTGAATATCCAAAAATTCACATCTATTCAAATCTTTAAAATTCTAATGTATTCACACTGAATTTGAATCAAATACATTCAAATCTATTTGTGCAGATTTTTGATCTGAATTTGCAAATACAAATGTCGACAACATTCGTATGAGCCTGTAGGCATCTGTAGGCATCCCAAAGGCATCTGTAGGCATCCCGTATTTATCTCAAATGCACCCTGTTTTCGTCCCATTTGGATCTGTACAAATACGTACGGATGCGGGAAAGATGCATATGGGCAAGTACGCATCGTGTATGTATCCGTACCCTTAAAAATGTCTGAATAATTCTCACAAATAGATTTGAAAATTCAAAATTCGTTTGCATGTTTAAATTTGAATCAGGACGGCTGCAAGAGCCCTTGGTGCAGGTCAAAAAAATTAAAAAATCCGGGTTAAAACCCAGTTTTTTTTTTTTTTTGACAAGTGGAAACGTAGTATGAGTTTACTGCAATGATGTAAATTTTGTAATGTTGTAAATACCTTGAGCAATTATATTAGAGAAGCGGAAGGGAAATCAACCGATGGGTGGGATGCAGCGGTGTGCATTGTTTAATGTCCTGCGTGTTCTTACCAAAATGTGAATCTTTGGTGCAGTCTGTGCCACACTGATAGCACAAATGCAGCCTGTGGACAGGACCCTCATCAGAAAGTCAGCTGGTAGCATGATTCATGATGGAGATTTCGTTCATCGGGGAGCCAGCTTTTGTTGGAACAGCTGAAATCCCGGGCCTGGAGAGTTTGTCAACCTCCTCGGATAATAGTTTCATTCCAGCGCTTTACTCCTGCTCCTTCTGCAGGCAGCCTTAAAGACCCTCAGTGCCGATCCACATCACGGCTGCTGCTGTCTGATGTAAGCATTAAACCAGCCTGGCTCTGCAAGGAACAGGCTGAGTCTAGCTTGGACAAACAGCTTTGTTCAGTGACCTTAGCTTGCGTGGCGCTGCCAGGCGGTGACACTCCAGAACGGCCGTTTTGCCCTGAGCACGGGCCACTTTTAACACAAGCCATTGTCAGGCGACGAGAAGGAAGGGAAAGGGTAAAGACACAGCAGGGAGGCCCTCTTGATAGAAGAAAAAGAAACCGCAGGGAACCAAACTGCTTGAGATATGCAACATACAAAAGTCCAACAAGGGTTGCAACAGCTAATAATTCCCAGGGGTCCATGTGTCCTGCAAGTCCATTTGGTCCTAGGCATATTGGCCTTGATTTCATGTCAGAAGTTGCTTGCTCCCAAGCCAGATGAGTGCTGGACAGAGAGGAGCCTTCCCTGGGTGAGCAAAATCCAGAAGGTTCGGTTAACATCTTGGGCCATGGCCACATCTTCACTGTAAACCTTCTTCAGTCCATCTTCCGGTCTGACTGCTCACACCTTTTTTTCTTTCTGGGGCTGCGTTCAGACCTAAGTTTTAATCCAACTTCACTTTCAGAGTGAAGCATTATCTAAGGCTGTGCTGACGCCTACATTTTTATCCAGCTTCAGTCCACTTTCAGAATGAGATAACATATTGGCTTTATCTAACTCAGAAAATCCACCTTTGAGTTAGATAACATTGAAGGAAAATGACAAGTCACTTTGCTGCTGTGTTATTCCACGCTGAAAGCAGACTGAAGGTGGATTAAAACATAAGTGTGAATGCAGCCTGGCAGTTCTATTTGTGGATTTTCCATTCAGGAAAGTCCAAATGGAGGGCAAAAATTCCACAAATAAAATGGATAGGAATGAAAAGGTGTGAATTTTGCAGTCAGCAGTAGGAATGTGCCAGAATATTCAAAACATTTGAAATTCGATAGAATTTGTTCAAATTTGGACATTTGAATTTGAATTGAATGTCTACACATTCTATTTTTAGCATTTGGATGACTTCAAATGCTTCAAATCATTCATACGAATAATTTGGACGTTCAAATGTGCACGGATATGTACACATTACATACGTATCCATACACATCTTACTTGCATGCATTTGTACAGATACGTATGGGACAAAACTGGGATGCATACGGGATAAAACAGGATGCGTATGGATGCGTACAGATGCGTAGGAAAGTTGTCGACTTTCGTATCTTCAAATACAAATTGAAAATTTGTACAAATAGATACAAATGCATTTGAATCGGATTCAAATTTGAATACATTCGTTTTTCTCTATTCGTTCGAATTCAAACATTTGAATTTTTGATTTAAATTGAATAGAATCCAAAAATTGCATTCATATGCACCCCTAATCAGAAGAGGGACTGAAGAAGGTTTAAAGTTAAGGTGTAACCACAGCCTTAGCTATGAATGCGGAGAAAGACCAAAACACCTTGGAATCGTATAATTTATATTATCATATTATCATAGCATATTATACCATTCCCCGGACGTGAAGTCAGGCATGGAGAGAGCCATCTACTCTGTCCATGGAGGTTAAGTTTGAAAAGGCCCTAGGAATACCACAGGTATGTGTGGCATTCCCAGGAGAATCACAGGTTTTAAACCGCACCAGGAGGCAGGCTCGTATACTCTCTTCCCCCAAACACCACCGGATCCCTGTTTGTACAGTTTTGCGACTAGCACGTTATCGTTAGTAAAAGCCGCTGCTGAATTCTCTGCAAAAGCTTCTGTAGATTTTCCCTTGCAGAAATCAGCCTGGCCCGTGTGCTGGGAGCTAGCACGCCTGGGCCTTTTGCCAGAGGTAGGCGGGGCACAGCTGCTGCCTGTAGGAGGGAAGTTAACGCACCAACAAAAGAGGCAGAAAAAGGAAAATCATTCAGAACCTGCACCTAGATGTATAAGAGGCAACTGAGCCCTCCAACAGCGAAAGGGCCCTCAGGTGGCATCTGTAAACTTGCAAAAGCTGGTGCGCCTGAACTGGGAGGGCTTATCAGTTGCATCCGCCATGGTAGGGTGGCTCTTCTTGGAATCTTGGATTAGAACCGGAAACACATGAGATGGTATTAGGCTGGTTGGTGCTTTTGAGCTTAGCTTGCCTCACAGGGATGTTGTAAAGGAGGAAAAAATTAGTGACCCGTAATCTTCTTTCCACATTATCTATCCTAAAGGTGAATTTTCTGAGTTGTTTAACACTGAAAGAAGACAGCTTGTCACTTTGCTGATGTATTCTCTCACTCTGGAAGGGAACTGAAGCTGGATTGAACCTCAAGTGTGACCACAGCCTCAGCCCTTTGCTTTCAAATCACTGCAGGAACAAGAGTTTTGAACAGTAAAACTAAAATAAAGGTATTATTTATGATGTAGCTGGTCCTCTATAGCCCTTCATCTAAATTTAATTCAGTAGCCAAGTAGACACAGAAAGAGAACTTTGCATGGGCCCAAGAAGGCCAGAATTACATGTATTTTGGCTTCATAGCAATCAAACATTGCTATGCTCTGGGCCAGCCACAAGCAAAACCAGGGGCCTATTCACACTACATGATTAGTGAGCTTCTGGTGAAGAGCACCTGCACTTCGAGGAGGCTGTTACAGCCTCGAAGTGTGCCCTGTCTCACCAGAAGTTCACTAATTGTTGATTAGATGTGGAGCATGAAATCACGCTCCACACCTTAACCAACATTTACCAGGAACTTACCTGAAGCATCCAACGTCATGAATATCCGCACCACTTCTGGTGCTCCAGGGTTCTCTAGATGCCGTGCAAGCATCCTAGCACCTCAGACAACCATAGATGCAACTGCACATGTTCAGAGCGCCAGCGACATCATGGCAACAGCACTGACATTTGCACTGTGATGGAGGGCACCACAGCCAATATGGTGGCACCCAGGAGATGACCAGCCCCGGGATCGAATCAGGTAAGCATTCGATCATGGGGGAAGGGAACGGCCAAAGTTGACTAGTGCTCCAAGTGCGAGTGCTAGTCAATGATGGTTAATCATGCTTCTTTCCTGTCCAGCTGACAGGAAGGGAAGTGCGAAGATGCCCCTGGGCTTATTATCAACCTTCCTTCCTACATCTAAGTCTTTAGAACCGTACCGCAGTCTCAGCTTCAGGAAATTATGGCTGCCCTATTCACCACTTCTGAGCCAAAAAGGGCTCTAAAGGAGAGACTCCGGTGAAAAACATGGTAGATGGATATAATTTAGGGTGCCTCCAGGTGATGAGAGGAAATTGTGGAATCTTGTTTAGATAAAATGTGGCAAGTTTTATCACACAAGTTCTGGAAGGTAACCACTTGGTTGTTCTCATAGCAGTGTCAGACTTCCTGAAGCAAAGCATCAGGTCGCAACCAGATATAACACTACCAAGAGATAATCCAGAGTGTAGATCCACCAGCATTATGGCTTGCTAGCCAGACAGCACCAACCATGGACCTGTCTTTGCGCATTTTGGTGCCTCATACATCTGGGTATTCAGTCAGCACTGAATATCCAGAAGTCCATGTCACCGCCACTACTGTACACATCTGCGGTCTTCAGTTTTGGCCTCCACACATGTGCAGTGAATGGTGCAACTATGGCGGATCTGTCCAGAAGGCGAGTAAACCCGCTATTGTTGGAAAACCCACTGCCAGGGCTGGGTTTTCCAGCAATGGGTTTTCACTCTTTCTAAGGGGGACATAGCAGAACTATAGTGGGGCTACCACAGATATGAGTGGCAGCTTCACCACAGTGCAGCCATAATGACGCTATGCTCCCTCCATCTGGACAGGGCACTGGGCCAGGCTTCCTCTTTTCCCTTCTCCTGTTCTAAATTGTTGGGTTTTATTTATTCCATTTCTTGTTACCTTGTTACCTACCTTGGCAGCTTCAGCTGAAAGACAAGTGAGAAATTCAGTTAAAAGAATAAAAATTCTCTGAATTCTACCCAGAATCCCTTGCTTTCTGCTTTGCATAAAAGCTGACAAACCCCAATTTCCCTCTTACTGTTTCTTATCAGTTTTGCTGTCACCATGTTCCTCTCCAAGCATCTCCTGAGATGCATAATCAGAATCTCTCACTAAGTTGCTCTACTCTCTACTGAGTGTCAATTTATTGACTGATTCCTCCTCTTTCCTTGACAGCTCTAAATACCTCTGCTTTCTGCCTCTCCAGCAATAGCTTAAATATAGTTTTAAGTACCATTTCTTTTAGTTAGTCATAAGCTTTAATCCTGCTTCAGTCCACTTTCAGAGTGAGAGAAAGTACTAGCAAAGTAAGAAGTTGGCTTCTTTCAGCATTATCTAGCTTAGAAAATCTACCACTGGGTTAGAGAACGAGGAAAGAAAATGATAAGTCACTTTGCTGATGTGTTCTTCCATTCTGAAGGTGGAGTAAAGCTGGATTAAAACCTAAATGTGAAATCAGCCACAGTACTGTGCAAAAGTTTTAGGCAGGTATGGAAAAAAATGCTGTGAAATAAGAATGCTGTCAAAAATAGAAGTGTTGATAGTTTATTTTTATCAGTTTACAAAATGCAAAAGTGAATGTCCAAAGAGAAATCTAAATCAAATCAGTATTTGGAGTGACCACCCCTTGCCTTCAAAACAGCACCAGTTCTTCTAGATCCACTTGCAAGCAGTTTTTGAAGGAACTCAGCAGGGAGGTTGTTCCAAACATCTTGGAGAAGTCACCAAAGACCACCTGTGGCTGCAGGCTTGCTCAGATCCATCTGTCTCCTCGTGGAATCCCAGTCAGAGTTGATGTTGTGAAGATCAGTGTTGAGATATGGCACTGTGGGACCCATATCATCACTTCCTGGACTTAAATCCTTTCTACACTGCTCCTTATTCCGGATTATATCTCAAGATAGGGACCTGGCATCCACATTCTGGTGCAGCCTATGGCAGGCCTTACTTTGCAGCATTTCCCCCCACCTGCCTAAAGCATTTGCACAGTCCTGTATTTTGCATGTGCCTCAGCAGGTGGCAGAATCTAGCCCGCCTTGGTGGTCTCCAAATCTTGGATCTGTGTTAGTGCTTGGATAGGCAACCCCCAGAAAATTCTTAGCCTCTAGGTAGGCAGGAAAGTGGAGGCACATCCCAGAAAAAAACCAATGGCAGGACACTTTGGTATTGCTGTCAAGAAAGCCGCATGGTGGACTTGGACATGTCTTTATCTTCTGGTCCTGCATTTAGTGAAATGGATTGCTTAAGAATTACCCTGGCACACACCTCTTCCCGTAATAATTCCCACCCGCTTTTATTTGGCTAAGACATCTGTTAAGCCCTGGTGGTTTTTTGACATGCAGTATTAAATAATCTGAAATTCAAAGATCTATTTTAGCATGCTGACTTAGCAGAGGGTGTTCAGTTATGACCTTCTGGATTTCCTTGAACTACAACTCCCAGGATTCTGTGCCAGCCCTGTATAGAATACTATAAAGCACCTTTTAATGCAGACTTCAAGCATCTGGGGATTCCTACTTATTTTGGAGCATGGATCCCACTGGCTTCAGACTGCATATGCCTAATGGGAATTGTAGTCTCAACCATTTGGAATGGAACAAGTTGGCAAAAGCTTCTTTAAATGGTCTGGTGCATCTTTTAATGAGCACTTCACCTGCAGAAGGTGACAACTTCTGGATTGCTGTCTAGGGATAGGCCAAACCAGGAGCAATTTCACCCTTCCCTTCCTGTCAGCTGGGAGGGAAAGGAATGCAATCCACTAACGTTGACTGGCGCTCACACTTGGGAGCGCTAGTCAATGTTAGCCTACCCCTACCCCCCAATTGAGCATGTACCTCCTGTTCAATCATTGGCCGGTCCTCTTCAGGACGCCACCATCTTGAGTGTGGTGTCCTTCACAACTGAGCCTGTGTCAGCGTCATTGCCATAATGACTCTGATGCTATGCACAGTCATGGTTGCGTCAGGAGGTCAGCAGAGCCCTCCAGTCTAGCATCCCATCTCGCACAGTAGCTTCTGGGCATCTTAAGCAGAAGACATTCCTGTCCTTCATGAATTTGTCTAGCTATCCAAGCTAGTGCCTGTCACCACCTCTTCTGATAGTAAGTTCCATACATTAATGACCCTCTGGGTGAAAAAATACTTCCCCTTGTCAATCCTAACTCTTCTGCCCATCAGTTTTATACAGTGGCCCCTTTGCTCTAGTGATGTGTGATACAGAAGTCACCATCATGGTCCAGAAGCATCTTATGGACTTCGTGGACTGATCCAGCAGCGAACCTGCTTAAACAGGTCCACAAGTGGTCCAAGAACACTTGTTCCAGTCCAGGGGGTGGCACTTCCACAGGCCGTAGCCCCACCTATGAAGCTTGCATGAGCTTCAGAAATGATTCTGTGGAGGTTCCCCTTGTTCCCAATGGGAGCTTTGATGTTTCTCTTTGCAACCAGAAACAGAGGGCAGGAATGGGCACCCTGCCTTCACATACCACACATAATGTTTGAGTTACGGGGATGGAGGCTAATCACATTGAAGGCTGGGTGGCACTTGCGCTGATAGTAGTACCCTCCATCTGAACCAGAACAGGGCAGGTGCATTCACACGGCTGCCAGTGTTGGGCTGGAGCACTTGCATTCCAGTCCTTGCAATGTGCACTTCCATTGTGCAATTCCAGCCCCGTCCATGGAATGGGACATACTAGAGTGGTCCAGTTGGGTAAATGCAGGAACAGCCCATGTCTTCTTTGACAAAATAGGGTCAGAAGAATGCAGAAAAGAAATTCATCAGTGTCACACCTGCTTTTCATTCAACTGAATCCCAGGAACGGTTCCCTTGGATACAGATTCACATTCAAAATAAAGGAAACACAATATTAAAACCCGGCTATTGTCAAAGCTTAGCAGGATTGTCATGAATTTTTCAAACAATTAGATAACGCTTTGTAGTTGTGCATTTAAGAAGACTTAAATAGCTTCGCAAGGCAACTGTGCTTTAGATGGTAATGTGAGTGTATGGTGTGTGTTGGGGGTTGGCACCTGCTACTCTTTCTTAGTGGGTCTGAGGTACCTGCCTTCTAGTCTTTCCTTGATGGCACCACTGAACACAAGGTGGCAGTTTCTTGAATGAAAGAGTCATCCGGTTGCTAGAATATGGAAGGGGACAGATTTTCCAGGCAGTTACACTTCTAGTTGCCGGCCAAATATCATGCTAATAGTCAATATTCTAGAGAAAAGACCCCCCAGAACAACTGCTGGCACTTTCTGCACCCAGGTATTTTGGCAGCACAAAACACCTGGAAGTGCAGCCCACTTGGTTGATGATTTTGGAAACCGACCCTGCTTAGAGGTGTCTCCGGAAGAGGCTGATGGGATGCAGGCAACAGCCCAGCTTTCCAAATCCTGCATGATTAACAATCTGGCACAAAGACCAATCTTTGTGGGTGTATTTGTTGCTGATCACACTGCTGAGTCTTCTTGAAGAAAAGAGGATCAGCCTCTGTCTCACAACGAAGCCATCTCAGTTGGCAGTTCTCCCTGGGAGACCTCCGTAACTAAGGACACACAGTTCTTCCGATTCCTGCAGGAAGGATGGGAAACCCACAGCTTCCAAGTGTAGCTGGGCTCCAGTTCCCATCATCCCCAGGCAAAATGAGCAATAGTCGCAGGTGATGGGTGTTGGGATATGAACGCCCATAGCTGAACTGTTGCGATGCTACAAGTCACTTAGCAGCACATGCTTTGATCTGATCCTATATGGATAGTGCACAGCAATGCCTGTGAAATATGGGTTTGAGCAATGGCAGCTCAGGTAAGAGCCAGACAATACAACATTGAGATGCTGCCTCCAGAATGGGGGATGGATGCTAAATGTCCCCTCACCCCCAAACCGGCATCAAGCCCATCTAGTCCAGGATCCATCTCACAGTCTCACCACTGCTTCTGGGCATCTCAAGCAGAAGGCAAAGGCAAAACCTTCACCTGGTCTCCACTCCCAGCAAATAGCCTTGAAAGGAATCCTGCCAGTCCCTCCAACTTGGATGCAGTATCTGGGCATCAGTTCTAAGAGCCATTGATACACCTGCCCTCCACGAATTCGGAGAAGTCTTGCTGGATTGGGCCACAGCCCATCTACTTCAGCATCATGTCTCACACAGCAGCCCACCAACTGCTTCTGGGACTCTCTAGCAGAAGTCAAAGATGAAACCTTGACCTGCCCTCGAATCTCTGCCTGTCTCTCCAACCCGGAGGAAACATCTTGGTATCCATTCTAGTAGCCATTCACACCATCTGTCCTGGATGAACTTGTCTAACCTTATAAGAAATTAAGAGGAGCCCTGCTGAATCAAGCCACCGTGCATCCAGCCCACTGGTCTTTAGAGGCATCCCACCTGTCTTTCCGACCTAGGGATAGACACAGTAGCAAAAGAGCTGTTTCTCTATCCCTTTGCCGCACCAGAGGCCTATTTGCACTTAGACTGGTGGTCAACAATTAGTGAACATCTGGAAAAGAGCATATGCACCCAGAGTAGGCTGTTACAGCTTCCAAGCATGTCCTCCCTCCCCAGAAGTGAAGCATCCAGTGGCGCAACCATTTGCTCTTCTTCCTCCGGGTGGGGGAGGTGGCATCTGTGCAGGCACGGTGGCTTACCTCTGCCATGACCAGACCACCAATCCGCAGGAGTGGCATCTGGTCATAGAGTCACAAGCGGGATGTTTGATCATGGGCTCTGACATGATCGGTCGCAATACGCCCATGCTCGAACATGCTCCACTGCAACGGCAGCCAATCACAGCAGCGAGGAAGTGGAACTTCCGGCTTTGGATGCAGCGGGGGCTGGTAAACAGGAGGAGCATTCGCACTTCTGGCCGGTAATGGACACTTTGGAGAATCTTTCCTCATCACAAGTGCGAATGGTCCACCTTTACCAGAAGTTTATCAGCAGCCTCAGTTCACGGCAGCCTAATCAGCTGAGTGCAGGAAGGCCCCAGAACTCTTCCACGGGCAGAACATACCTGTAGAAGCCACATTTCCATTCTGTGTCTTTTGGCATCAACTGGGGCAAAATAGGGAATGGTCAGCCTCCTGCACGTGGGTCATGAAAATGGCGTGCGGTGCTTCGACCCACTCTGATGGTTAGTTTGCCCAGGCACCCTTTTTGGTGGGAGGCCAGTGTCCCTGCCATGCCAGTGTTCGCCCGCCCCTCTAGAAAGCTCTGTGCAGATGGTGCCTAATTAAAGAAAGAGATGAAGCCTTCGGTGGATGGGGCAGTTACGCAAACCGCTGTACTCCTAAGCTGCTCCCAAGTGGTTGGCAGTGTTCCTTTTTTCTTTTAAACCACCTGGGGAGATTGTGGGCCTTGAGTGTAGCAACTTGGAAAGCGAAGAACATTTGGCAATTGGGTGGCTGCCCAGCCGAGGGAGCAAACACAGCGCTGAAGATTCTGTTGCCACAAATTCAGCTCCTTTGCTTCGCCTTCCCCCCGCAGAGTAATTGCCTCTAATAGTTCTCCTCTGATGGAGGCCCTGCTTGTTTCTGCTCTTCATCTCCATCCATGTGCTATAATTATCCCCAGTAAATTACAGGCCCTTCCTATACTTCTCCCTGCACCCATCCTGCAGAAAGACATGTGGCTCTGCCCCTCTCCTTAGTTCCTGCTGCAGAGGCGTAGCCATGGCAGAATTAATCTCCCCCCCGTACCGACAAAGAGAGCAAGATGACTCCCCCCGCACCATGCAGGCCACCATTTACCATCCTTGATTTTAATCATCTTTTTATATAATGACTTTAAGTTGTTGTTGTTGTTAATAGTATTAAATATAATAAATATAATATTATATATTATAAATATATTATTATTATCCTTGTTTTGTAAACCGCTTTGATATTTTAGTGGGAAGCAGCATACAAGTATTTTAAATAAATCAGCAAATCATATGCATCCTTACCCCTTGCAAGAGCAGCAATTCTGAGAGGAACTGACAGACAAGACAAGCTTAATGAAAAACCTGGGCATTTTCTGCACTTACTTGTTAATCCGTATCAAGGAGATGCTACGCACACATTGGTTTTTTTCCCACTTACCTCCCTTAATCTGGATCTAGGAAATGGGTCCTTCAACAAATCCAGATTTAGAAAATCTGGCAGTGTAGCACCCAACAGCAATGGGTGCTAGGCATGCTTGCAGTGGGAACGCCGGAGCTCTCATGCAGAGCGCTCATCTGTCCCCAAGTGGAAGACGCGAAGGTGGTGCGAAGTGATTGGCTGACGCATACATCAGTCAAGCAACATTTCTGGGGGGACGACTGGCACTGGGGGGGGGGGATCTCCAGAGCCACTCCGGAGTTTCTTCAGAGTCTGGGGCAAGCTACTCCAAAGAATCTCTGGAGCCTGGCCCAAGCTTCACAATACAGCCTGTGCCGATCTTCGGAGCCATCTCCAGAGAATAGCCACCTGCTTCGAAGCATTGGGTTTCGGGGTGCCAGCACCCTGACAAGGATGCCCCCCCCCCCGAGCCCAGCTCTGGACCCCATTGACTCGATACCTCTGCCTATGATTGATTGGGATCTGGCTAATCTGGATCTAGCTAATCCGGATCTACCTAATCCAGATCTAGCTAATACGGATTAACTGAGGTAAGTGTAGAAAAGACCCTCATGTCAGAGCTGGATTTTCCAAAATGCAGATGCCACCCCCTGCAGTTGATTGGGATCTAGCTAATCTGGATCTCCCTAATCCAGATCTAGCTAATATGGATTAACGGAGGTAAGTGCAGAAAGGATCCTGGTGCCGGAGCTGGATTTTCTGTAATGCCTATATGGCCCACTTTTGTCTGATTATCTTGGCAGTACATTGGGATTGCCACAGGTTTTTGTGGTGATCCCAATAAAGCCCCAGGAAAATCATGGTTTATACACCTCGTCTGGAGGCACCTTCAGGGCCCATTTAGGGATGAAAAGCCATCTTGAATGTCTGGAATAGGTAAGAGATGGTGCTATTTGCCTGCACGTGAGTGTGTGTGCTTACTTGTGTGTACACATATGTGTGTGCACGTAAAGAAGAGAGAGGAAATGGAGCTTGGTGTGCCTGTTGATATTTCTCTTTCAGATGTTACAGTTTTGACTATAAAAGAATGGGGAACAGAAATTACTGTAATTATATAGGAGAGATATCTGTGGTTACGCTCATTTGGGGTAATCTGTCAGTGGCTTTGTGCCAGCTGAGATAATTGGAAGAGCATTCTAGATTTACTAAACCAGGCTGAAGACTGTCTTATTTCCGTTTTCACCATGACTACCACCAATTAAAATGCCCACTCTTGCATAACTATGCAGAAGAAAGTCCCAAGGGATTTGGCGAGGTTTCTGGCAAATGAACACATGGAAAACTGAGGACAGCATGTGTGACTACATAGAACTGAGCATGGCAAAGTGCATGGAATGGTGGCCAGGGGAGGTAGGTCTTCAGCAACACCAATACCGGATACAAATGTCCGCATAATTCATATGAATGATTCAAAAGATTCAAAAATCCATTTGAATGTTAAACTTGAATGTATAGACATTCTATTTGAATTCGAATGTATGAATTCAATCAAGTTCAATCAGATTTTGAACGTTTTGAATATTCATGAACACCCCGACTACCTAGTTCTGATTTCAGAACTGATTTTGGTGGAACAAACCTAACTAAAGCTGCACAGGTGGAAGCAACGAAGGCACCCAACTCCGTGGGACGGAAAATAAGCACGCACAGAAGCATACCTGCTTAGAAACAAATTTGCCCAGGGCCGCTTTTCTGCAGGAGCAGAGAGCAGATGGAAGGAGGAAGGTTCCCCTGCATAGGGGCAGATATCAGGAAAACGGAAGGGAGCTAAGGTGAAAGAGGTTGTATGGACCAACCATTTGCAGTCACAGGAAGGACTTTCGGATGGGGTGTGGTGTTGGTGGTGGGTAGACAACCCCCCATGCACTTCGACAGAACCAATTTTATTTCTGGACTTTCCATTAAGAAAGTCCAAATGGAGAATGGAAAGTCCATAGATAAAATGGATAGGAATGTAAAGGAGTGAGCCATCAGACCTGAAGGTGGACTACAGAGGGTTCAAAGTGAAGCTGTGAGTGTAACCACTGTGTCAGGAAAACAAATGCACTGAACATGCATTATCTGTTTTTTTAAAAAAAAATCTGTACTCTTTTGATATGGAATTTGAGTGGATTTTCCTTTAAAGTAGAAGGTAAGGCTTGTGTGTAGCTGGATCCTACTTCACAAGGTTGCTCTGAGGAACCCTTTCCCCATATGGCCATCCTACAAGATGCAGACAGCTATAACGGCTTTGCAAAGCCTTTGGCTGGAAGACCCATGCTTTATTTCTCCTAGTTCCCCGGTTTCTCTCTCTCACACACACACATGCACACATACTTCCACTGGTCTTCACTGCAGCCTCTCCATGAGTATCCAATGAGAGGAGGCCCAAGCGTGTCCTTGTTTACTCGGCTGTGAAATGTTCTTGATGGGGTTCACCATGGCAATGCATGCAGCGCAGGAGCACAGACAGAAGGAAGCTGCTGCTTGGAGGAAGTTGGTGCCGGTTTTCCCATATGTTCAGCAGATTGATGCAGTTTCACATTCATAATTAGGACTGTAGCCTACCTCCTTTGCACCAGAGGAGCTCGAGGAAGCTGCAGGGAGGGGGCAGGAACAGGCACCAGCATCCTGCTACTGACTCAGAGCTTGGTACAAAAGCCTGTGAGATTGGAACGTGCCCTTTGGTGCCCCCAAACAGCCCCATTTAACACGTTACGGGGAAGGGAAAGCCGATAGATGCCGTACAACGATGTTTGGTCTTTCTTTTGAGAAGCGTTTGCCTCCAGGCAGAGGTGAAACACCAACAGCTGCCCATGCAGACAGTAATTACCAATAATGCACCATCACGTCATCTGCACCACAGTCAGTTTCAAGGCCAAGGAAAACTAGCAAAGACTAGCAAATCCTTTCAGTAATGTGGTTGATCCCAGCCAGGGATTTGGAAACCAACCACCCTGGATGTGGTTGATGGCATTTGGGGTCCAACAACATCTCAGAGAGTACAGTTGGAGCATCAAAACAAGCAGTTAGGGCTCCTGTTCTCATTTACACTCCTGGGTGCCTCCAGACACAGGTTAAAACCCACCATTGCTCTCTTTACAAGCTCGCTTGGGGCTGTGCAGCATTTGAAAAGGAGAAGGTGTGCCCTGGCTTGGGGTTTTTGGAAGCAAGGTGGAAGATGAATGGATGGATAGATGGAGGCAGGCAGGCAGGCAGGCAGGCAGGCAGGGCAAGTGTCTCTGCATTTGTTTTGTCACAAATCACAGTCCTTAACTGTTTGAGAGGACAGCCAAGTGTACAGTTTTCAGAATGACCCAAGAGGGAAAGAGGGGGCAGAGAATTATGCTCATAGTTGTTCGTAAATGGCTAGGATTTGACGATGCAGACGCCCAGGCTTTGGACGTGCCGGTGACTTAGAAACACAGGGAGCCGTGGAACAGGGAGCTTTTGTTGCTTGGTGTGCTTTCCCCACAGCCTAGGGAGGTGTGCCTGCCCACTGTTGAAGTGGGGAAAACGTGTGAGGAATGCATCTTTGGGCGTGTCAGGAATTCCTTCCAGTAGAAAGGCTCCATTGGCAGAGGCCGTGTGGCTCAGGAAATTGATTCATCAGGCCAGCACTGCCAGCTTAAAGCCGCTTAAATCCTGAAGTCCTAGGTCCTAACTGCCTTCCCCTGGGGGCACAAAAAGGGGATCTTGAATAGTGGGCCAAAGATACAATCAGTGCAGCATATTGCTTGACATCTGAAGTTCACGAGGTGGCCCTTCACGGTGCTGAAGCTCCTGCCCAGACGCATGAACTGGAGCAAACAAGCTTTTGCCACTCTGCAGAAGAAGCAAACCTGGGGTATATTTTGCTCCCAAGAGCGGGCTGGATGCTGGTTACAAGCCCACACTTGTACAGCATTGCACTCCCAGTGCATGGCAATGTGTCACCACTACACTCCAGGGCCCTCTGTTGCTGCAGCCCCTTGGGGGTATTTAGAATTCCTACCTCCCTTCATATTTTTATCGCACCCCTATAGCTGCAGTTGGCCACCCCTAGCCTAGAGTGTCTCTGGAGTGGCTGTGTAGCTTAAAGATAGAGAAAGCACCCTGGAAAGCAGTGGGTTGCTGGTTCAACCCCCAGCCTCTCTCTGGAAGTAGGCAATGGCAAACCACTTCTGTATCCCTGCCAGTAAAACTGTCTAAAGCTGCCCATGGAGTCTGGGAGTGGCTATAGGTCAGTGACAGTTCAAACTGCCTGGAAAGTAGAGGGTTACTGGTTGGATCCCCGGCCTCTCCCTGGAAGTAGGCAATGGCAAACCACTTCTCTATCCCTGCCAATAAAACTGCCTAAAGGTACCCACGGAGTCTGGGAGTGGCTATAGCTCAGTGGCAGTTCAAACTGCCTGGAAAGTAGAGGGTCGCTGGATGGACCTCCGGCCTCTCCCTGGAAGTAGGCAATGGCAAACCACTTCTGTACCTCTGCCAAGAAAACTGCATAGAAGGTGCCTGTGCAGTTAATCAGGATTTGGCCACGACTTGACAGTATTCAACAGTAAAGCTAGAATGCCAGGCTGGAAATGTAGGAATCCATAGCTATCAGTCTCCACCTAGCCATGCAAGCTCACCAGGTGCCAGCCACTGTCTCTAAGCCCAGCCTGTCTCATACGGCTGCTGGGAGGATCAAATGCAGGGAAGGAGAATAAAGCGCAGGACCATCCTGAGCCCCTTGGAAGAGAGGCGCAACACAAGAGCCATTAAGTAAATAAATGTTACTACTACCAAGTAGCACTGGGGATGTGCAAGAATATTCGAAACATTCAAAATCTGATTAAATTTGTTGAAATGCCAACATTTGAATTCGCATCTAATGTCCATACATTCAATTTTTAACATTTGAATGAATCTGAATGCTTTGAATCATTTGTACAAATTATCCAGGCATTCATATGTGTACATATCCGTACGCATCTTTTTCGTATCCTTATGCATTTTGTACGGATATGTACGGGAGGAAAACGGGATGCACCCTGATGTTGTCTACGTTCGTATCATCAAATACGAATCAAATATTTGCACGAATAGATAAGGATGTATTTGAATTGGTTCGAATTTGAATACATTTGGTTTTTTTCCTCTGTTGGTACAAATTTGGACATCTGAATATTAAATCCGAATTGAATGCCAAAAACTGCATCCATGTACACCCCTAATCAGCATCCTCCTTTAGGGTGTAGATCCTAGGTCAGTGCACTATTACACTTCTTTTCCTTATGAAAGGTCCTTGCTTCAGTTCCTGCCACTTTCGGTTGCAAGAAGCAAATGGACAACAAGTCCTAGAAAAGTCCTTCCTCTTCCAGCCTTGCTGGAGATCTGCTACCAGTCAGCACAGGCATCACTGAGCCCAAGGGCCAGGGGTTCCCAGCAGATCACAAGGAACCCCTGATCCTCTCCCACTCCGGCTGCTGCCACAAAGACAATCCACTCCATCTAAAAGATCCTGCAACTGGTTGCTTAGCGGTGGTTCAATGCAAGAGGTGTGGGAGCCTGCGGGCGAGAGCAGAGCGGATCAGTTCCTGTTAGGGGAGCCACCAGGGCCCGGCTCCGACTGCATCCACCCACAGGAGAGGAAGGAAGATGTGCAGAGAGAGAATCTGCCAGCGTGCGAAGCCAAGCATTTTCCCCACTCCTGTAGCAGCCTGTCTTCTCTCACACACCCACACCCCCCAGAGAGAGCACACACAGCCGGTGGAATTTGTGTGTGGGCTCTTCTTGCAGAAATGCACAGCTAACAGAGACGGGCACCCACTAAAACTTGCAGAGCCTGCAAGCTGCCTGCTCTGCCCAGATCCCAAGCCTGGACGTTCTGGATTCACTGTCGTGGACGTTGCTCCAGAGGTCTAGGGGAAGGTGCCATCAGCCTGGTGCAGGACTTTACATGGACAGCAAGATCAGCTTGGCTTGAGGGACCTGGACATTCTCTCCTGCTCCTCTCCACCCAGCCCCAGTTTCCCATCTCCACTAGTGGACAGCATTAGCCGGAAGGGGAAGCCCTGTTTGCAGCTACTGCCTTGGAAGTGGGGATTTATTTATTTTTTTATTTTCCCTTCTCCTGCCTCCAGGACATCTGGCTGTGTTCTTTCCCATTCCAGGTCCTCGGAGGTCTGGGAAACTCGATGCTGGAACCATCGACAGGGAAGAATGGCGGTAGGACTCTGCTGAAAGGTAAGGTCAGTCTTGGGAGCTTGGCCAGGAATTCCCTTGCATCTTGGGTCTCACCTGAGCATGAAACCAGAGAAGGGCTTCCATTTAGCTGGTTCCCCTAGCCTTGGAAGTCTTGATGCATGCTTGTCCTCAGTTTGTCCAAAAGAGCAATACCTGGTTAGTGGAAAGGCTTGCAGCTTGCCTTCTCTGCACCCCTGGGTGATGCCTTCCATGCCAGGTTCTTGCCTGATCCCAGGGATCAGCCCAGTTCAACCAGCAGTGGACTCAAATGAGGGGGGGAGGGGGGAGGAATATAGGTACTTCAGGCTGTTTATGAAATCCTTGGCCTTTGGAGCAATTGCATCCATTCCTGAGCACAATTGCAGGCAGCTGCCTCTTTGCTTAACCTAGTAGGTAGGCTGAGCATTCCCTTTTATAAGGCTGGATCAAAGAGGTCAGTGTTCTTCACCTTCCTCTTAAAGCAGCAAAGCAGCTTTGAGCTGTCCATGGTGGAACTGGTTCTCAGTTGTCTCTGGTGGGGCTGTTTTCACACATGCATTTTAATTCAGTTTCAGTCCACTTTCAGAGTGAGATAACACATTGCCAAAGTGGCAAGCTGTTTGTTTTTGGTTTTATCCAACTCAGAAAATCAACCTTTGAGTTAGGTAACATGCAAGGGAAATGACAAGTCACCGTGCTGCTGTATTCTTCTACTCTGAAAGGGGACTGAAGCTGGATTAAAATGTAGGTGTGAACGCAGCCTGGGAAAGGCCAATCACAGTACCTCCTCTGCATGCATAATGTCCTGGGTTTGAGCCATTTGCACCTGAGTTGCAGAAAGGGATCCCTTTGAGAATACTGGAGACCTGTTTTTGGTTAAAGTAAGCAATCGTAAATAGACAGGTAACATAGCTTGGCATTAAGAACTTCCTGTATTGCTTATCTTTAGCTATGTACATCTTGCCTTTCCTTCATGGAGCTCAAGAAGGCAGGTAGAATTTTCTTCTCCATTTTGTCCACACAACAGCCTTGCAAGGTAGGTTGGGCTGTGAAAGATTGCTGGCTGCCTGAGTCAGAATTTGAATCCAGAGGCCCTGACGCCCAATTCTAGTGCTTTAACTGTCATGCCACAGTGGTTGCGCTCTTGGAACCCCTAGAAACTTTGATCAGAGGAATATCTAGGGATGGGTGTGAATATTCAAAATATTCAAAATTCTATTGAATTCGCTCAAACTCAGACATTCAAATTCAAATTGAATGCCTATACATTCGAATTTAATATTCAAACAAATTTTTGAATCTTTCCAATCATTCGTACAAGTTATTCAGACATTCGTATGTGTACAGATACGTATGCATTACATACATATCCTTACGCATCTTATTAATATCAGTAAGCATTTAAACCAGGATGCATATGGGATAAAAACGGGATGTGTATGGATGCATATGGACACATTCAAATGTTGTCAACATTCTTATCTTCAAATACGAATTGAAAATTTGTACAAACAGATTCGAATGTATTCATTTCGAGTCAAATGTGAATACATTCAAATTTTAAACATTCAAATCGATTAGAATCTTTGGATATTCGAATCGAATCCCGAAAATTGCATTCGTGCACACCCCCTAGAGCTAAGTGATGAAAGGTGTTCTGATAAACAGCTCTGCCTTTTATAACTGCTCCTTTTTTGGTGTTTCTGAATCTCTGACTACAGAAGGAGAAAACAGCTTATCTAGCTGCTAGGATCTTATGTGAAGAAAGGTAGGCTAGTTAACACCCCTTTGCAAGTCAAAGAGACTTCTCCTCCGTGACTCCAGGTTAATGGGTCTGAGCAGATGTCCACAGTCATCAGCAAAGGCCTTTCTTTTTTCCTGGTAGTGGTTATAGGGAGCCAACCCATTCCTTAGGAAAAGATAGAAAGCTTCTGGTTATTTTGATGGAACTGAACAGAATCACCAGCCAAAAGCTAGGGAAGAAATGCAGAAATCTGAAGCAAGAGAGATGATGGGAAACTATCATATCAGGGTGAGGCCTTTCAAAGCGGGGTGCTGAAAACCCTCAAGGGAACAATATTATTTCCCTGCCTGTCATCAAAGAGTATCTTTTCAGATTTTTGAAATGGGGAGAATTGGCCCCCAAGTTGCGGATGACAACCGCCTCCTCTTTAAGGGACATCAGGGTACCTCCAGAGAGCAAGAGGAAATTGCAGGAGGAAGTTCCAGCTTTTCACTCTGGTGTTCCTTTGCAGGATCCTTCCCATATACCCACATATGGGAAGTACCCACCCACTCCCCTTTGTTATTTTCACATGCTTCCTGCCTACTGGGATATTGCAAGAGGAAGGATCCTGTAAAGAAGCACCAGGCAGAGGTAAGCAGTCGCTATTATGGAAAACCCAGCGTCATTGCTGAGTTTTCCCGCAATAGCGAGGTCGTGGCTATGTGTGTGTGGCAATTCCATAATAGTCCCAGGAACATCACAGGTTTTTACCCTCGTCTGGAGGCACCTTCAAGCTCCATCACTGCCCACTTTCAAATACATTGTAAAAAAGATGCTCGTCATTACCAGAGACTTTGGCTAAAAAGATAGTTTGCTGTCCCCTTCTGGACACAACTGTTTGTGCTTTTATTGCAGTTTTTATGACTTGGCTTTTAATTGCACTTTTAAATTGTTTTACTCTTAACATGCCTTGATACCTTAAAGACATGTGAACGAACAAACAAATGCAATGTCAGAGTGAATAAGTATGCATGTTTGCACCAAAGTAAGATCCCAGGGTGCTCAATAGCCTTTGCTCCTTAATGCATGCAGTGGGAGAGCATGCCTTGGCTTGTTGAAATGTGCAGGATTTTAAGAGGGAACTCTATGTAAAAAGGGAGACATACCCTCAAGTCAACCTTGCCTCCTGAGTGACCCAGGGAAACGTCTTTGAGCTTCTTGCCACACTGATAAATGGTCTGCCATTGCAATCTTTTGGGAGGATGATGGTGATGTGCTGCTTCTGACCTATGACACTATTATTGTTGTTTATGATGATGATGATGACATAAAACAACAGTAACACACAGCAAACAAGATATTTATGCTGGTTTTGGTCATTGTTATCACTAGTTGGGCCCTTCCCAAGCGCCTAGGACTGAGTGATGTATCGGCAAATGATACGAGCAGATTCCAGCAAAGTGGATTTCTGTAGCTGGCAGATGGAGACTTTGTTGATGCCAATGCTTTTCAAGTGCCCACTAAGATCTTTTGGCACTGCCCCTAGTGTGCTAAGAACCACTAGAATCACCTTTGCTGGTTTATGCCAGAGTTTTGATGATGATGATGATGATGATGATGATGATGATGATGATGATGATGATGATGATGATGATGATGATGATGATGATGATTACAGACTTGCAATAACTACAGCAATTTCATGCTCTGGAGACAAATTTGCAACTTCAGAAAAGAAAAACTTTTATTTATTCATTTATTGATTTGCTTGCTTGCTCGCTTGCTCGCTTGCTTGCTCGCTTGCTTGGGTGTTGATATCCAGCACTCTAGCCAAAGGTCACAGGGCAGGTCACAACAATAGTAACAAAAAGATTGTTAAAAACAAAACCATCAAACTATATAAAACATCTTACTTAAAATATGTTTTGACGGGTTGAAACCCAAAATTCTCATGGAAGTATATTGGAAATGCCAGTCGTATCGCAGCATTCCCAGTATAGTCCTGGATTAGCAGATCAAAAACAAAATAACCTGGCAGCGATGTTGAGTTTTCCATTAGTACCAATTAGGGCTGTGCAAGAATAATTGAAACATTCAAAATTAGATTGTATTTCTTTGAATTTGGACATTTGCATTCGAATAGAAAAAAATCATTTTTTAACATGTAAATGAATTTGAATGTTTTGGATCATTTGTACAAATTATTCAGACATTCGTACATGTACAGGTACATACGTATTACAAATCTATCCAACGTATACATTTATTCATATCTGTAGACATTTGTATGGATACGTTCAGGACAAAAGCAGGATGCATATGGGATAAAAACAGGATACTTATGGATGCATACAGACACATATCATCAAATACGAATTTAATATTCATATGAATAGATATGAATGAATTTGAATTGGTTTGAACTCGTATACATTAGTTTTCTCTCTATTCGTACGAATTTGGACGTTTGAATATTCAATTCAAATTGAATCGAATGTTGAAAATTGCATTGGTGCACACCCCTAGTACCACTTGTTGTACCTCTGATTGTTGGTTCCTTGTGTTGCCATTCCTGTTTCAAAAACCCGGATGCTAGCAAAGTGCGGGCAAGGGGGCAGAAAACGAAACAAAGGGAAGCGTATGGCTACTTTGTTATTTGAAACAGGAACTGGAATTCAAAGAACCAGCAAACTGAGGCAAAATCCCAGGATTGCCTAGTGCCATCTGTCGGTGCCTAGGCGCACAGAGCTAATTTATTATGCCACAGAGATCCAGACTGCATGCCTAGGTACTGCTTCCAGGCTGGAGAGAAAGGCAGGATGCCTCTAAAGGCCATTTGTAGGAATTTGAGAGCTGGTGGAGTTCTGGTGGTGGGCCACTGTGTGAGACGCGATGCTGGACGAGGTGGGCTTCAGCCTGATCCAGCAGGGCTCCACTTATGTTCTCTAATCTCCAATCCATGCATTTTTCAATGCTTCTGAGCTACGGGGTCTAATGTCTGCCTATCAGATGTGAGCCAGTTTGGTCCAGTGGTTAGGGAGCGGGACTCTTATCTGGGAACACCAGGTTTGATTCCGCCCTTACTCATAAGGCCAGCTGGGTGACCTTGGGATAGTCACAGCTCTCTTCTGAGCTCTCACAGCCCCACTTACCTCATAGAAGAGTTGGCTTTTCTACCCAGCTTTTCTCACCCATTTAAAGGGACTCAAATATGGCTGACAAAGCTTTCTGTTCTTCTCTCCACAACCGAACACCGTGGGGAGTTCTGTTGCAAGGAGAACAGAGAGCTTTATCAACCGCTTTGAGTCCCCTTGATGGGTGATAAAAGCGGGGTAGAAAAGCCAACTCTTCTTCTTCTATCACAGGGGATGCCACTAGGGTACTGTTTTAAATCTGTTGAAGTTTTTAAAAGTGTTTTTAATCTGTATTTTGTTTTTAATTTGTATCTTCTTTTGAATATGTTGGTTAATCTGTTGTTACCCGCCTAGAGACCTTTGGATATGGGGCGGGATAGAAATGTTAACAATAAATAAATAGCGCTGGTTGGAATCTATGAATATCAAGGTACCAGATTTCCCTACCAGTGATCTGTAATGTCCACTGCTAACAATACAATCCTGTATTTGTCTATGTTGAATTTGCACAGATTACGTAGGCTTTATTGCCATTCAACCCCATATGTGGCCATCTAGACACAGAGAAGAGCCACACCGTAGCTTCTCTGGTATGTCATTTTGCTGATGTGTTCTCTCTTTCTGAAAGTGGCCTGAAGTTGGATTAAAACCTAAGTGTGAATGCGACCCTAGTGGACTGAAAAGAAATATAAGATACCCAGAGAAATAGCTGCTAGCCATATGAAACATTTTTCCTCCCAAGCAATCCAGGTTCAGAGGATGGGGAAGAATTTTAGGAGGAAAATCAACACCCCTCCCCCTGCACACACAGAGACACTCACACGCATTCATGCACACACACTTTCCGTATTTGGAAATTATCTCTGCAACCTGCAACATTGCTTCCTCTTCTTTCCTTCTGCCTGCGTTTGCACTACTAAAGCCTACTCTCTGTCCCCAAAAGGGTATCCAAGAATTTGCTATTGCCACCTCCTGCCTCAGTCTCCTTTCCCCTCTGAACCCACCAACTCGGCTCATTTATCCTTTCCATTTCCACGGCTCAAGCTCAGCCTCCCAGCGTGCTGCTCCTGGCAGCTCCTCAGTTCCTGTGCTGTTTTGCGGGCATCCTGGTGATGAGATCTCCCTGTGAATGTAACATGAGCAGAAAGGAGCTGAAAGAGCTGCCTGCCCACAATTCAGTGGCCTTAGCAAGCCACCCAGGCATGGAAGTGCCAACTGTAGCTGGGGTGAAGCTCAGCTGACATGAGTTGAATATTTTGCCAGACAGGGAGGGCAGAAGGAAGTGGAAAATGTCCACTGGTAGTTGTGCACAGAGTTGGATTAGTATAGCCAGGCCCCCTGCTTTACGGAGGACAGTGCTTCATTCGGGGGCCGCCAGGGGAACCATCTCCGACCTGAAAGAACTCTCTGTTTAAAGGGTTCTCCAACTGAAGTCCAATCTGAAGGGCCGAAACTGTAACAAAAGGGGATTTAGTGCACCTGCCATGCCTTCTTCCACAGCAAACTGCCTGTGCCTTCAGATCTGTAAGGAAGGCCCTCTGGATTTTACCGCCACCCTCAGTAGCAAAAGGGGTGGGCACCCAAAATAGAGCCTTCTCAGCGATGGCCCCCAGATTATTGAATAGCATCCTCCCTGAGGTACCTTCACTTCACAGGTTCAGGGGAGCACTGAAGGCGCATCTATTTGCCCTGGCCTTTGGCTAAGGAAACAGCTTCTCCTCCCCACTCTCAGGCACTCTTAATAGGTTCATTTTATATTTGGTTTTTAATGTTGTAACCTACCCTGAAACCTTCCAGTATTAATTAATTGATACTGGAATATATTTAATTAATACAACAGACTGAGTGGGTACATAAGCTCCCTGCCAGGTTCCATCTGGCTCTCAATCATGAGACAATGTTTTGCTTCTGTTAACACGGTAATAATGTTTCCTGCCCTCAACATCTATAGCAGTGTTTCCCAAAGTGTGGTACGCGTACCCCCAGGGGTACGGGAAGAGTTTGATGGGGGGTACGCGTGTATGTACCCCCCAAAAAAGAAAAAAATAAATATATTTTGATTTTTATTAAAGCATGTTTTTTATGAGGGG
>MTQE01002781.1:2532410-2544364 GCA_014337955.1 Aspidoscelis marmoratus | reverse complement strand
ATAATAATAATAATAATACAACCCTCATCGGTTTGAATTAGGGTGACCTTATATCCTAGCTAGGTGAAAGTGCAGCTGTATCTTCTGTACGCAAATAGGAAACTTATGATTACACAGTGCAGAAATCAGGCACAAGGGCTGGATCCACACCTAAGTTTTAATCCACCTTCAGCCCACTTTCAGGGTGAGAGAAGACATCAGCAAAGTATTGACCTTTGTATTAGACAAAGGGGTAGAAAGAAAAGGAGTGGCCATTCTGCTGGTGGGCTCTCTCACTCCAAAAGTGGACTGAAAGTGGATTAAAACTTAAAATGTGAACACAACACATCATATACAGTTTGGCTGCAGGAATTCAAAACAAGTGGGATACAAAACAATTCCAGCACCCACAGGCTGCATATTTTTCACCCGTACTGGTGAGGGTAAGAACATAAGGACCCAAGGAGAGCCCTGCTGGATTGGGCCGCAGCCCATCTAGTCCAGCTTCCCATTTCACACAGTGGCCCTCCAATTGCTTCTGGGCTTTGTGTGGCAACCCCCACCATAGCAATGTCGAAATGGTGCTATATTCCCTCCATCTGGACGGTGCCTAATTCAGGCTGTGATCACACCTTCCCTTGAAACCCTCTTCAATCCAACTTCAGATCAGCCCACTACACCTTTTGGTTTCTATCCATTTTATTTGTGGACTTTCCGCCCTCCGTTTGGACTTTCCTGAAGGCAAAGTCCACAAACAAAACAGATAGAAATGAAAAGGTGTGAGCAGTCAGGCTTGACAATGGACTGGAGAAGGTTTAAAATACAGGCGTGGCCACAGCCTTAGAGGTTTTCTTTCTCTCCTAGGTTATTTTTTATAGCCTCATTATAGGGTGATGTCTGCATCACAAGCTTCATTTCCTAGTGGTGTCAGGACTGCTAGTCGGTTAGATCTGATTATCTTGCCAATGAATTTTTGAACTAGACACACGGAGATTAAGTTCAGCAGTCCATTGCTGTATCCTGTGTCCGGAAGTTGTTACAGTATCTGGGGTCTGATTGCATTAAAGTTATCGAGGCTTTTGAGGCTGCCAGATTGCCTGTTTCCCCGCTCAGCCAAGAGGTTTTTACAGAGAGTTCTCTCCTGAATGTTTTTGGGCCGTAACCATTATCAAAGCCAATGGGGAAGGTTTCTCAGCAGACACATCTTTGCCTTCTGCATTAACACAATGCAAGGTTTCTCGCTGCGTTCCCATAGGCGTTTAAATCCAAATTGAATCTGAATTCAGTATCAAAGTTCCCATTTAATTTTCTATAAATCTGAATAGAATCCGAATTCACTATCCAGCATTCCCATTCAATTTTTTATTCCCTGATTTTATGAGGACTATCCAGCAAAAATCCAGAGGAAAAAAGTCCCAAGGAAAACTGGACTTTTCCCCCCCTTTTGGAGCCGAGTCCACTTTTTTCCCACCAAATAGGAATGCTCCCAGACTATTTGAGGTGGAGCTCTAGCCTTCTAGCCAATGCCTGCCAGATGTCGGTGGGATTTCACAGCTGCGAAGCCCCCCCCCTTGACATGCCCACAATGCTAGAAACCCAATCGGCTTGAATTTCCCCTGAATGGGTGGGGAGACCGGATTGACTCATGGCAGTTTTGCTTTTAAAACATTTTTGCTCAATACATATGTATCTTTCTGATGATCGTTGGCAGCTATTAGAAATGGATATACTGTATTCCTAGTGGCTATTAACAATCATTAGAAAGATACACATGTATCGAGCAAAAGCATTTTAAAAGCAAAAGTGTGATTCCAATTGTGCTCTGTTCCTTCGCTGATCTGTTTAACTGCAAATGCGCTCTTCCCGGTAATGTGGATGGAGGTAACGTTACCAGGAACATATGTTCTGAAAGGAAGAGTGTGAAAAGGGGAAAGTTGCTGTTGCCCTGTGTGTGTCTGTCTTTCCGCTCAGCCGATTGACCAAGGCAGGCTTACAGGGTTTGCACTGGGGGGGGGGGGCAGAGATTAAAAGGTCCTGTTTCTCCATGCTGGGGATTTGGGCGGTGAGTGGGAACGCACACTTGGCCCTGTATCTGGATTAAAATAGTCCAACAGGGACTAAAATAGTCCAAACAGGATTAAAATAGTCAAGTGGGAACGTACCCTAACAGCTTTGCAGAAGGGAGAGACGTCAGCAAGGGCAGTTCTAATGCATTCTCGGCATGATGAAATTTCCCCTTTTTGCAGCTACTAAATGATGCAAAAACATAACAGCTGTACTTTAAGTGAACCAAAAGTTTTGAAGGAAAATGTCACTGGCTAGGGTTGTGCACAGTTTGGTACATGTTCTAAAATTTCTGCTCATGAATGTTTGCATCAAACTGAACAATGAGGCTGTTCAGAATCGAACCAAGCCAGGCTGCTACACATGAATGTGAATAATTTGTGTCTGCTGTGGTTTTGCCTTTGAGAATGGCCTTTTCCAACAAATTTGGAAAGAATGTGAACAATGGTTTTTTTGACAAGCCAGTTCTCTGTCGAACCGAACAAGCAGATGTTTGGTTCTGTGGTGAACCGAACACCCCATTTTCATCGATGCACCTCCCTGTTCTCAAAGCAGCCCCCATTCCAACTAGAATGTTTTCCCTTGCAGAAGTGTGGAAGCAGCCAGAGGCTAAAACCGAACTGTCCAGGAGTGAGCCAGTTTGGTCTAGTGGTTAGGGAGCTAGACTCTTATCTGGGGATACCGGGTTCGATTGCGCCCTCCCCCATGAAACCAGCTGGGTGACCTTGGGCTAGTCACAGCTCTCTTCTGAGCTCTCACAGCCCCACCTACCTCACAGGGTATTTTGTTGTGGGGAGAAGAGTAGAAAAGCTTTATTAGCCGCTTTTGAGTCCCCTTAAATGGGTGAGAAAAGCGGGGTAGAAAAGCCAACTCTTCTTCATCGTCGTCTTACTAGGCTTTGTATTTTTATTTATTTTTTGCACTTTTACCCTGCCTTGCACCTGAAGTTCTCAGGGCGGGTAGCAACATTTAAAATCAAACATATATCAAAACAATAACAGTGTCTGAATAGGGGAAGGTAAAGTGTATTCCCATTTGACCGAAGGCCAGGGCAAAGTGATGCACCTTATGTTTGGTGTACTTGTGTTTTTGTAGTTTGCCAGCATCTAGAGGGTCCCAGTATGGTGCCCTCTGCTTCTATGGTCATCCCTGCTTTTTCTCTCTGGGGCTCCTGTGCTGTATAAACCATACGTCAGGCAGACACATCACAACACTAGCAGCTTTTCCTGGCCTTTGCTCTAGGGGAGCCTGACTTTATAACAAGAAAGAAGGCAGAAAGGAAAGATTAGTTACACTGGGCACAGATATACTGGTTGGGACCAGTCAGTGTGTTGATGATGGCAAGTCTTGAAGGGGATTGTGGGTCTTTTTGTCCTTTCGTCCTTAGGTCATAAGGATAGTCCTTCATGGAGCATCCACATGGCATGGAGCTCTCATTGCCAATAGCTGTGGAGCACTCAGACATGCTCCACAGGGTGGTAGATGCTCCTAGGATAGCTGTGGAGCACGTCTGAGTGCTCCGCAGCTATACTAGAAGCATCTACCACACTCCTGGTAAACTTCCACCTGTACCCTTTTCACTAGTTCCGTGCAAAGGGTGCACAGGGGATGGGTGGCACAGCCTCAGCTACACTCCACATCACCCGTCGTTGTAGCAACAGCCCACTCTGCGTGGCTGCTGCTGCAGAAAGGCGATCGCTGCTAGATAGCAGCATCCGCACTTCCACGGTACTTAGTTGAGTGCTGGGTAACTTTGGGGTGGGCTTGGCATTCAAAATGTGAACCCTGGCCTCCATCCCTGATCTTAAGTGTGAAAAGGCCCTGTATCGGGATATAATCCAGAATAAGGCCCAGTGCAGAATAGGGATGTGCATGAATGTTTTTTTGACATTCTATTCAAATCAAATCAAATACCCAAAAATCATATTCGATTCGAATCACTTAAATTCGAATTGAACAAGATTCGATTCACATTTACCAAATTCAAATCTAGCCGTTTTGAATTTTTATTTTGAATCTGCACATACAAGTGTCGACAACATTCGTAGGTGCATGTATGCATCTTCCCCACATCTGTACATGTCCGTACATGTCCGTATGCTTCCCATAGTTATTCCGTATGCAACCCATTTTCATCCTGTACGGATCCGTACCAAATGTGTATGGATGCGGGAAAGATACAGATCTTCAAGTATGCATCATGTACGAACCCGTAAGCATGCAAACGTCTGGATAATTCGAACAAATAGATATGAAGTTCAAAATTCGATTTGAATGTTTACATTCAAATCTCAGGACATTCTATTCGCGTTCGAATGTCAAAATTTGGCAAATTCGATCAGATTTCAAACGCCTATGAATATTCATGCACATCCCTAGTGCAGAAAAGGTCTAGAAGTATGCACAACTGCTGACATTTCTTTTTTAAAAAAACAAACAAACAATCTGGAGGAGCCGTATTAATTATCTGTGTTTCTCTTTTCAGTGTGGACAGCTTGGGACCTGCTGGAAAGACAGCATTGCAGCCTAGAAAATTGTGTGCTTTGAACCACAGGTCCACCTCACATCAAGTGAAGTCAGGAACCCCCTTGAGTGAGTCAATGTTCTACACGCACACACAAACACCACACACACACACACACACACACACACACACACACACACACAGGCGTCCTATGCTTTTCGTGACTGCCAGGCTGGTGGGAGGAGGGGTTGGAAACAATTTCAGCTTGGGATCCATCTGTGAATGCTTTTCTCTTGTGTTAGTTACAGGTTGACATTTTATCCTCCGTCATTATGCGTGCGTGCCTGCGTGCAGGCTTGCAAATTTAGTTCCTTTCCCTGCTTAAATCCGCGGAGGGTGAGAATGACGTCACATGTGAACAGAGCTCGTGTTGCCACTTTGTGCAGCTGGAGTCATCAGAGAAGTACCTTCAGCTCCTGAAATGACTCTCCAGCTCCAAGCATTAAGGACTAGGACAAGCTCGCTTTTAGACTACAGAGCATGGGCCCATTATGCACTTACCTAGTAATCCAGTAGAAGGAGCTCCGTGGTCCACATGATCTGCACGGGGCTAGTGGTAGTCCAGCTCAGATCTGTACTAAGAGCATAGAAGTCTGGATTTGTGGTGGACCAAATTAATCAATACCACACTCATAGCAGCGCCGTCTGATCTGGAACAAGCGATGGGGCATCCACACATAGAATGGAACTAGGGGGATAGTGGGCAGGCCAATGAGCAATATGCACTGTGAGGGTGAAACAATGTCCACATTGACGTCAATGGAGTCTTTGCATTGCCTACAACGACACCTCGCCCACAGTACTGGTATGCAGTGTTTGATTGACGTGGGTGTGAGCCAATTGCATCAAGGTTTCAGAGGTGCTGCCAGCACTAGTTCACATCCACTAATTCGGAGCAGTGCTTAGGTGTCCACACTGCAGCTCTCCTTAGACTGCACTCGCCGCAGTCCAGCCCACTTAATGCAGGCGCCCCCTGCTGCAGTTGATCCAGATCTAGCTAATACCCTTCAGATGCACGTCCACATTTGCATCAGAGGCAGACAACCATCAGGCAGACAACCATCATATCATGGTACTGAACGCAGTCCAGCATCCTGTCTCACACGGTGGCCCACCGATTCCTTCTGGACATCTCAAGCAGAAGACAGCTCTCAACATCCTGTAAATGACCTCGAGAAGCATCCTGCCTGTCTCTTCAACATGGAGGCAGCACCTAGGCATCCCTACTAGTAGCCATTGACACACCTGACCTCCATGCATTTGACTAAACCTTTCTTAAAGCTATCTAGGCTGGTTGCTGTTACCACCTCTTCTGGTAGTAAAGTCCATGGACTGATAATAGTTCCACTGTCAGCCCTAATTCTCCTACCCATCAGACACAGAGTGCTCTCTGGTTCTTATGTCATGCAAAAGAAGAAGAGGGAGAGGGAAAAGAAGAGTTGGCTTTTCTAACCGCTTTTCTCACCCATTTAAGGGGACTCAAAGCGGCTGACAAAAGCTTTTATTTTCTTCCCACAACAGACACCCTGTGAGCCAGGTGGGGCTGTGAGAGCTCAGAAGAGAGCTGTGACTAGCCCAGGGTCACCCAGTTGGCTTTATGGAGGAAAAAGAAGAGTTGGCTTTTATATTCTCTTTTTCTCACCCTTAAGGAGAATCGAAGTAGCTGACAAACCTTCTTATTTATTTATTTATTTTATTATTTATATTTCTATCCCGCCCTATACCCGAAGGTCTCAGGGCAGGTGACAACTTTTAAAATCCAGCATATCAAAAAACCTATATTGAAAAACCCTATATGTCTCCACACAAGAGACACTGCGTGAGGTAGGAGGTGCTGTGAGAGCTCAGAAAGGGAGCTGTGACTAGCCCAAGGTCACCCAACTGGCTTTGTGGAGGAGTGCAGTATTCCCAGATAAGAGTCTGGCTCCTGGACCACTAAACCAAATTGGCTCAGTTTGAAGAGACAACAGTTTTCCTCTATCCACCTTTTCCACACCATTCATGATTTTATATACTTCTGTCAGGTCACCTCTTAAACATCATTTTTTAGGGCTGATGCCCTGGGTAGATAAATATTTCCTTTTGTCCTTTTTTTTACAGGTCCCTTGGGGGACTTCTGGCATGTTCTTAGTGGGTGCCTGATAAACAAAGGAAAAAGACTTCCATAACTTTAATACTGTACACATGAGGGCATTGGTCATGTATATTCTAGCTGCTGAAATCTCTTATGCACAGCTTTGAATGCAATGGTACCTGTGCCTTCATTTGCACCTAGCAATAGAGACACGGGGCAAATCAATATTTCAGAAAGCTCACGTAAATGCCTTTCTACCAGAAATTTAAACCTGTTTCTTGTCCTTCTTCTTAGGTCAATCATCTCTGTTCTCCACCGATATACAGTATAACAAATATGAAGCGCTGCTATAAACCTCTCACAGTCTTATGGGTCCTATTTCAAGGTGCGTTCAGGTCTTCAAGATTAGTGATAAGCGAAAAATGTTCGTCACCTTCACAATTCATAGAAATTGTGAATGTTCAGAACTTTGCATTCAAATCAAATTTTGGCTATATTCCAAGACTGAACCTTTGCATGTGAAGCGAAAGCGTATGGGACTTCATTTGAAGCTTCATTGCGAAGGTGAATTTGCAGATTCAGAGTGGATTCGAAGCAGAATCGGAGGCACAGCTCAGGGTGACAGAGATCATCTGATGAGCCTTTGAAGCAAATTCAAAGCCTAGGACGTTTTCATCCCATTCACTCTGATGTGAAGCAAATGTTGGGAGGGGGATTTGTGCTCTTCCCTATTTGAGAAGCAACTGACTTCTAGGGATGAGCACTAATGGGTTTTTTTGCATTTGAATTTGAGTCAAATCGAAAGTCAACGCATTCAATTTGATTCAAATGTTTAAAATCCAAATGCAACAAAAACCGATTTGATACATTCGCATCTGTTTGAAGATACGAATGTGGACAACATTCATATGTGTTATACGTATCTGTATGCATTTCGTATGTATCCCGTTTTATCCTGTATGCATCCCGTTTTCATTCTGTATTATAAGCGCAAATGTGTACAGACACGTATAATATTCATAATACATACGTATCTGTACATTCGAATGATTCAAGCGAATGTTTTGGAACATTCAACATTCATTTGAATGTCTAAATTCGAATGGGAAGACTTTCTATTTGGATTCGAATGTCCACATTTGATCGAATTCAATCGAATTTCGAATGTTTAGAACATTTGTACACATCCCTAATGACTTCCAGTCAATAAAGTCTGGATCTGCCAGTCCACAGATAGGCCACCACACTCAAATGATGAGGCTTTAAAGATGGATTAAATTTGCTGGACATTCTCCTGCCTACAGGCCATCATTTCAGTGGGCATCAGTCCAGTGTCTCTGGTGGACATTGATCAATTCCCAAGATGCCCTCAAGAGCAAAGACATTTAAAACCGAAGCAGAAGTTCAGAACTTGGCAGAGGCAAAGAGAAGCAAAGTAGAGTAAAGTCTGGATGAGAGTTAGGCTCCATCCACACAGTTAAAAAAAAGCTCAAAGGTGCTTGGAGGTAGTAGTGTGTGGACACTAGTGTTCCCATCCCATATCTAATCCATGCTAAAAAACCCTGGAAAGACATTTTCTGGCATTCAGTGTGGATTAGAAGCTGTAATGTGTGGATGCTGCCACCTCTAAGCTGCATTTAAGCCACTTCTTTTTATTGTGTCAGACAGCACAGGACTGGGGACAGTCCAGACACACAGCAATGCTTAACTGGATCCTGGTCTATCCCAGCTGTGCCAGAAGACTACTCGATGTACCACAGCTGTTCAAAAACTACCTGGATATTAGCAAGCACTATGACTAGGGTGTTTTGTAAGAGCAATGGTAATGCAAAAAGCTGGCAGAGAGAGGTAAACAACTGCTATTATGAAAAACTCAGTGTCATTGCTTGATTGTTAATAGCAACATATCGGATTTCTGATCACCTAGTCTGGAACTTATAAAGGGAGCGTCATCAGTATGTGTGGCATTCCCAATACAGTCCCGGAATAATTGTGGGGGGGGGGTTAACCCATCTCTGGAGGCATCCCAAGAGAAACAAGTCTGAATAAAAAGGGGGGAGCCTCTTTGAGCTGATAAAACCAAAACCATTTGGCTCCCCCAGCCATTCACCTATCGCCTTTCTCACCTTCTGTCTCCCAAAGGGGTCCTGGCTGGACCATGGAGTGCCTGGATGCCTGAGCACATGGCTGCCTTCGAAGGCACCTGTGTGGTCATCCCTTGCCGCTTCAGCTACCCGGATGAGCTGCGCCCTTCAGCCGTACACGGCATCTGGTACTTCAACAGCCCCTACCCAAAGAACTACCCACCTGTGGTCTACAAGTCCCGCACCAACATCGTCCACGAGAGCTTTGTTGGGCGCAGCCGGCTGCTAGGGGAGCTGAATTTCCGCAACTGCACCCTGCAGCTCTCCCGCCTCAGTCCTGAGCTCACGGGCAAATACTACTTCCGCGGTGACCTGGGAGGCTACAATCAGTACACCTACCCCCAACACTGCAATCTTGAAATCATCAGTAAGTAGCGAGCGGCGCCATCAGAGGTCTAAACCCTTGGGGCTGACTAGGACCCTTTCTGCACTTGGCCTTATTCTGGAATATATCTTGAGATAGTAGTCTGCTGGCCACAAGCTAATGCAAACCATGGCAGGCCTCACCTAGGGCTTTCCATAGTCTGCACTAGCATGCAGATAGCAGGTCCCTATTCTGGGATATATTCCAGAATAAGGCCAAGTGCAGAAGTTGGCTCAAGTTCTCTGCATCATCTCTGCTTGTTTTTCATCCCACAGACAAGCCCACCATTATTACTCCCCCAGAAATAGTGGAGGGATCAGAGGTGGAGCTGAGCTGCGTGGTGCCTGATAACTGCCCCAACATGAAACCGATCATCACGTGGACAAACTACGAGGGTTTGGCTGAGCATTCGGTCTACGCGCAAGTAGAAGAGGAGAGCAGCACCTGGTCGCTCATCTCTCTCCTTAAGTTCATGCCGTCTCGGGAGAACGACGGCCGTGAGGTGGGCTGCAAAGTCACCTATGCCAACACGACGTTCGAGTTTGACGGCTTCTCCACCCTGGATGTCAAGTGTGAGTTGTCATTTATTTGTTTGTTTGTTTACATTTCTATCCCGCCCCATACCCTAAGGTCTCTGGGCGGGTAACAGCAAATTAATCACAAGATACACATTAAAAACGAAAAATAGATTAAAACAATATAGGCATTAAATACAGATTAAAAACACTTAAAAGTTCAGCAAATTTAAAACAGTGCAATGGCTGCAATGCCTTGGCACTGGAGATGTGCACGAATATTTCAAACATTCATTATTTGTAGGAATTTGGACACGTTCGGACATTCGTACATGAATTGTGTGTTACAATATTCGTACACTGACACTCCTATGAATACAAATGTTTCTGGACATTCGTACAAATAGTTTGGATATTCGCTAGAGCCAGTTTGGTCAAGTAGGGAGCCAGACTCTTATCTGGGAATACCGGGTTCGATTCCGCCCTCCCCCGTGAACCCAGCTGGGTGACCTTGGGCTAGTCACAGCTCTCTTCTGAGCTCTCACAGCCCCACCTACCTCGCAGGGTGTCTGTTGTGGGGAGAAGAACAGAAGGTTTGTCAGCCGCCTTGAGTCCCCTTAAATGGGTGAGAAAAGTGGGGTAGAAAAGCCAATTATTATTATTATTCTAAACTGGGGATTTGGGAAAGCAGCTGTGCCAGTCACATCTGCAATGGATCCAGAGTGCATTCAACATGGATCCAGAGCAGATTAAAAGTGGATTCAAGTCAGATTTGACGCTTTCAGAGCAGATTTGTTATGGGATATATATTGGATACAGATATGTATCAGATATGTATTTGTTTGTATCCAATACATATTTGTTCAGATCGGGTATTCATACAATTTTGCACAAATACATTCATATCAAATAGAATTTTACCACATTCAAAAGGGTCTATACGTACGAATACAAATTTTCTAACATCAAATGCACGAAACACATTTGTGCACATCCCTACTTGGCACACTTTGGGACCAGATAACTCTGGAGGCTTCCTGGTGCAAAGGTGTCGTGTTTGCTCAGCAAACACTGAATTAGGGATGGGCACAAATGAAAAATCTACGTGCAACCGAACAGAACATCCCAAGATTCATAGAATTGTTCATTTGACCATCCAGATGTTTGCATTTGCAAACAAACATATTCACACCATTTTCTACCATGAAAAAGGCGTATTTTCATGAGTAAAATACTGTGAAAGCGTGAACATTTGATTGAATGTTCGTATTTGCATGCCAGGAGCCTAGTTTAATTTGTTTGAATGTCCAGGCTTTTGATTTGTGAATTTGAACATTCAATCGAATTTTTGAATGTGAATTTGTTTGTGTGCATCCCTACACCGAATCTGCTAGTTTTGCCATCCCATGCTTTCTTATAGTTTCAGGGACTGCATGCACGTCTCAGCGTGAGCTGGTTTGTCTACTTCACACCAATCCACTCTTTGCTGAACTTTTTGGTTTGGATGCTTCAGAGCCACCAAACTACTCACTTAATAGGGTATACACCTGGTGCATCTTCCATGTTCTGCACTTACCTGGTGCAGATACAGAATAGTGGGTCTGGAACAAGTGATCCATCCTAAAGCTGGGATGGATCATTCTGGGCTAGATTAATATCCATGTAGTGAGAGCGTGTTCTAACCCAGCCCCTGCACTGGTCCCAAAGCTTATATGATCTGCACAGCTGGCTTCACAAGCTTCAATAGTCAGGAGCAAAAGCTTCTGATCTCGGAGCCTGTGGGAGACTCATTTCAGTGGCACAAAACAGGAAACTGGAACATGGAGGCATGTGCTAATCTGGCACACTGATAAACCTCAGTATCCATATGATCTAGAACAGTGGTTCTCAACCTTCCTAATGCCGTGACCCCTTAATGGAGTTCCTGATGTTGTGGAGACCCCCAACCATGGGGGCGGAGCAGTTGGGAGGTGGGAGGGAAGGGCTGGGGGAGACTCGTCGTGACCCCTCTGAAAGGGTAGTTTGACCCCCAAAGGGGTCCCGACCCCCAGGTTGAGAACCACTGATCTAGAACAAGGGCCAGTGCAGAAAGGGTCAAAATGTAGGAAGGATTTTTTAGTGCCCTGCTAATAAGAAGTAAGATTCCAATCTGATGTGTCTCTGTCATGCAAGTCATGTGTGACATCTAAAACAATGTCTAACAGCCTCAGTATGTTCTTTGAGGATCTGCTTTTGGGTTTCTTTTGAAAGTAAGTTATTTGTTCATTCATTCATTCAAGGTTTTTTTTTT
>MTQE01002781.1:2490307-2524019 GCA_014337955.1 Aspidoscelis marmoratus | reverse complement strand
CATTCAAACCGCCCAAATTCCCAGCATGGAGAAACAGGATCTTTTCATCTTTTCATCTCCACCCCGTGTCCAAACCGTGTAAGCCTGTCCCACTTGTTACCAGGAAGGCAGCAGCTTTGCACAGAATCAGCTGAGCGAAAGAACAGACAGGGCAAAGTGATCTCTCCCTTTCAAAGCAGCGAGGGGTGGTAGGATAATGGAGTATCGTGGTTCCTGCACAGGTTCAAAGAGAGAAGAGGGGATTCCCTTCCTTCTTTCCTTTAAATGAGCTGCTCAGGACGGAGTGGGGCTAAAAAAAATTTCCTCTGCCAATTGCTGTTACAATGTAATGTATCTCTCGTAATTATAGTGGCGTTCACAGAAAGGGGAAATCTATGTTCAAAGAGCTCACACTTTTTTTGATCTTCGGGGTTCTAGCATTGCAGGGATGGGAAGAACAGGGGGCAGACTTTCCCAGGTGTAAAATCCCACCCATCTAATGCTGCGACGACAGCGGCGGCAGGCATTGGCCAGAAGGATAGTGGGGGCAGCCCAAAAGGCAGATTTCCTCCCTGAATAGTTTGGTAGAGTTCCCATTGGGGGGAAAAAACCCGGACTAGCCACCAAAATGGGACTGAGCTCCGTTTTCCCAAGGACTTTTTTTGTCCTGTGGATTTTAGCAATATAGTCCTCTTAAAATCCAGGAATAAAAATTTAAATGGAATCAGATGATCCCAAAAATGGACCGGATTCGCATTTAAGCTTGTCGGGAATGCAATGTTGCTTTATAGTTTAGTTGAAAATTCAGAGTCACAGAACAATAGTATTGCACAAGCACCAGATCACTAGTTGGAATTGGTCTTCATTGCCCATTGAGTTCTTCCCAAGGTCTTAGGGTGTCCTGATGTATTGGCGTACAAATGAGTGCGGATCTGAGGAGTGTGGCTTTTTGCAGTTGACCGATGGTGATTTTGTCAACACTGATGTTCTTCAGATGCCACCCAAGGTCTTTTGGGTTGGCACCCAGTGTACCAATCACCACTGATACCACATCAGGCAGCTTGTGCCAGAGTCTCTGCACGTAAAGCCTCAGGTCTTTATATCTGGCTATTTTCCCACGTTGTTTCTCGTTTGCTATCACCAAGCGTTGCAACATTGATGAACAACACATTTTTCTTCTCAACAATGATCAGATCGGCTATCTGTGTTATGCTCTAAGACCTCATCTGTTTGACTACAAGAGTCCCACAATATTTTGGCCTGCTCATTATCTGCCACTTTTTCAGCTTGTTTGATCTAGTGAGCCAGTCTGGTCTAGTGGTTAAGGAGCCACACTCTTATCTGGGAATACTGGGCTTGATTCTCTCCTCCTCCATGAAGTGACCTGGGTGACCTTGGGCTAGTCACAGCTGTCTTCTGAGCTCTCACAGCCCCACCTACATCACAGGGTGTTCTGTTATGCAGAGAAGAATCGAAAGCTTTGTCAGCTGCTTTGAGTCCCCTGAAATGGGTGAGAAAAGCAGGGTAGAAAAGCCAACTCTTCTTCTTCTTCTTGTGATCTCATCAGTTCTTTGCGGTTGTCATATGATAGTTTTTGCAAAGATTCCAGTGGATGATCTTAACCACTGTGTTAGGCCTTTGTTTATAGCCAGCCTTCCTGCACCATCTTTTTACAGCAGCTGAATATATGCTTGAGGGTTTCATCAGCCTCCTTGCAGGGTTGGCATTTTGGATCTACTGGATGACATTATTATTACTATTATTGTTGTTGTTATTGTTATTATTTACAGGAAAAACATGAATGAAAGTTCAAGTTTCATGCAAACAGAAAACCCTCCTGTTGTTTTTAGTGGAGACTACAGGACTCCTGGCAACCCAGAGAAATCTGAGGTACTGATAAAGGGAACTCGTGGCTGTTCTGAATTCTGAGATGCTCTTGCAGAGCTGCTTTTCCTGTCAGACTGGGAATGTATTTGGTGAAATAGGCTTATTGTTTTGTGGGTGCTGAAACACGATTCAGCGGCCGAGGCATTCAGATGCTGCCTATGGCATGGGGGAGCAGGGTCAGGAGAAGGCACTTGGCAATGGGACCAGCAGTGGGATTTCACCCAGTCCAAGGGGTAAGATGCTCTTAGGCTGCGTCCCCATGGTCTCCAGTTATTGCGCTGCTGAATCGAGGCATCCTTAATCCACATTGTAGTTTGAATTAAGATGTCCCCATGCGGTTGCGTGGAGTGCGGGTTGAAGGCGAATCCACCTGTCCCCAAGCAAATATGGTAAACCCCTGCATCGGGGAAACCGCATCCTTTTTTCTCCGCCCCCCTCTGCCCTGATAGGAAGCTTAGCTCATGTCACCATGCCCTGTCCCACCCGGTGGAGCGATGACAGGGCAAACGCGTCCAGGTTGCACCTCCAAAAACACAACACACACCAGAAATAAGGGGCAAAAACATGAAAGGGGGGGCATAATAGGATGGCAAAAGGGCTCATGGCTTGAAGCCAAGGCTCTAATTTTAGTGGATGTGTGCACGGCTGCATGACAGCAAGCACATCCCCACTTGACAGCTAGCCTCGTGTTCACATCAGCCTCCCTCTAAACCCTTGCAGCTTGGATCCATTTTCTTATCCTCCGTTCAACTATGCCGTTCTGGTCCCCCATGCCTCCAGCTACTACCATCAGCAGTCTCAAATCCGAGCTTTGAAAACCATAGCTTTTGGGCAGAGAATGAGTGATCCAGTGCTCATGCGGAAAATCTACCCCTTTGCCCATGTGTGCCTTGCCGATCGGGGGATCAGGCAAGGGGAGGCATGCTTTTAGCTGGAGAGGGCAAATGAGAGCTCATTTCAGCTTTTTTTTTTTTTTTGCCAAGCACCTGGGCAAAACCAGGCACGCACAGAGGATCCCTCTACAAAAGCTCACCTTGGGATGCAGCTAAGGTGATGAGAGAAGACCAGCAGCTGCATGCTGGTTTCTGGGGTCTAAAGGAGCCCCCACCCCCAGGGGACAGTCTAGGGGTGGAGTCTAAAGGGGAGGATCCTCTGTTAGTCTGACTAGTTGATTGAGGAAGGGAGATTCTTAGTACGCTTGACTGTCTGGTATATACTGGCCAATGTGGAATCACCCCTGAGTTCATCCGCACAGCCCAAAAGTGTGAGCTTCAGGTCAGACAGGGGGCAGAGTTTCAAATGACCTTGCCTTCCATCAGCCTTAAAGGCACACGACTGAGGAAATTCACACACACCCCTTCATATGGAGGCATGCAGGGTTAAGGAGGCAACGTTTTTGGCCCATTTTCTGTCCAGGCTGCTTTAGCAGAGCACTGAAAATGGCTGATTTCCGGCCGCATTTCTGTCACCCTCCCAGCAGAATCCCTTCAAAGGCCAGGAGATGCCACAAGGCACATTGCATTTCCCCCACCACCTCATGAATAGAGATGTGCACAAATGTTTTTTTTTGACATTCTATTTGAATCGAATACCTTAAAATCCAATTCAAATCTTTTAAATTTGAATTTAACAAGATTCACTTCGTATTTACTGCATTTGAATCTGTTTGTTCATGTTTTTTATTCGAATCTGCACATACGAATGGCTGACTTCTGTACACGTCTGTATGCATCCCGTAGTTATTCTGTATGCAACCCGTTTTCATCCAGTACGGACCCGTACAAATGTCAATGGGTGTGGGAAAGATGTGGATCTTCAAGTACGCATCGTGTACGAACCCGTACACATATGAATGTCCGTATAATTTGAACAAATAGATCCGAAGTTCAACGTACGATTCAAATGTTTACATTCAAATTTTGGGACATTCTATTCGAGTTCGAGTGTTGAAATTCAGCACATTCTATCGGATTTCGAATGCCTACGAATATTCATGCACATTCCTACCCAGAAACCTTCACAGTGGCCATCTGCCTCACATCTGCCTCACACACCAGGTCCAGGCCTTTCTCCTGTGGAGGAAGCCTAAGAGCTCTCATGCCTTGCCTGGTGGCTCAGATCCTTCTCCCACTTTGCCACAGTGAATGGTGCCCAAACTGACCATCTCACATTGGCACATCCTTCCCCACTGAGGTCCTTAGTGACTACTCTTCCTTTTCTAATAAGGAGATCTGCTCCCTGGAAAACCACTGACCCGGGCAGGTAAGTACAGAAGTCCTTCTCCATGTGTCACATCGTCTTCCCCTCCTTTTTTTCTGCAGTTGGTCTTAGAAATCAAAATTCTTCCATTTTATGGTCTTTCTCATTTTATCCACATCTCGAGGCTGGTAACCTTAGTTCCTGAAGATCAGAGAACCTCACCGTGGGCTCCAAAGCTCACATGAGCTTCATAGCATTGCGGGGCATCCATCCCAAGGGCGGATGTCCTCCTTCAGTAGGTCCACAGTCAACAAGCCTTTACATAACTTAATTTTAAAATAGGTTCTTAAGAATAAGGCAAGATCTGCATGATGCTCTAATTTCAAAAGGCGCGGGCACTGCCCATCCGTCCAGATCTACGGAGTAGAGGAAGCACACTCAAAGTATTTTCTCATGCTTTTCTGCCCTCCTAGCAACAAAGTCTGCATGGGGCTTTATTCTAGATTATGCCCCATTGCTTGTGCAGACCTACATTAAGTCACTTCTTTGGGCCTGTTTTAGGAGGCACACAAAATGGCCAGCTTCTATGGCCATTTTGGCTGTGTCTGCATGGCATGTGCTGATAAGGCTATGCCGCCTTTTCTTCGGCCAGACTGAGTGATCAAGCTCAGTGGCCAGTAGTACACCGATATTGTCAGCTGGGGCAGTTTCTGGAAACTTGGCAAAATGGCGCCAGACTTGGTGCACTGGGCAGACCGGATCAGCTGTTTGCTGATACACACACAAGCAGCTGGTCTGGTCCACCACCAGGAATGCTTGGGAGATTGCTTCTAAGCTGACTTCCTTTGGAGCAGTCTCCATTTGAAGCAGTCTCCCCTTACAGCAGACTGCTTCCAAAACTCCCCTTGGAGCATGTGTTTTCATGCCATAGACTGTTCCAAAGCCTAGTTCTATGTGGACAGTCTTGTTCTTGGTAGACCAGTTTGCCATGCTCTGCTGGCACGGGCCCATCAGTGAGCCCACTCCTCCATCCAGGTGTCCAGGGCCAAAAGGAACATGGGTGTGGGCAACTGACAAGAAAGACAATGGCATGAACCACGTCCACTCCAGAGGTTTCCACCACCCTAGCAGTCAAATCAATGAGAGGCATAACACCTAGATGGCAGCGTTCCTGTAACCTGAAATGGTGTAAATTGAGGGTCCACTGTGCTTATCTTCTCCACCAGGCTAGATTCAGTACTATTTGAGCAAAGCCGCTACAAGGTTTGGCGGCAGTTGGGCAGTTGAGAACACCCAGCAAGTGGAAGGGAGAAAGATCAAGCCATTATTATGCCTGCCTTGGCAATCAGGGAAGGGGGGTAGAATACTCATGGGACAGCAGAAGCCATTCGACCCCCTCATCGTTTTGGCTTTAACACCATTTACTCCCCCAAAATCTCAGTGGTTGTGATCTCCAATGCACAGGGCAGGAACAGTGAGCCCAGGACAGGAAACCCCACCTCCCAATAACGCAAGAACCAATCTCCTCCCCAAATAGCCTGGGAGCATCCCCATGCGCAGCCTCAGCTCACAAACCAATGTGTGCTGAAACACCAAACTGTGCCAAGAACAGTTTTTTCCAGTACCAAATATGGTCCTGGTCTGGCATGGTTTGGGGCAATATGGTCTGCCGAAATCGGACCAAATCTAAAATGTATGGGGACCATCCCTTCCCGAACCCGATTTCAATTTGGACCAAAATGTGCATGGGGACATGCCCCAAGTTTCCACCCTCCATTTGGATTTTCCTGAATGGAAAGTCCACAAATAAAACAGATAGAAATGAAAAGGTGTGAGCAGTCAGACCTGAAGATGGACTGAAGGTTTAAAGGAAGTTGCAACCATGGCCTCTTTCATGAGCTGATCTGCATTAACCATGTTTGCCATTCGTTCACATGTGCGTTGTGCAAGAGACCTCCTTTATGTGATGCCATCCAGGAAGAGGCTCTGAATTGTCTGTGGCAAAGCTGTGTGTTTGTGGACAAACATGTCTGTTCGCAAAAGCTTCCCATTAAGTGCCAACTGTCACGCTCTTCGCTTGCATGCCCCCTTTGCAGAAGATTTTGTGGAATTCCCTGTCTTTGTTTCTGTGTTTCTGTCGGACGCTTAGCTAGTAGTCTCCCAATTCAATTCCACCCTCCTCCATGAAGCCAGACGGATGGCCTTGGGCAAGTCACAGCTCTCTTTCTAAGCTCTCACAGCCCCACCTACCTCACGTGGTTTCTGTTGCGGGGAGAACAGAAGGTTTGTCAGCTGCTTTAAGTCCTTTTAAAAGGATAAAAGTGAGTTATAAAAAACCCCAACTCTTTTTCCTGTAAAAAGATCAGAGCCCCATTGGTGATCCCCAGTTTACTGGAAGGGTTAATTTCTAATAAGCAGGCAGAAAAGAACAGACTAAAGTTGTGCTTCTAGGCAGGGATAGACAGCCTCCGTGCATGACCACTTTCTTTAACTTCTATACACCTGGTGAGTGAGTCCCTGGAAGTTCCCAGTGAGGTAATACAGCAAGATCCTCACCAGATGTGCGAGTGAAGATGCAACTTCTGGCTGTCCTAGAATAGTTTTGGAACCAGTTCTCACAATCATGGAATCGGCACCACATTGAGAAGTCTATGTCTGTGGTTCTCAACCTTCCTAATGCAACAACCCCTTAATGCAGTTCCTCATGTTGTGGAGACCACCAACCATGTGGGCAGGGAAGCTCGGGTGAGGATGGGGCGGGAAGGCGGTAGACTCATCATGACCCCTCTGAAAGGGTAGTTCAACCCCCAAAAGGGTCGCACCCCTTGGGTTGAGAACTGCTGGTCTATGTGAATGTGTGACAAGCCCAACACAATACCAGGATCTGGAAACAGACTTAATCCCACGCCACGGGGGGCTCAGCAAGTTCAGGTTTCCATCTGAGCTCTTACTAACTGCTTTCGTCTCTTCTTCCTTCTCCTCCTCCTATAGTACGGACGATGCGACAAACGACTTTTAAACAAGCGCGATGACCTGGGCATTGACTATGCCAACATAGACTTTACCAAACTGTCCACCAAGGACAGCTACACCCTCACAGAGGAGCTGGCTGAATATGCTGAGATCCGGGTCAAGTGAGGACTTCTACAGCAGTTCTCATGGACTTCCACCGGTTGGAACTATCGTAGCCCCTTGTCTCTGTCGCTTGGCCTCAGCTACCAAGTGGTTCTTCTGAGAGGACCTGGTGCCCACCAACTGATTTCCACGTCTTGGTCACACTTCAAAGCTCTCATGTGTTCCTTTTTTCCTCCCTTGGCGTGCATACTGAAGATTGCTGTATTACAAATTTACCGGGCCACTTTTCAAAAGGCGGTTCAGGATGCTTCCGGAACGATTCTTCAAACAAATGGCTTGATCCACTTTCGCAAGGCATCTCAGTAATTAGCAGTAAGCTGATGATTCTAATCCATGCTACCAATGTTACAAAATTTTGTTCGGATTCGATTCACAACGATAAAATTAACATGTCTGGAAGTATGAGTGGTCTTAGGTATGGAACTGACCCAATTCCACGAAGAAGCTGTTTTTCTTTGTGAACATCTGAACGAGTCAGGTCTCCACTAGGCTGGGTTTGGGAATCATATTTTGGCACAAGCCAGCATCACTTAATACCAACTATAGTTCTGACCTACAGACTGAAAGATTCCATTTCACATTCCATATCCAGCTTTTAAAAAGCACTTAGTTCTAACATCCATGAACTCCAGCTCAGGAGCTCCAGTGGGCCAAAGACCTTTATTCAAATAGCAACAAAGACCCTGTCTGCACTGGGCTTTATTCTAGATCATGCCCCAGAATAGGGACCTACTGTCTGCATCCTAGTATAGACTACAACAGACCTCAGGCTGTGGCTTTGGGGAAGATGGTTAAAAATAGTCCAACATATATCATGTATTTTTGTTTCAAAAGACATGATTAAGTAAGCTTGTCTCATGCTATAGGTGAGGGGCTGATGAATAATTTTTATTTTTTAACGTATAGAAATTCAAAATCTAACGTTCTTACACAGCTACAACCCCTAAAGTTTGAACTCTGCAATCCTAACCTCACTGTTTTGGTATTTAACATCAATGAGTACTTGTTTCTGAGTAAGTATGGTTAGGATTGCACTGTTGGGCACAGATTAGTCCATTGAAATCAATGAAATCATTATTTGCCTCAAATCTGTTATTTTGATCAATGGGTTAGCCTAAATCCCAAGTGCTTTCGGGAACAGAGTTGGGATTCCGACTTGTCTATTAGCTAACTGGTTAGTAACGTCCTAGGGGAATCTGAAACTACCTAAAAGAATGTAGTAAGATCCCTGCTGAATTTGACCAGAGGCCTACAATGTCCCAAGATCCTGTTTCCACAGGGACTTACAAGATTTCTCAAAGCAGGAAACAGGGGAAGAGGAAATATTAATTTTTCCATCTATAACTGGCACCAAGAAGTATTCAGAGGGTGTCTCCAGACATGGGTTAAAATCTACACTTTTCCTGTCACATGTAATGGCAGCATTTCCAATACAATCCTGGGTTATTCCTCAATAACCTGCAATATCGCTATTAGGAGAAATCCAGCAATGAGGCCAGGTTTCCTGTAATAGTGATGCTTACTTGTGTGTCTGTTGGCTAATTTGCCCATTATTTCATCTGGGGCTACCCAGAAGCCAGCTAAGCGTGGGGTAGCACCATGGCTGTGGTCTCACCTTACTGAAATAGTCTGCCATATTAAGAAATGGGACACAAAACGCACTAACCCCGATCATACCCAATACCCGATCATCCTTCTTCAGTTCCCATCCTGAGACTCCCCTCTCCACCGTCACAACATCCTCTGGGCTCTGATAGGATAAATGTTCTGTCACTCAACCACGGGTAATCACCCACTGGGTGAAAAGGAAAGCTGATCCATGCAGTACCCACCCACCGTAGTGTGGTTTAGCCTCCTTTAGTCTTCTTCCCCAACCACACCAAAAGTGAAAACGGATTAACACTCTATAACAGCTTGAGACCCATAAAAATCAGGGTTCAGGAAAGTACAACTAAAAGGAGGAAAGTCCGCAAATAGAATGGATTGGCCTAAAAAAGGTGTGAGCAGTGGGGGCTGAATATGGACTGAAGGATTAAAGCAGCGGTTCTCAACCTGGGGGTCGAACTACCCTTTCAGAGGGGTCGCGACCAATCTCCCGCCTTCCCGCCCCATCCTCATCCGAACTGCCCCACCCCATGATTGGGGGTCTCCACAACACGAAGAACTGCATTAAGGGGTCACGGCATTAGGAGGGTTGAGAACCGCTGAATTAAAGTGAAGGTCTGACCACAGGCCATGTGAAATAATAACAAAATGGGCCAGCAGACACAGAAGGGAAGGCAGAGCTGCTCCATGTGTCAGGTGAGGGACAGCAAGAGGGGATTTTTTTAAAGTCCCATGAGCTGTTCTAATTGTCAGTCAAAGGCTTCATATAGACCCATAAAATTTTGTCGTCGTGGAAGAGATGGCGAAAGAGCTGAAACAATTTGTTGCTTCGATAGCAACTTGACAGGAAGAGGGTATATCCAGGAAACTAAACAGGTGAGCAGATGGAAAAAGAGGACAGATTAAAAAAAGAAGGCAGTGAACCTTTAATAGATGCTTAGAAGAGAGCATTTTCAGCATTGTCGTGTGGGAAACCCCTGCTCAAATCCTTTCTTCAATGCAGCTATGAAATGTGTAGGAGCGCCGTCCTTCTATTCATCTGACTCCCCTAGCCATCTTTTCCCCCCTCCGTACCAGGATAAGTTCCACCTTTTAGAATAGCAACCATCCCTGTTGCTGTGGGCCCTAGAGAAGTGTTTACAACATCAGGATTCCCTTTTCTTCTGGACACCATATGCCCCATTCCCTTGTCTTCAGCAGGCAAATACCTTTTTTTTTGTACTGTAGGGAAAGCAACATTATTTCTTGGTTTGAGCAAATAATTAACAAGTTGGGAATTCGAAGAGGCACACTGCCTTTGCCCCGCACCCCACCCTGAATCTCTCCATAGGGGCAATAATTCCCATCCTGTGTGCTTTTCATTTGTTTTCTTGCAACCTTTGGAAACAGTGCAGGTTATTAGCCAGAGATACGCTCAAATAAATTAAATTGCTTCTCTTCTGAGCTCTGTGGCCAAGCTAACTTTGTATCACTTCCCAATCCCTTAATAACATTAATCTCATAACATTCCTGGCAAAATTGTATGTTCTATTTATTGCAAAGGTGTTTTTTTTAAATGTGTTTGTATTAGAATTATGGGAAGGCAGGATGCAAGACTGGAATCTGCTAGCCCAATCTACAGATGTGTGTAAGAAGTAAGTTTGACTGAGCTAAAGGGCTACTGTCCCTTAATCTTTTTATTGTATGAGATCTGTAGCTATATCTACTCGGAAAAGAGAGAAAGGATGAGAGGGAGAGGAAGACAAAACATTCCATGGCATCTTAAAAACAAGACAAAAAAACATAAGAGGAACCCCGGCCACAGCCCATCTAGTCCATCATCCTGCCACATACTTCTACGCATCTCAAGCAAAAGACAAACTTACACCTGCTCTTGACTCCCTGCAAATGGTCTTTACAGGCATCCTGCCTATATCTCCAACCTGTAGGCAATGCCTGGACATCCATTCTAGTAGTCATTGGGTGCTTTCCCACTAGCGCTAAGGACCCATTAAGGACCCGTTAGGCACCGGTATGGCACCAACCAGGAAGACCCCATTCCCACTTCAGACCCCATTAGGACCCAATGTGTTCACACCTGCTCAAGGGAAATCCGGATTGAATGGGTCCTTCAGGTCCTGAAATCCTGTCTTCTGGTGGACCCCATTAAAGGGGTCTTCAATCTGGTCTTCAGCCTTGAGGATTGGATTAGACAGTGTGTGTTCGCACCACAATCGGGTCAGTGGGCTCCGGGGGGGCACCCTTGGTGTAGTGCGGGCGCCCTGAAACCCAACACTTTGAAGGAGGTGGCTATTATCTGGAGATGGCTCCAGAGACAGTTCCAAAGATTGGCACAGACTGTATTGCAGAGCCTGGGCCAGGCTCTGGAGATTCTCCAGAGCGGCTTGACATAGACTCCAAAGAATCTCCATAGCAGCTCTGGAGATTTCCCCCTCCCAGTGCCCCCCCCCCGGAAATGTTACTTGACTGATGTACGCTGCAGCCAATCGCTCCACGCTGCCTTTGCATCTTCCGCTTGGAGACAGACGGGCGTTCCACGTGGGTGCTTTGGTATTCCCACTGCGAGCATACTTAGTACCCATTGCTATCGGGTGCAACACTGCCCGTGGAGACGCATTAAGTACTTGCCGGGATCCAGATCTTCTAAATCCAGATTTGTTGAAGGACCCATTTCTTAGATCTGGATCCATCCTAGATCTGGATTAAGGGATGGAAGTTGGAAAAACCCCATTGATAGATTTGTCTTAACACTTAGTTAAAGCTATCAGGGCTGGTTGCTGTCACCACCTCTTCTGGTAGTAAATTCCATAGACAGATGACCAGTGGGTGAAAACATAGGGTGTTTTTCCACTGTCAGTAGAAGTACCCATTTTGTACCCATTAATGGGTACTTAATGGGTACTTCTAGTGACAGTGGAAAAACACCCATACTTCCCCTTGCTGATCCCAATTTCCTGCCCATTAGCTTCATAGAAAATCCTCTCATTCTAGTGTTGTGCAATGGAGAAAACATTTTTTCTCTATCCATCTTCTCCACGCCATGGAAGGCTTGCCCTAATGAAAAAAAACAGAAAGGAACATAAATTTTGGCAGAACAAATGCAAGGTAGCAAACCCCTAACCCTGTAGAATACGCTTTCAGGACTCTAAGATTCTGATGCTTCAAGTATCTGATGAAACAGGACACAGTCTATGGATGCTTTCACCACAATAAAAATGTGTCAGTCATGACCATGCCACAGTACAGTTTAGGGGTGGGCACGAATGCAATTTTTGGGATTCAATTTGATTCATATGTGCCTGTAAACATACGTACGCATCCTGTATGCATTCTTACACAACCCATACTTATTCCATATGCATATTCCATTTTTGTCCCGTACGGATCTGTACAAATGTGTATGGATGCGGGAAAGATGAGTACAGGCAAGTACGTAGCGTGTACGTATCCATACACATACGAATGTCAAAATAATTTGTACTAATGATTCAAAAATTCAAAATTTGTTCGAATGTTTAAATTCAAATTTATAGACATTCAATTTGAATTCAAATGTCCAAATTCGAATGAATTTTGAACATCTGGAATATTCGTGCACATCCCTAGTACAGTCCTTTAGCCTTCAGTAAGCCTCAATGAGGCTTCATTCACATGCGGCCTCAATACACAGTTTTCATTAATGCAGCACCTTCCAAATCTGGACTTCAAAACCCACCACCCTCAGGCCACATCCCCATGCAAGCTGTTTGTTGCAGAATGGGCATGCTTGGGACCAGAAGAGGGTCCGAGATCAATCCCAGCCCATCCCTAGGCCATTCCCGGTGGTGCTGGTTGGGCATGGATGCAGTTGTCCCCATGCAAACCACGCCAAACCCTGGCACCCTCCTCTCCTCTCAGCCCCCTCTCTCCTCATTGGAAGCTGGATTCACGTCAGCCCATCCCTGTGCCTGGGGCTGCAAATGCTGCATTCCCCCCTCCCTTAGTGATACAAAGTCAGGACTGGGCTGGGATGCAAAGAAAAAGTTAAAGCTTAATAATAATAATAAATTCATAAATAATTTTAAAAGACCAAAAGCCGCTACAAGGTTTAGTGGCAGTTAGGCGCTTGAGCAGTTTTGTGCACCTCCACTCCACCTGGAACCACGAGAACACCTGCCAAGTTTAAAATGGAGAAAATCAAGCCTTTATCATGATTGCCTTGGCGATCAGGGAACAGGGGTTGAATTGTTTTGGAATTGGAACAAAAATCAAGCCATTATCCTGCCTGCCTTTGTGATCGGGAAACAATGGTGAAATATTTTGCGCAGAAAAAGTACAAAAATCAAGCCACTATCCTACCTGCCTTAGCGATCAGGATTTTTCCACTCCTAAAAAATATCAGGGGCTGCGATCTCCAATGCACAGGGCAGGAACGGCAAGCACACCCCACCTCCGAATGACGTGAGCGCCAGTCTCCTCCCTGAATAGCCTGAGGCCGTCCCCATGCAAAGTCTCAGCTCACTAACCAATGCATGCCAGGACCCCAAATCGTGCTCAGACTTGTTTTTTCGGGTACCAAACTTAGTCCTGGTCTGGCACAGTTTAGGGGTTTTGGTCCGTGGAAACCAGACCAAATTGAAAATGCCTGGGGACACCCCATACCGAGCCCGGTTTCAGTACCAGGCCAAACATGCATATGGATGCGCCCTCAGCAAACACACCTGCTCTATATTCTTTTGGGGGGAGAGAATCCCACTGAATTTGGAGGCTTTGAACTATTATAGTTTATTTATAAAGCGCTGTTCATGTACTGAACTGGCATACAGAATCAATGCCATTTGCAAGGCACCTCAGTACTTTTAAGACTTAAAAAGGTTCAATCTTTCCATGATCATACAAGTTTCAAATTGTCAGAAGTGGGCAGAGAGGAAGATTATGTATTTGGATGGGTTCCAATGAAATCAGAGTGCTTCAGAATGTGTAACATGAAAAGGGCTGACTTTGCCAATGCAGAGGAAAGTGAAGTAGCGGAAGGAGGTCAGAGAGATGGGGCCATTTCAGCAATGCACCTTATTCCAGATTATATCCCAGAATAGGGAGGTGCCATCTGTAAGTCGATGCAGACTATGGCAAGCTTTAGGCAGAGTCTGTTGTAGTCTGCCCCAACCTCCAGACGGCAGGTCCCTATTCCAGGATATAATCCAGAATAAGGTCCAGTGTAGAAAGGGCCTGACATTTGGAAAACTGGGACAGTTGCTCTCTTTTCTGAGAAAACCCAATTCAGATTACAATGTATTTATATGTCAGCTATGTCCCAGTTTCCAAAATAAGCAATTTGTGCATAATTGTATATAGGGGTTAGCTCGATTAAACTTCAAAAAGCCACAATTTGCTAACATCTTCAAATGTACTTTTGTGAACAAGCGAGGCTACATCTGCACAGGTTTAAAAAGTGTTCCTGTACCACCTGTAATCCACATTAAAGGCCAGAGAAAGTATTTTAAATGTGCATTTTCTAGACTTTAATATGGATGGAGAATTTACCACCTCTAAACCATTGTGTGCAGATGCAGCCAGAGTGAGAGTATGAATGAGTGAGGGGGGTATTCCTGGGTGTGAATGTTTATCAGTCAGAAATAATACATCTCCACCACCATCTCTATGGGAAGTCTGAACTAGCAAGGTAGACTACAGACTCGCCCGCCCACCAAGTTGGCAATATTAATCTTGAAAAATGCTGGGCTTTTGTACATCTTTACACCCACAACACAAGTGTTTAATGACTTTTAACCCATCTGACTTTGTATTCTGAAAGAAATAAACAGTATTTTTAAAATCCACTTGTGGTGTCATAGCTTCTTTTGAGTAGCAATCTGCAAGAATATTTGAAGCAATCAAAACTCAATCGAATTCATTCAAATTCAGACATTGAAATTTGAATCAAATGCCTATACATTCTTTTTTAACATTCAAACGAATTGCATTGGTGCATACCCCTACTTTTTGAGTGCTTGCTTTCCACTCAAAAGGATCTTGAACAAGCATCCAGAAAGGTATCATCATTATTCTCGAAAAAAACACTGGTTGGGCTCCGTCAGACAACCAAACAGGGGGCGGGGCAGGGGGCGGGGCAGGGGAATAGTGGCAAAGGGGGTGCAAACAGGGGTGGTGCAGGTGTGCAACAGGTTCAAAACAGTTCAAGCAAATAAAAAAAAAATATCGATGTAGAACATGAGGTTCAACTTCAGAGTTCCATAACAGTTCAAAAGGACAGCATCAGGGTCAGAATCAGAATAAAATAGAGTGACTCAGAATCATGACCGAAGTCAGAATCTGAATGAGTAACGCTAATACAGGCATAACTATATCCTAAATCATGAATATATCACACGTTACACAACAGCCAATAAAATGCCCACAAACACAGGTCTTTTTAGAAGGTGAGTGACTAACACCCTCCCATCAGGTAACGTGAAGAGTTGCATGTCCCACCTATGCAGCCAATTAGTGTTATGAATTTTGTGAGTAAGCTCCCGGGTGCATGGCACTGCTCCAAGGTCAAGTATGCCTTTCTTCTTCAAATCTTAGCACAATAAGCTATTTTTCCCTTGAGAAGATATTTACTTCTGATGTTAACCTTTTAAGGTCAAAATGGAGCTAGTTAGGCTCTCCAGTTACAGCAGTACCTAGGCATCCATTTTAGTAGCCATTGATGCACCTAACCTGTCCTCCTTGTCCTGTAAGAAGTGTCTTAGATCTCCAGGAGCAGCAAAGGCAAGAGGTAAACTTGCAGATAGTAAGAAACACAGCACAGCATCCAGACTGCTGATGGTTTCCTCGGCCCTGGTAGCAAATTAAATATGCTGTACCACTGGGTTCCAATCTTTGTGCCCATATTTTCCAGTAGGTAAATGCCATAGCGCTATATATTAAGAAGACAAGTTGGCTTTTATACCCTGCTTTCCCCACCTATTTAAGGAAACTCAAAGTAGCTGACAAACCTTCTGTTCTTCCCACCACAACTGGTGGGCCTGTGAGAGCTCAGAAAGAGAGTTGTGACTAACCCAAGGTCACCCAGCTGACTTCAAGGAGAAGTGTGGAATGGAACTCAGAAACTACCCGATAAAAGTCTGACTCTCTAGCCACAAGATCAAACTCTTTCTCAGGCTCCAAAGTAGCTCCCCATTTACACACATACACAACACTCACACTTTGTGTGCCATTTGCAAAAATTACATCTGCACAGGTTTCGATGCCCTGCCAGTTTACCAACAGGACTAGGACGAACCAGCAAGCATTTCCCCTGAGCAAAAAGGCCAAAGCTAAATTCCCCAGAGAGACATTGGGATGGAGAGACAAACAATTCACAAAAAGAAGAACGCATTAAATTCTGCTCGTATTTGCAAACTACCAATTCTAATATATGCAAAAGTCTGGGATAAAATAAAATCTAAAACTCTAACATGGTTTGTTTTACTTTTTGGGACTTTTCTTTTCATAGACTGCAGTAAGTAGGTATCCAAATTATTTCCTTTTAAAAAAAATTAAGCTTAAATGTTGTTGTTGTTTGGCAAAATCTCTCCTAAATCAGAGCCAGAACCAACACTGCAAATCGGTGGAAATGCTATTATTGCTAACATATTACAGATCATACAGACACTTTGGATCGGATTTCTTTTTCAAATCTTCTCTCCCACCGGGACTGTGTTCACCTGTACGTTTTAATCCACCTTCAGCCCACTTTCAGAGCGAGAGAACACATCAGCAAAGTAACCAGTGATTTTCTTTCCACATTATGTAGCTCTCCCTTTCACTCGAAGCCCTAAACTACATTTCCCAGCAAGCAATCGGGGGAAAGGCGGGAAGTGGCAGGGAAGGGGTCCGCCCGTCTCCTCGTAGTCGTCGCTGCCTGATGACGCTCCTCCGCTTCAAAAAGGCGCCGCGGTTTGAGTGTTGTCGCCGCGCGCTGCCGTGACAGGCGGCCGGGCGAGTCGCCGGAGGGACGCGCCGCCGGGCAGAGGCGCCGGGATGGAGCAGGGCGAGCTCTCCTTGGCCCAGGAGCTCCGGCGCTGGGCGGCCGAGGAGATGGAGCTCCCGCCCGACAAGATCCCCTCGGAGAGCGTCGCGCGCCGGTGGGTGAGACCCCAAAGCCTGGACCGGAGGGAGGGATGGGAAAAGTCAAGAGCTCCCTGAGCATGGGCAGAGTGCTTCCCGGGGCGGCGGTGGCGCTTCCAGGGTAGGAGGGAGGAGGGTGCTTAAATCCAAGCTGGCGAGGGAGCAAATCGGGGTTGATCTGAGGCTGCGTCCAGACAGTGTATTTGGATATTCCGGTATAAAGCGTGGATGTTGCAGGTCCCTGAAAATACGCGTTTCTCTACAACTTTGCCCTTTGGGTCCTGCTTTTAATTCTGTGAGCACGAAAGGAAGGAACGTCGTTTAAGTGGTTCATGCATCCCTCCCCGTTAAAACTGAGCACAAGGCAGTGAACTTTGCTTATTTACATTGTTTATATACTGCTTCCCATTAAAGCTGAGCACAATATAAAGTTTATATACCACTTCCCATTAAACTATAATCCCAAAGCAGTGTACAAAGAATAAAAACAGCTAAAATCCACAATGGTTATGTAAAAAGATATAATTACTGTGTGTGTTGGGGGGGGTGATTTCCACCAAACAGCACCCCCAGGCTCTAAGGCGAGGAGGGGGGCAGCTGCGAAACTCACACAAACTTTGCAACCTTGGGGAAGCAGATGGTGCTGATCCAACCCATGCCTCCACATGTTCCGGATCAGTGGGTCTTGTTACTCTGGTTTAACTAATCCGGATCTAACCAAGGTAAGTACAGGATCAGCTGTATGATCCAGTTCAGATTTTTGCTTTCCTTGTGTCCCCACCCAGGATGTGCTCTGGTCAGTGTGCTGAGATTTGGAAATACGTCATCCGCCACGTTCATCACCAAAAGTAAGATCTTGAAGGATGCTGATTAGCGCTTGGGTTTCCTGCTTTTCTCTTGAGTAGTTCTGGTGGGGTTTCTTTCCATGACTTGATGGTGTTGGATCGGTAATAGTGGACTTGTTTTCCTCCTTCAGTGATTGTTGAACTTTTTCTTTCTGTAACCTCTAATCTTGGCTAGGATGCCTAGGGCATGAAGAATTTTGCCATTGGGTAACTGGTCTTTATTTTGGCTTGATTATAAGTTAAGGGAAATTTACTTGTACGTTTGTAATGCTTTGGTTCTTCTCACAAACGAATGTTTGATGCAAAAGCATGGTATGCAAGAACTTGTCACTTACAGAAAACTGAAGGTAAGTGAAACCATGCACATCCCGTTTTACATAGTAGGTCAATGGTGCCACCAAGGGAAGTCACACTTTAACAGCTACGCACCAGAAAAACTATGTTTTAACAAATGGTTACACAAGAGAAAGCCCTGTTTTTGTTCTGGTCCATTTTCTGGCTTAGAGTACACCCAGTTGGGAAGAAAATAGTGCCATTATGGTACTGCTGTGGTGACGTCATCTCGCATATTGTAGGGAACCCCACCACAGTTTTTTTGTCCCTATAATGTGCTTAAACCTAATTAAAAACTTCAGATTAGATATTAGGAAAACTTCAGATTAGATATTAGGAAAGACTTCCTGACAGCGGGAGCAATCTAAGAAGTCTACTGGAGGTTTACATTGCAACGTTCTCTTTTCTTCCGAAATGGATTTGAGGCGGAGCTAAGTGTCCAATATAGAGATCCAATTTGATAGTTAAACTAACAGCTGCTAATAGACCTACCCATTAACTTGGCTTTTATTACTATCAAAGTGGCTTTTTGTCCATCCCCTGGCATCAAACCTTGCAAGAACATTGTTCAGTCAAATTATATATGTACCCAGGACAATAGCTTTCCCTCGTAAAGGTGATGTTGCTATCCTTTGGCCAAACCATTGTTTGTTTAACTGCTGTAAGCCAGTTTGGTCTTATGGTCAGAGGATTGGACTCTTATCTAGTGGTCACCTAGTTCAATTCCATACTCCTCCACAAATTCAGCTGGGTGACCTTTGGCTAGTCACAGCTCTCTTCAGAGCTCTCACAGCGCCACCTGCCTCACAGGGTGTCTGTTGTGGGGAGAAGAACAGAAGGTTTGTCAGCCACTTTGAGTCCCCTTAAGTGGGTGAGAAAAGCAGAGTATAAAACCCATTTCTTCTCCTCTTCTTCCTGATATATGAAACCACATTTCTTTGTGTGATGATTTTTACCACTTCAAAGATTTCCCAGATTTCCAAGCTGTGACCTGTTGCTTTCATTTTCTTCCTATTGTAGGAATGTGAAGAAGATCCGGGGAAACTTACTATGGTATCCTTTTTTTGTGTGTGATATGTTTAGCCCAGAATGTATCAGTTCTGTCTCCCTGAGGTATCAAAACTACACTCGTTTACATTTATACTATATATTTCTTAATCTCTCCTCTTCCTGAGTTTGTGTATCTCCTTAGCTACCCTGTGTAAAGTAACCGATTGGACCAGGTTTTCCAGTATAAATGTTACTCTGAGGAAATTTCACTACACCAATTTCATTTTGGCATTAAGAAATTATTCTTCTGAACTCTTAACCTTTCAGGCCTTTGAAGGTAGTTTTTAGTTTCTTTAGTCTGCATCTGTTTTACATCGCTGGTGTTTATATTATAAGAGCGGCCCTGCTGCACCGGGCCACAGCCCATCTAGTCCAGGATCTTTTCTCAAACAGTGCACCAATTGCTTCTCACCGTTTTCAAGCAAAAGATGAAGGTGAACCCCCACACCTGCTCTCCACTCCCTGCAAAGTGACTTTAAAGGCATCCTGCGTGTCTCTCCAACCTGGGGATGGTATCTAGGCTCCATTCTAGTAGGAAGCACCCATTGCAGAAAGGTTGGACCCCATCAAATTATCAAAGTTTGGGTTTCTTTGGGGGGTTTTGCCCCAGTGTGATCACCTTACATTTTAAGTAGTTCTGGAAGAGTAATAATGCTGAAGGCATAAGGCATAAAACTCTATATTAAAATCAGAGAAATGATTATGCATATTTTTCTGAAAGCATAAGCCCCTAGGAAGGAAACTTCTACACTCATAATAGTTTTTCCTTCACCTTGGATCTCTGGAACATCTTAGATGTTAACTACTTTCATTTCTGCTGATAGTCAGATAAGGGCTGGAATTCAATATCAGGAGATCCAACAAGGGGTGGAGTTTGCAGAAAATCCTGTTTCTGGACCCTAGTTAGCTAAAGCTGCCTTCAGGGAAATGCTCAGTTATAAGTGCTAGACATCTTACCACTTTCTTTTGGATATGTAAGCCTTATTTATTTATATATTTGAACTTCTGTCCTGTTCAACACTCAGGAGGTCTCAGGATGGTTTACAAACTGAAAATGAACCTACTAAAATAACAAATGGGGAAGGGGAAGAGTTTCTTCAGCCAAGCTAAGGTAAAGTGATGTGTCTTCACATGTGTCAAAATACATATTCAGAGTAGTGGAGAGATGCACCAAAGGAGGGTGCATAGCCTTCCATAGCCTGGAGGGTACCTCAGAGAAAGCCCTTTTACATGAACTGTCATCTTAACTAAACTTGTACCTTTGTATGTCATTAGAGGAGCAACCGTGGTCTTGAATTCCTTTGAATTTTTAGCTGGGTACTTTGCTTGTATTTCTTGTTCTGTATTTTTGTGACCTTTCAACCTTCCCTAAGACTTCTGAGTGAAAGGTAACCAAAGAAGTGAATGGTTTGTGAGGGAAACTGAGTCTCATTCTTGTCCTGACTTCCAAATTTGTCCGCTCAACAATGACAACAGAGTTCATTTGTCTCCTTGACACACTTTCCTTGCTTAGGTATCAACAGATGGAAGAGAGAGAGGTAAGAGAACGAGGGGAACATGGTGAGGCAATTGTTCGCTGTGGGTAAGGGGCAGAAGTGCCCAGACTGTGGAATGGGCCTTCCTTCTGGAAGGTGAGGAGCAATAGTTTTCTGGGAGTGAGTAATGCCTGCCTTTCCTTCTATGAGTGGATTAGGAATGTGCCAAACTGTTTCTATTTAGAACCAGTTCTGAACGAACCAGAGTGGTTCAAGGGATCCAATACTGAATTAAACACCCTCATATTCAAGGCAGGAGACAAGATGGTTGCCTGAAGAGATGTGTCATCTCAAATTCTCCCTTTTCTGTTGCCTTCTTCCTCTTTACCAGGTACTAAATTTGGTTGCTCCAGCTTGGAAAAACACTGCCAGTTACATCTGGTTTTTCCTCTCCAGGGTAAGCCCGGTAGTTCCGAATCAGAAAAGGAACATCAAAAACAGCTGGTTCAAAGTATCTCTCGACTAAAGGCAGAGCTACAGCAGCTGGATTTGCAGATTGAATCAGCTCAGCGGGAGCTTATGGCTGATGGTGAGTTAGACAGGAGAGTTGTGGTCAAATGTATCTGTCATACCGGGGAGGCCGAATGTGGGGTCATACTGATGTTCTTGAACTTCAGCCATTACCCTTCACAGGTGGATGTGGTGCTGAGGGTTGATGGGAGATATAGTTTGGCCACACATGGGGGGTACTTTGTTGGCTATCACCGCTCTGCTAGTTTAAGATTCCACAGGGATAACATCTTGAAATTCTGGAAGCATGGATAACACTGAGCTAGACAGGGTAATGGCCATAGTCTGAAATAAATGGCAATAAAATCTTAAAACAGCTTCTCGCATGGCTGTAAATCAGAATAATTTGTGATTTCTTCAGCTGCTGTAGGAAACAGGAGATCAATTGGGTGATAACAAGGGGCCTTTCTTCATTGAGCTTCATACAGGCCTACACCCCGAAATAGGGACCTGCCATTCAGAATGTGATGCAGACTATGTCTATGTTAATATGCGAATGACAAGCTCCTATTCCAGGATATAATTCAGAATAAGCCCCAGTGCAGAAAGGACCAAGAACTGAATTCTTGGTCCTAGACTGGAGAACCTTCCACCTCATCCTGCATTGCTAAAGTGTGACCATTTCAAGAAAAAATAAGTTGAGGATTTCTAGCCTGACTAATGGTGTTTATGGTTGCTTCTCACAGAGGTTGCCATGGAGACGGCTCAGGAGAAGATCTGGGACACTAAGCGCCGAGGCTTGCTACTCAAACTCTACTCTTCCCGCATCACAGCTGAACAGCGAAAGTTGCATGCAAAAACCGTGCAAATTGGGGGCCGGCTGGAGCAGCTTGAGAACATTGAGAGGTACAGTCTCGGTCCCAGGTCTTTATGGGCAGAAGTAGGAGTAGGCCTGGCCTAAACCAACAAAATCAAACCATAATAGATGCCTGGAATGGCTAGACCTTCTCCTGGCTCTCCTTGGCACCTAGGGCTAAGTAGGGAGCCGGAGAGTGTAGTAAACATTGCATAGGATACTCACCTGCTCCCTCTGCTGGGCAGATCCTGTCATTACCTCCATGTCTGTGGGTGGGCTGTTGTCAAGGTCACACACGAGTGTGATGCCCCCCCAGTCATGGATATGGAAGCAATGGTGCTGTTCTCATAGTGGGGTCAGTAGGTGAGTTCCTTGTACACCTTTCATGGGGTTCATCGGCTCCCTAATTACCCCTGATGGCAAACAGGATCCAGGCTTCCTAGGTGAAGGAGGCCTAATCCCTTTACCACTGTTTGATCTTGTCAAATAGTGTTTCACATAGAATTAGGACGGGGAACTGTGAAAAGAGGTAAAGGAACGAACAATGACAGTTTCTCTTAGTGAAAAAAGAGCCAGTAACTTGGAAGTCTGTCTTGAAATCTCTCTCTCAGTGACATTGCATCAGCTACATGAGGCAAACTTTGTCCTATCAGACCCTCATGCCATGTTCTCCTTTTCTTGGTAGGAAGGCCAGAACATCAGTAATGTTTGCGAAAAGCCAGGACCCCAGATTCCTCAGTCTGGAACCAGAGGTTTTGGTAAGAGCTGATTATTTGCTATCTAGGTAGAGGGGTGGAGCGGTTTTTAACCACCAGAAGTTCAAATCCTAGTTTGAATTATGTAGAAGAAGTTGAGATGTGCAAGCCTTCAGTAAAGATTCAACAAAAGGATGGTCCACCTGGTTGTTTAATGAGGTAACATATGGGGCTGGAATGGGAGCTCCTATAGGCTCAAGTCTCCACTCAGCCATGGAAGCTCCCTAAGCAACTGTAAACCACACTCTGCCCCTAACCCTAACTAATATTTTAGGATAAAATGGAAAGGAGAGAACATTGTGGTCACCTCAGCTCTTTGGACGAAAGTCAGGATATAAAGAAAAAGAAATGGAATGCTCTATCCCTTTGTTGGGCTGATAGATGAGAATGGAATAAAGGGTTAAAGTTTTAGTTCCCTTTTGACAGAATGTTTGTCATGCCTATTTAGCTTGGGTCTCAATTTTCATGTCAATGCTAGAGATTTTCACTTCCCAGGGCCCTCTGGGCATTTTTGCCTCATACCCAGTAGCTTTCAATCTGTAACTGGGAAACATTTCCTAGAAACTCCTCGAGTGCTCCCCTGTGATAGTTTCATTCATGATATCCAGCTTTTCAGCTCAGATCTCTAGCTTGTAGGAGACAGTTGTGGTCTTAACTGTCATCCACAGTACCTGGCTAGGATATCTCCCAGAATCCTTAGCACTGTGCCAACAATTCTATGGGACACAACCACATATGAATTTCTTCCCATACTCACTGATATGAGAGGGGGTGAAGGTAGAAACATATTGGGAAAGCTTCTTCCTAGCCAGAGACCTGTTCTCTGTTCCTCTCCAGCGAGACATCCAGGAAGCCTGCCAGCTACGCTTTGAACTTCAAAAGACTCTCTTTGAACGCAGCGTTTTTGGGCGCTTTCCGTAAGAACCTCTTTTTCCAATCTTAAACGTACCTAATTTTAACAGCTTTGCAAAGCTGTCGTTCGTTGGCATGCAATGTAACTTTCTCCTTTACTTCTAGTCTAGCAAAAACACAGTGCCCTAATTTCTGAAGTACTTTATTTTGAGTAGAAGACATTTGTAATCTGGAACGTTCTTTAAATGGAGCGAGACTGTATTTATTTTTGTATCTAGATTTCATTCCTTCCACCATATATTACAATGTCTCAGGGTAGGTTGCACATATAGAAATAGCGAGTACATTACCCCAGTATCAAATACAGTAAGGTAAAAACAAAGTTTAAATTGGATTTAAAATTAAATAAATTTGAAGTAACTTAAATTATTTGTCTGGTACAAGTTCTCTGAGGGTCTTGGTATTCTTGCATTCCCTTAATCTTCTGAAGAGATAACACGTTTTGAAATGCATTTCCTGATTCAATAGCAGTTTTGAATACATTAGAACATAAAGTGGTAGAGTTGGCCAGTACTTTGCAGTCTCCAACAACAAATACTTTATTGGAAAAATATTAGAGCTCTTTTCTATAGGAGAACCTAGAGAAACCATATACATCCTACTGACTTGTCTTCTGAAGTGATAGGAGACCTCACTAAAAATGGATCCACATAGTGAGTATTTGTCAATACATCCACTAGAAACTGAACTTGACTTGAAGCCTAGTTTAGTTCTCATTGATCCATTACCCTTGAGATATTGGGGACACTAATTCCCATCAGCCCCATCCAGCATGTTCTGATGCTCTTTTCTGTGTGTCTTTTAGCGATGGGTTGAGCGAAGAACAGTTAAACTGTTCCTACCAGCGCTGGTTGAGTGTTGTGGAGGTAAGGACCATGTTTGATGTGGGAATGTCTTCCAGATATTCTCGGGCTTCTGGTCTGATCAGTTTCATCCACATAGTTGGTCGCTGCGTAGGGATTAGGGATATGGAAGAATATTTGAAACATTAGAAATACGTTCAAATTCAAATCGAATGGCTACATTTGTTTTTATCATTCAAACGAATCCAAGTGTTTCAAGTCATTCATACAAATTATTCAGACATTCATATGTGTATGAATACATACGCATTACGTACATATCAGTACATATCTTATTTGTATCTGTACGCATTTGTACGGATACGTTACGGGATGAAAATGGGATGCGTATGGATGTGTACGGACACACATGAATGTTGTTGACATTAGTATCTTCAAAAATGAATTGAACTGGTTCAAATGTGATTTGAATATAATCATTTTTTCTCTATTCGTATGGATTCGAACATTTGAATATTCAAATTGAATCGAATCCAAAAATTGCATTCGTGCACCCCTAGTAGGGATCGTGGGAATTGTCACCTGACAACACGAGAGCTGTGCTCATACCTCAGTTTTAATCCAGGTCCAGTCTGTTTTCAGAGAGGACACATCAGGAAAGTGGCTAGTTATTGTCTTTCCATTCATCTAACCTAAATACATCCACAGATTTTCTGAGTTAGATAATGCTGAAAGGAAACAGCTTGACACTCTGCAAGTGGACTAATACTGGATTAAAACTTAGGTGTGAATGCAGCCTAGGCCTTCCCAAGCTGAACAGGATCCTCCAAAAGCTGATGAACAAGTGTAAAAATACAGAATGCTTTGTTAGTACCAAATGTTAGAGGCTTAGTGCCGAAGAAGAAAGCTCAGAAAAGAGAAGGCATCGTTTCTGTCTCCCACCTGGTCTCATCTCTGTTACTGTTTCAGAAAATTGCTGCCCATCATCCACCTGCCCACATCCTTCTGGCCCTGGAGCAACTGGCCCTTCGAAGCACACAGAAGTTTCAGAAGCTCACTGACAGCATCAATATCCCCAAGGATGTGGAAGCACTCAAGTAAGTCTTTTGTAAGGCAAGCTGGTGCTGACTTTTGATGGCAAAAATACCTTAAGTCCTGCGGGTGGGACCCAACATCTTCAGGTATCTCCCAAAGTACCCACATCCTGGGAGGATCCTGGGACAATTGGCCCAAGGCTGCCCTAGATTTGAGATTGTGGCTCGTAGAGCAAACTGCCTGGAAAGCAGAGGGTCGTTGGTTCAATTCCCAGAATATACCTGGGAGTAATTAATGGCAAATCTCTGCCAAGAAAACAGCCTAGAGATGCCCATGGAAGTGTCCATGCAGTCAACCAGGAGTTGGCCCCAACTTTGCAGGACCCAACAATAATTCATGATGCATGAATTTCCCATAATACCTCCCAAGTGTTCTCAACTAGACATGGAAAACAGAAGTTGCTTAATGTTTCCAACTAAGGCTGTGATCAGACATAACAAACTGGGCGGCACAGAGATGCCTGGGAGCGACAGCGTGTGGCCCTCGTGTTCCAAAGCCTTCTCTAATCCACCTTTTCTAGCCTATAGTGTTCTTGAGGGGAGAGGGGTAGACTGCTCTGTGAATCTCTAAGTCTTCTCTAAATCTCCTCAGAGATGGTTTTTCTTTGAGGATCTGATAGGGGTGTACATGAATATTTGCCACATTTGAAATTCATTTAAACTGAATGTTGGCTACATTCAAAAATTGACATTCAAATGCAAAGCAAATGCCTCTAGACATTCATTCAAAGCTTTGTTGTATTCATGAATGTGGGGAGGCAGGCAGGTGGCTGCCCAGTCACATCTGAAGTGGATCCAGAGTGGATTCAAAGCGGATTCAGAGCAGATTTGAAGTGGATTTCAAGCAGATTTGAAATGGATTTGTTGGCACAACCAGGAGCTGGAATTCAAACTGGATTCAAATAGCACTCAAAGAACATTCATATCAGATTCGAATCTTACCACATTTGAAGGATTCGAATAAATTCTCTCCCTTCTGACCTTAGATTCCGCTATGATAGTGCTCACCTGGAAGATGTCTCAAAACCTGTGGATGAGCTGCCTTCCATCCAGCACTTTATACAGGTAAGGAAGCCCAGTGCTATGTAGATTTTTTTCTTAATTGTGGCATAGTGGATGGCAGAATAAAACTGAAGGAGCTATTTCACACTGACCTGCTGGGCAACTGCTCACATGAAGAAATGACTCATTGTTGACGGGGTTCTTGTACCGCCCAGTTCCCTTTGGCCGCTTTGAGGAGCAAAGGTTCTCAGCAGATGATGTGTTCATACAGGACTCATTTGTTTCTCAGAAAGCCTATAACTAGTCTGTCTGATTCGTCTTGGGCCACAAAGCTGGGTAGGAAAATGGCACCCAGTTCTGAAAGTTTCAGGAATTTCTCTTTTGATGTCACGAGCAAGGTGAGCGCCATCATCTGACTTTTCATCTCTCTTTTGGTGGCAGGAAGGCTGGAGCAAATGTGAGATGCTCTATGTGCAACAAATCCCTCTGCGTGCCCAGGAGAGAAGCCTTCTGACCCAGCTAGACAGCATGGTCCAAGAAGTACATCGTCTGTTGTCCGATGGCTCAGAGCGTTCCGTCCAGGCCAGGTAAACCTCTGTGCGAGCATTCATTCATTCATATTCAGTTTATGTTTCTGTTGGGTGTTCTGACCTAGTCTGGTGATTTCTTTAGTTTTACCCAAGGGGAATTCTTTTCTTCTCTCCATATTTCCTGTTCTGCTTTCATTTCTTCACCCTCCTCCCTGAATTCCAGAGCTGTGTTTGAGTTAGAACTCCGGGCGGTGAGGTTGCAGGGCTACAGAGATGGGCTCCTTCACGGCTGCCGAAAGCTGGAGGAAGCAGTGCGCATCCGCCACAAGGAACTGCAGAGCCTGCAGGCCAAACGGCAGCGTATTATGGACTTTCGCCGCCTGGTGGTGAGTGAGTGGAAACAAGCAAACAAGCAAGAGGTCTTGGATGGAGCAGAGCAGATTCAGGCTCAGGGGTTACATATGTTTGGGGGATATGGCGTATCTGCTGTGTCTGTGAGGTCTGAATGGATACTGTGAAATCAGCTAACCAATTTATACATGCTGAGAATAAACCTTTGTCCAGACAGCACTTATTTACTCATTATTTGAATAATCCAGAGTTAAACATATCTAGACACAGTTTATTCTAGATCAGGGTTTCCCAAACTGTGGGCCGGGACCCACCTCTAGGAAATTTAACCGTATTTGAAATAACTTTTTTGATGTAATTATTTAATTAAGTAATTAAAAAATTGTATTAAAACTTTGTTATTTGAAAAGTCCTTTATTCATATTGGTAACGGTTAAATTTCCTAGAGGTGGGTCCCGAGTTGGTAAACTTATATTAGATGGGTCATAGCCCAGACAACTTTGGGAACCACTGTTCTAGATTATTCATGCTTTTTCCAGATTATCCAAATTATGCAGTTTGGATGAAGCTTAACTCAGCCTGCACAACCATTACATATGAATAAAATACTTACATGGTTACATTCTGTCAGTCTTCTGGGCCTTTGGACAATTGGTGGGGTGAGTTATCCCATCGGATGGGGAATTCTGCTTTAATGACAGGCTGCCCTTCACTTTTCCTGAATTAATACGCTTTCCCACTGTGGAATCTGCTATGAAAACTGTCATAAATTTAAAATCTTTTCTTTTTTTTTCCGAGCACTTTCATCGCAGCATCGATCCTTTTGCGGTCGGAATATTTGAAAAGCTTGGGTTTGTTTTCTTTTAAAAAAAACCTTTTCTCTTCTTCTCTCAGAATGAAAAACAGCAGAACATCCGGACTCTGATCACAGGGACATCGTATATTAAGTCACAGCTTCGCAAGAGCCAAGCAGAGGCAAGATGAATATTACTTTTGCTTTGGGGTGACTTGTCTCTTGGCAGTATGGTGCAGGATCATAGCCGAATGGCACGTTAAAGAATGTAGGGAGATAGGAACCGTGAACGTCCGTTTAGTCCAACCTCTTTTTCTCACAGTGGCCCATTCATCTGGGAAGGCCATTAGCAAGATAGGTGTGCAATAGCACCTGCTCGTGTTCACCAGCAGGAGGTTTGGGGACAGGGAGCCCTTAGGACCAGGGGTTCTTAACCAGTGGTTTGTGGACCCCCTTGGGGGTCCTTGGAAAGATTTCAGGGGTCCGTGAGCTTGGATTGCTGATGTTGAGCGGGGAAAAAAGATCTTCCACTACATTCTGAGAAGGGGTCCCCGGTTTTCACCTGACTGGCAACAGGGTCCGTGGAACAAAAACATCTAAGAACTCCTGCCTTAGGACAATTCTGGATCAGAACAGGGCTGGTCCCATGTGGAAGAAGCAGATGGTGCTAGGCTGCTGTGTGTTGCAGTTGGGCATGGATTCCAGGGCATCTGTAACCATAGGACATTGTGTATCCATCAGATTCAGGACTTCATCCAGAGAAAACTCTTGCCCCAAGAGCAGTGGGTGGAATTGGAGGCCCAGCAGTTGCACGACAGCGTAGACCGTGAAGTCCAACAGTTTGGGGCCATTTCTCTCCCTTGCTTGCTGCGCCGTCAACTCCCCAGGTAAGTCTTTCCCTGTTACGCTTTTGTATGTAACTTGTGGTTTTAGCTGTTTGGGCAGTAGGCGCAGACGTTCAGTTTCTCCTGTTTAAGATGTAATAAGCTATGCTTTCTGGAGCCTTCAAAGGCAGGAGCCGCGCATGCTGTGTTTCAGTGGATTAAGGAGGTTAAGGGAAAGGCCAGTATTTGGTCAGTCACATTCAGTTTACAGTCCTCCAAATTTGCCTCTTCATCCTGTGCAATGTGGATTTCTCTTCATTCTTACCTTGGACACAAGTGTCTATTTATCTGTTCTGTGCTTGGAGTGATGACCCTGGTCCTCGGCTGTGCATTACCAAGGGCAATTCTACACTGGCTGCAGCAGCAAGTATACTGGGAGCATCCCTTCCAAAGGGGCTGTATGCACCAGCAGATAAGTAGTGAGGCTTCTAGTATGGTATCCCAGTCAGTGCAGAATGGCCCCAAGTCTACCAGATATGCAGCGTAAGAGGACAGCATGTCCCTTTGAGCTCCTCTTTCTGCTCCTCAACCCCCAGGTCTCGGTGGATCCCTGCCCATGAGCTTTCTATTCACCGCCTGAGCCGAACAGCACTGCTTGAATACCAGGCTTTGGTCAACGTCTGCAATGGAGCTGCCTTCCCCCTTTACAAGGTGTGTGCTAGAATCTAATCCGGGACTGCTGGCAAAAGCAGTTTAGATTGAATTGACCAAGACCGCTTGTTCTCATGTAGTGGGTTGTAGTTTGGTGGAAGGGGATACGTACATTGGAAGCTCATTCAATCTCTGGTGCCCCCCCCCCCACCAAAAAAAAATAATCTGGAAGAAGGTGAGATGTCAAGGCTCTTCTCATTCCACAATCAACCAAGTCACTAACCATACATCACCCTTTGCTAATCTGATACCTTCCAGATATGGTGTACTACAGCCCATGTCAGCCTCACCTTCCAGAGCCATGCTGTCTAGGGCTCATGGGAGTTGTAGTCTAAAACAGCTGATGTAGATGCACACCCTTCTTCCTCTCCTGTTGCATCCCCTCTGCTCTTTAGGCCCCTGAACAGCTGCTCTTCCACATGGCAGAGCTGAAGAAGAAGCTCTTTTACCTGCGTGCCCAGCTGAGTTCCAGGCAGAGAACATTAGGAAGCCTACAGCACCAGATGGATAATGCCCCTGAGCCAGATGTGCAAGGTGAGTTGGCTTTTCAAGCATGTGTTAGATTTACAGATGCTTTTTCACCCAGCCTTGGACCATTTCATGAAGCATAGCTTATAAATACAAGGAAAAAATACTTGTGATGGTGGGAAGAAACCTCTCAGATTGATAACAGCTCTTTGCTTCTCATCTCTGCTTGCTTCTGCGAAGGAAATTAAGGTTGTCAAGTCAGAGAAGGTGGAGGAACTTATTGAAGCTTTATCCAGGGAACCAAGAGAGGTGGAATTGCTTTGGAGAAGGAGAACAGAAAACAGATTCTTCACTTGTGTATTCCGTTTCAGTGGATTGATTCTATTGTGGATGGCAAAGAGGGCCTCATTGGGTACATATAATAGTGTCGATGGGAAGCCCAGGTTGACAATAATATTTTGGAGATACTTATTTCATTCATTTTTTAAAAAGCTAGGATGACTAATAAGAGTCCTTTCCAATTTTGCTGAGCTACAGTTCATGTTATCCTTCTGTTACTGGCTGTACCAGTCAACATCTGATGGGAGCTGGGTGGCCTGATGGAATCCGCTTAACTCCTTTATAATCCTTTATTGTGACCCACCCTTGAAACCTTTCAGGCATAGAGTGGGATAGAAATATAAATAAGTAAAACAAGTATAGCTATTCAACAAGGCCTATCTGCCCTTCAAGTCCAAAAGCCATGTAGCATATGGGGTAGAACACTGGATTTCTGCCTATAAAGCCAAGGTTCAAATCTCCACGGAAGAGCCTCACTGCCAGTCTACTAGTATCACTAACAAGTTTGTTATGAAGCAAAGATAGGAAAATAATATATTCTTCCTTTAATTCTTTGAAAGGAAGACCAAAAGCAAAAGCCATTAAATATACTGAGTGGTGGAAACTGGAGTGATTATCTCCAATCCGTACACCTCTGTCATTAATGGGTGCACAGAATTGCCGTTTCTCACACCTGATCTCCTCTAGAACTCTGTTTTTCCTTCTTCCCAGCCCTAGTGAAAGAGGTGAAGGCCCATGATCAGCATCAGGCCCATGAGCTGTTGCCTCGGATCCAGCAGGTCACGGACCAGTGCCGGTGTCGTATTGAACGTTGGCAGGAGATCCAAGCTGTAGTGGATGCCTGGTAAGTAGGGTAAATTTAGCAGGGAAAAGAGGCAGTGCGGTTGAGTGGTTGTAGTTCCTGACTGGGAATGGCAAAAGGCCCAGATTTCAAAGTCCACTGTGTCCTTGTGGTGTTATGGAAGAGATAAGGGGGTCCTGAAAAAGGCATATTCAGCCCCTTTGACACACAGCAGAATACAAGAGTAGATAAAAAGCCTAACAGAGGAAACTTTGTTCAGGTTCGCAAAGCGGGACAACGTTGTGGGTTTTATTTTGGTTGTCCAGGCTGAAACTGCAGCTGCTAGTGCATGTATGAAAATTCAGCCAGATCGTTTGTGAGCTGTTTGCAACGAACCAAACATATGGTTGTTCAAATATCCAGAAATTCAATCAAACCAGAATAGTCTCCCACTAATGAACGTGAACGATTACATGAAGCAGTTTGTGCTTGCTGTATTTTTTCCTTGAAAGGGTTTTTTTCCCAATGGAAAAATTGATTTTGTTTTGTTTTCAAACAGGTTTTCAATTGTATGTGAACAACACACTTGTTCAATTAAACAGTTTGCCAGCAAGCTGAACAAATGGGCGTTTGTCTCACTTGTAGCAGCTTTTGGGTTGTTATGCTAAGTTCCATAGTTCTTTATTTTATTTTATTATAAGCCTATACAATTGAAGACTTATACATTTGGACTATTAAATCCACCCTCCCTCTGGAAGAGTCAGATGCTTTATACTTAATTCAAAAACCGTTTTTAAAAAGATTGGATTATGTGCGCGCCATCAGATGAGACGCCACCTTATACTATTGTAAACAGCCTTGCATGAAATCTGGTCCCACAGGACGTGCTTTTTATTTCAGTGGGGTCAGTTTCCATGCAGTGTTGTTTACAGTTGCACATGGTGCCTCGCCTCCTGATGTGCGCTATTTGGATCCAACCAGCTGCTATGTTTCTGGCTTGAATTCTGGCCCCAACATTGCTGGCTGATTTCAGAGTGGAGCTTTTGAAGGCTGCTGTTCTCTTACAGCCTCCAGGGTGAAAGAAGGTGGTTTGTTATTACACACAGGCAAAGGGAAAGGTTCATTGGACATCGGCTACCTGCAGCTCATTCTTATTCTCCCTTTCTAGGTGGGAACAGCCGGGGCAGTTTGTGCTTCCTGGAGAACGCCGCCATGGTTTGACGCTGCAGCAATGGCTCGAACGTTGGACCTTGGCCACCAAGAAGCTGCAAGAGAAGCAGCAACACAGTTGGACTTGAGAACAGCACCAGAGCTGCAAGCTTCCGTGGCTGGCTAGAATACATTCCTAAAGCTGGTTGTGCTCACTGCTAAAGAAAGGCGGTGACCTACAGCTTTGGATAAGATATTACTTTCCATCTGATTGCTTAGGATGGAGTTGCAATGGTCTTAAGGTGTTTCTGTCTAATCTTTTCCCTAGATAGAGGAAGAAATAGCTGTTCGTGTGATTTCCAGGGCAAACAATTTCCCTTGATATTTTCCAGCTCTTTGGAATAAAACTAAATGCATTTAATTTGCCTGATCACATCCTTTTACATCCAAATGCTATCATTCCAAATTTTTGCAAAGGATGAAGACTGAATACATGTTGCCTAGTTCATTATTAAGAGCACTTGAGCAGACTCTCCATTAGTCTTGTCCAAGAAAGCTGGGTCCCGCACGCACAGCCAGTTTGGTCTAGTGGTTAAGGAGCCGGACTCTTGTCTGGGAATACTGGGTTTGATTCCGCACTCCTACATGAAGCCAGCTGGGTGACCTTGGGGTAGTCACAGTTCTCTTCTGAGCTCTCACAGCCCCACCTACCTCACAGGGTGTTCTATTGTGGAGAGAACAGCTGCTTTGAGTCCCCTTAAATGGGTGAGAAAAGCAGGGTAGAAAAGCCAACTCTTCCTCCCCAGTTATCATCAGTTAACTCATACCATCAGTTATCGTGGCTTATGACATAGCTTTGGTGCCTTTGGAGAAGGTGTAGACAGATCTGGGGACAAGAGGGCTGTTGGTGGCTACTAACTCTTGTGGCTATGTGACCACCTGTGGTGCAAAGCTGCTGTGCTCATACTGTTCATGGATTTCTCTTTGCAATTGGTTGACATTCTGCTACAGCAGGGCAGGGGTTCCAGATGACTTGGATTCTAAGCCAATGAGCACCGAAGCACCGAAGTGGCCTAAGTTGCACTTTCTCTTTTCAGTTATTAAGAACTTTAAGATATATTACATGTTATAGTAAAACACTGAGAAAGAAATAGGGAAATCCAAAAAAGATAAAGATAACTTCTGATAAATCCTTTTGGTGATTAAATATATATCCATTTTCATACCCCCCC
>MTQE01002781.1:2462088-2475890 GCA_014337955.1 Aspidoscelis marmoratus | reverse complement strand
CGCATTTTCCTAATTAGCAGCGCTGGAAGCCCGGATAAAAGCCGTGCTTGCGGGTGCTCCGAGGCAAAAGATTTTCATCGGACTTTAAATTGCATGGGGATGCACCTGCTTTCAGAGTGAGGGAAGGCATCAGCAAAGTGTCAGGCTGACTTCTTTCGGCATTATTTAACTCAGAACAACCATCGTTGGTTAGATTAAGTGGAAGTAAAACTTAGGCATGTTTTTTAATAGAAAAACAAGGGTTTGGGAACCAGGCAGCAACAACCAAGCAACATAAGCAAATAACACTGCAGAGGGAGAGATATGTTCCATTAATTTTCTTTTCTTTTATGTATTTATTTCTAAGGATGCGTATCCCACCCTTCATCAGAAGGTCTCAGGCTGAGTCTCATCATTCCATAAAACAAGCAGTAAATTCAGCCCACCCTTACTAAATAAAAATCTACCTGCTGAGGAACCTCAACGGGTTACAGAGAATTCCAAGAATAATTATTTTCTGTTGCACACAGGCCCAAGGCACAGATGGGCCCAACTATTCTTTCACCGAAGGTTTGACATGTCATTCAGAATACGCTTCACATATTGCACAAAAGAACGGATGAGGGCGGCAAGGGGGAAATCTGGGGGAAATCTGCCCTCTGTTTTAGGTCTTCTCATGAGGAAAACCCTGATAAGCCATTGAGATATCAGTACGCCCACTTTCCTCAGAATATAGTTTGAGTAAGCTGTGAAACCAAATCCCACGCACCGCCAGCACGTCTGTCACTAGACAGCTATAATAGCTTTATTTGAAATAAAATTAGTGAAAACAAAGAGCATTAGATTAGCAGTTGGGTCAAGAATCACAAGTTCAAACCCTCACTTAATCAGTGTCACAAAGCCCATGAAGCTGTCTCTTAGGCCATGGTCACATCTTCACTTGAAACCTTCTTCAGTCCATCTTCAGGTCTGACTGCTCACACTTTTACATTTCTATCCATTTTATTTGTGGACTATCCACCCTCCATCTGGACTCCTCTGAATGAAAAGTCCACAAATAAAACAGCTAGGAATGTAAAAATGTGAGCAGTCAGACCTGAAGATGGAGTGAAGGTTTAAAGTGAAGGTGTGACCACAGCATTAGGCTGCTTTAGTAAAAGGGGCACCTCAGAAAGAAAGTGGGCCTTTTTGCACTTGGATGAAAAGTTCGGTCCACGGATGCTCCTGCACGGACCACATGCACCACATGGAACCGCTTCTGTGTGTGTCAGATTGTCCCTCAGGCAGATAGTGATGGAACACTAAAAAGTTCTCCACAGCTATACCAGCCACATCTACAATGCAGCTATTACACGCAAGCACGTACACTTTGCACCTTTCCCAGGTGAAGGGTGTATCGGGTGAGGTGATGGCCAGCATACATGGCTGTTGCTGTGGCAAGGCATTCAACAGTGGTGTTCACACTTACATGGCACTTATTGAAGTGCCAGGTAAGTTTGGGATGGCTCAGGTGTCCAAAACGATAACACCCAATCCACTCCAGATCTTCACTTCCCTGGACAGTGCCCCAAGGAAATGAGGGTGTGTGGCCCTCATATTCCCAAACCTTCTCTAATCCACCTTTTCTCAGTGTGAGCCAGTTTGGTCTAGTGGTTAGGGACCCAGACTCTTATCTGGGAATACTGGTTCGATTCTGCACTCCCCCATGAAGCCAGCTGGGTGACCTTGGGCTAGTCACAGCTCTCTTCTGAGCTATCAGAGCCATACTTACCTCACAAGGTGTTCTGTTGTGGGGAGAAGAATAGAAAATCTTTGTCAGCCAATTTAGACTCCTTAAGTGGGTGGAGAAAACTGGGGTAGAAAAGCCAGCTCTTCTTCTTCTTCTTCTTCTTCTTCTTCTTCTTCTTCTTCTTCTTCTTCTTCTTCTTCTTCTTCTAGTACAGAACATCCAGGAAACAGGGGAGGGGCAGACTGGTGTGTGAACAATCTCACCTCAGGGGTGCCTTCAGGGGTGCATTTTTTGCCCTGTCTGATCGCAGCCTTAGGCTAACCTAGCCCAAAGGGGTGCAAGGAGGGGGAAACAAGTGGAGGGACAGAAAGATGTGCTTTATCTTGAGAACTACAGCGCAGACATCGTAGGAGCGGAAGTGTAGGATCAGAGTGAAATGCAGTCAGAATGCAATAGGGAAGGGCATGTTGAAGGGGTTTTTTATACTAAACAAGTGCATTCTGCTTTAAGAAAACCAAAGGAATGACAGCCAAGAGCATAGCTTTTTTAAAAAAGCACAAAATCCAAAAGAAATTGAAAGTGCTTGTTTCCATGAGTTACTTAAAATATCACGAACGTTTCCTTCTGTAGCAGATGGAGTAGAAAAAATAGGCACACTTTCCCTATTTTGGAGAGAGGAAGAAGACACTGAAGTTAAAAGATATACGGGAGGGGGAAATGATCAATAGATTTGTCAACACTGCATTCACACCTAAATTTTAATTCAGTTTAAGTCCTCTTTTAGAATGGAACACAACAGCAGATTAAGCACTGATTTTCCTTCCACATTATCTAGCTGGTGTATTTTCTGAATACTCAGAAAAACCACAGCTTGTCACTTTGCTTATATGTTCTTTCACTCTGAATGTGGACTGAAGCTGGATTAACCTTTGAGTAACTAATCTTAGGGCCTTTTTGTATTTAACTTCAGTGGAATGCTGTCGCACAGAAATTAAGTTCAGAGACAGTGGCTGGTGTTCTCACAGCGAGTGCCAAACCTTTCACGCACATAGTTCAACACTTCAGAAGTGTGGATGGTCCTTTCCAGGACTATCTGCCTCATTGATCCAATGGACATGTGCACCAGGCTATTTCCACAGCAACTGGTGACACGGCACATGACGACACATCTGCCCTGTCCCCATGCAGCAATTGCTTTGCTGCATGCAGGACTGTATTAGGAGTGCCGTGGAAAAGGCCACTGAAGATTGGGATGGCTGCACATGCTCTCAGTCACTCCAGGATGGATATGGCACTGTGGTGGGTGAATGCACCATGCCAGAGTCTCTGCACGTGTCCCAATCAGCCAGGTTCAAAGAGGTCCTTACTTCTGATAGTACAGTGATTCCTGGAATTACTCAAGAGAGAAAGCAAACCCTGACACTGCACTACAATTGCAGTACATTTATGGTAGCACAATTTTTGCCAGAAAATGCTTGAAGACTGCATACAACCATTAGTTACTTATCATGCTACATTTGGATATTATGGAATAAAGCAAAACTATTCCAGAATATCCAAATATGGTGAAATAAATAACCAGGTTTGCATGCTAAGAAAGTCTGGCAACATCATAGCTATAAACGAGATCAGGAATTCAAATCACCACTTATAGAAACCACAGCGGGAAGAGAAGGCATGATTAATGCTGTATTTTATAGGGTGTTTTCCCATTCAAGAGTTAAAGAGCTTTGAAATTATTTTGGGAGCTGACCATTCCCAAAGGTTTAAAAGAATCCACAGTTTCTGAGGATGAAGGGTCCTGAAACACATATCTACATTTGAATCAAAAGAGGTCTCACTGCTGGATTTAGAAACAATCCTCACCTTAAAGTATTTATTCATCATCATGAACACATTACGATCATTAAAAACAATATACCATGTACCTGAATTAGCTATTGAAGGAAGTTAGAGATGTTTGTTTGATCTTATGGGCAAGTAACTTGATTTTCCAAAGTGTTTGTTGGGGAACTGCAAAGAAACAGCTTTTAATGTATCTGTGTGGATTTCTCAGATTGGTTATCAATAAATCCCAACCAGATTTATATGTTTTGTAAACCTAAATCAGGTACTATTTATCCAGCACTAGAATAGTACAGGAAGCAGATCAGTTACTATGTATATTCTAAGATTCAAAATGTAGGTGTGGTTTCTTTTTCCCCATAACGGAAACTGATTAAATCCAAATTAAATCGTGTGTTTAGCTACCCCTTAGATTCTGCTGACAAAGGGGAGAGTGCTGAGGAAGTGCAAATATATTGCTGACATTCACGAGTAAGACCTTTCTAAATAAATGAGTAACTTGAGTAAATAAAAATGCACTGTAACAGTATCAGGATCCAGATACAAAAGGAACATCTTTTCCAGAGAACTTCACCAGCCATCTCCCCTCCCACCCTCAACCTTTGCCTTTGTTTAAAAAAAAAACACACAAACCTAAAATCATTTGTGTTCCTAGTATGCTTTGGTCTTGGGGTTAGCATGTCAAACTCTTAACTGATAGTCTCCCGGTTCAATTCTATACTCCTCCACTGGCGTCTTTGTACTTGTGCACAACATTGCAAGGGCAGCCAGGCAGTGTAGCATGCAATCATGCCTGCACCACTGGAAGAGGTGCAGATGTAGCTTGCATGGCCATACTAGCCCTGCCGCTAGCATAGGCGTGGAGCAGTTTCACCTGCCCTACATTGAACACTTACCCTGTTTTTGATCGCCAGCCAGTCCTCTTCTGGGTGCCGCCATCTTCCATGTGGTGCCCTCTGCAGCTGTGCATGCGTCAATGTCATTGCTATGACAATCCTGACGCTTTGCACAGTCACATCAGGAGGCCAGTGGACCTGCCAGTACATTTGCACAGCAACTCCAATGGCCTCCCCGTCCAGCAGAGGGGCAGATGGTCATCAGCTGGACGCAATCAGGTATGTTGGGGTGAGGGTTGGTAAGGTTGCAGAGCAAGATTTCATGCTCCACACCTAGTCATCAATCAGGCAACTTCTGGGCAGGCAGGGAGCATTTCTAGCATTTAAACACCGCCTGCAAGTGCAGATATACCTGCCCAGAAGTTGCCTAACTGTTGACTACAGGCCGAAGTGTGAATTGGCCCCATGAATTGGCAGAAGTGTGTGCAGCACTGCAGTCTTTTGGCACCTCACCTAAAATTAGTTTCACCTCTTTTTCTAATACCAGTGTCTCTTCCTTGCCCTCTGCTCCACCAGTCTGAATGAATACCAACCGTGACTAGTCATTGTAACATTTTTTCAGTGGAGGCAGGTAGCTATAATTCTGCCATTTCAACCTACGCTAGTGAAAAGATCAATGGCAGGTTCCTGAATTTGGGGGGGGGGGAGGGATTTAGATGACGATTCCTACAAACATGAGCAGGTAGTTATAGTTCAATGATGAGAGAACTGCTGGAAAAGCAGAAGTTCGTAGATTCAATTGCCTGCAATTTCCAGAAAGAAGGTATGAAAAATCACCTGTACAGCTTTGTGAAGATGCATCCATGTTCTAGTGTGTGGCATTTGAATCACAGGTTTTTACTGCAACTGGATGGACCTCTGTTAAACCTAAGTTCTTGGATCTCATTTTTTAGAGAAGAAATGCAGGATTCTTCCTAATTTTCTCTGGGTTCTCCTTGCAATATTCAGATATATGAAGTAAAGAGCCACGGAACTGAAAGCCAAATGTCCTCTGAAGAATGACATCTTTTCGTCACAATGGTCTTTGTTATGTTTCTCTCTCTCTCTCTCTTTTTCTGTTTCTAACTTCTCAACTTCTTACCCGTTTGCAGTGCAGCTAAGAGAGGGGAAAAAATTGCATACAAACCAACTGATGCGATTAAAAAAAAAAGTTCAGAGTCTTCAAGCTTGGTCACACCAATAGGAAACCAGCCCGGCGGTTTGTGTGACTTCACTTCCCAAAATTAGACACACACACCCAAGCTCTATTCATCCAGCCCCCCGTGCAAGATCAGCCCCTAGGCCAATGCCACTCAGCCAAGTGCCCATGGAGCTCTAGGCGTGAAGCTCCAGGTAGAGGTGTGCCATGGACTGCACCATCAAGGTAAGTTCTGGAGATGTTTCCTCCATCTTTGCAGCTGGTTCTCTCGCTCCTTTCTCTGTCTCAGGTTTGCACTGTGCTGGTCTCTCATTCAGTTCCTCACTCTCATACACACCCAGCTCCAGAAACAGGGCCCCCCTCCGCTCTTTCCTTCTGGTACAAAAAAATTTCCTCTTCCTTCCCTTTCGTGGTGGTTGATGTCTCTGAGCTTTTAAAAAACCCAAACCAAACCAGCACGAGAAACGCCTTCAGCTCTGAAGTGGAGAGCCCCTTACACTGCAGAGTCTGACCAACTGAGGGACAAAGGCTAAGAGAAAGTAGCTGGTGACCCCACAGTCTTGCTAAGACTGGGACCAGAGAACCCTTTTCTCCTAGGTCACTAAGATGCAAGGGGAAATGAGATTCCAACAGGAATGCCATACTGGTCTGCCAAATACAGAATTCAAAGAATGGATCCTTGGGGGGGGGGTTGAGGGGAGCGTTTCATGTCCCCCACTCTCCTCCCCCCAAAATATCTGCAGGTACATTTCATCATAAAAGGTCAGTTCATCTTTTCTTCTGAATTTCATAGCCAGTCGTGTTTTTCCTCATGGTATTTTGTGTTTGTTTGTTCTTTCTGATATTTTCCTTTTGACTTAGAAATCTCTTTATCCTATCATTATACATTTTGGATCAGATTGGCCAACCTATGCCAACTGAAGCCCAAAAATGCTTTAGGGTTCCACCCCACCCCACCCCGTTAATCTCCCAAAGGCCTGGCTGAATAAAAATCTGCCTGCCTTCCCTGAACATGGGTGTATTTTTTGAGAAAACTACGGCTCTTTGATTTATTCTTTTTTGGATTTTTTTTTAATCCTGTCAAAGGAAGATAATTCTGCCACTCATGTTTCTCTACGCAGCCCTAAAAAACAACCAAAGAGAAAGAGGGAAGAAGAAGAAACTGTTTAACCTTTAAAATCATTTTTGATTTGCATTTCAGACTATATAAATTTTAATACTGTGTTTAAATAAGGCATGCTAAGTTGTTCTCATTAACAGTTTCAACCCAATAGGAGTGTTAAGGTGACAGAGCCCTTGGAAAGGTTCTGTAAATTCAGTGCCCCGCCAAAAACCAAGAATCACTGTTTAATTTTATTGGCCTTTTGTTATAATTCCAGTATACTCTACTTCCATGCAAGTTTTGTTTGTTTGTTAGGATTGGTGTATTAGACCGCCCTCAAACATGTATATTTCTTTTGTCTTTGAAGAAAAAATAAAGAATTAACAGGCTAAAAAAGGGCAAATCTCCCCTCCTTGGGCATTTCACAGCTACTCCATCAAGCGGGTCAGCTAGCATGATTACTGGCTAACATTTACAGGTCAGAGTTGCTGTTAATTGCACAGAATTTGGAGGGAAGGGAAAATCCATCTATTAGGATCATCCCATGCTAATTCCACAGGAATCACTTTCAAACTGAGAGATACAAACGTTTCAGCTACTGGAACAATTCAGGGAGTGCGGAATTTAGCACTGTTGCCATCTTCTTACCAAGGGAGCAAGCAAGTAGAAATTTTTGTGAGGTCAGTAGATTGATAACACAAATACAACGTAAGGAAAGTACCAAATAGCAAGGGGGAGAAAGAAAGAAAGAAAGAAAGAAAGAAAGAAAGAAAGAAAGAAAGAAAGAAAGAAAGAAAGAAAGAAAGAAAGAAAGAAAGAAAGAAAGAAAGAAGTCATTCTTACATTTCACAAAAAAGGTACTTTATCCATAACTAATGTCCAAACTGATCTCCAAGTATAGTGGCTGAATATTATTAACTTGATTAGGTATCGATAAACAACATGAGCCATAGTCAAGTTGGCAGATTTTTTGGAAGTGGTTCTGCTCCTACCGTGTTTTCCCAAAAATAAGTCAGGGTCTTATATTAATTTTTGCTCCTAAAACTGGTAGAGTTTTTTGACTGGGCAAAGGAGGAGGCTTTATGCCTGAAAGGTAGAAACAAACATGGAAAGGCTTCTCCTCCCCATGCGGATGGGGAGAGGTGACTCTTATCTGCTTGCGGTTATTAAAAAAGTCAGTCAGATCTATCCAGGAGTAAAAGAGGGCTGGGGAAGCCTTTTAACTGATTCTGGTCCATTGGCGATTGCTGCCTGGTGGCTGTAGCTTGTCTTGATTTGAGGACATCAAACTCTTTTCCTTTCTCAGCTGCAACGGGACCCCTGAGCCAGGCCTAAAGGTTGGGCACCGTCAGTCCTGGAGAGAGTTTAAAATGGGTTGCTGTTTTACGAGCCACGACATGGAGGCAGCCAGCAGCCATGGATTTAACATGTGCACAATTAAGCAGATAAGAAGAAAGGGGGGGGAAGAGAAAGGAAACAAAATAGCTTTGAGAAGGGGCAGGTCTGGAATTCACTAATATCCATCTCCCACTGCTGCCTTTATTGTAGATTTCATTAGCCAAACAGGAATTCTTGCCCCTATCCTAATGTCCCTTTGGAGAGACAGACAGGATGCCTCTAAAGCCAATTTTTGCAGGGAATTGAGAGCAGGTGAAGGTTTTGCCTTTTGTCTTCTACTTGAGATGCCCATGAGCAATTGGTGGGCCACTGTGTGAGATGGGATGCTGGTCTAGATGGGCTGTGGCCTGATCCAGCAGGGCTCCTCTTACATTCTCTTATTGTCTTATGTTGCTCTCCTCACTCCCTTCCCCTCCCCCCCCCAACAACCATACTTTACTGGTGATTATAGAAGATGGGAAAGCTATTTAAGGTCCCCTTGGATAACAGTGACTTTTTCAGTGCCCCATGATTAGGCTGCAGAGCGGCAGCAGCCCTTATCTGCAACAACAGCCGCTTCCGGCTTTGTGGCCTCAGACTTCCTGCCTCCACTTCCTGCCAGCAGCAGCTAGAGTTCACAATGGTTGAGGAGGCTGCGTCGCCTTCTGATCCCCTCCTCCTCCCGTTGGCCTAGCACCATTGCCCCCCACACTGCCTCACGTTGAGCGGCACATGCATGCAGCCCTTGATGACCCAGCATGAAATAATCGCCCCGTCCCTCTCTGCTCTTTGGAGACCTTCCTTTAAGCTCTCTATGCATATGCATATTTGCACACACATAAATGCCCACTTCTGCATGCGTGACCAGTTTTGCACATGTACTCACGTATGTAAGCACATTAGGCACACATGCTGCCCAATTTTACCTAGCATGAAATCATTGCCCCTGTGCTTTTCAGCTCTTTGGAGGTCTCCCTTTGAGCTCTTTATACATATGCACATTTGCACACACACAGAATGCCCAGTCCAACATGTGTGACCAGGTTTGCACATCTGCACACATTTGTAAGCACACAGGCACACATGCTGCTCCTTTTATCCAGTGTGAAACAATCACCCCTCTGCTTTGTTGCTTTCTGGGAAAAAAAATTTCTGAGACTCTCTAGGCATAGAGGCATTTGTGGACACTCAATGCCCAGTTCTACCCATCTAACCAGTTTTGGATAAGTATGTACATTTATATGCACACAGGCACTCACACAGCCCTTTATCCAGCATGAAGTAACTGACCCTGGGCTTTTCTGCTCTTTGGAGATCTTTCTCTGAGCTCGCTATACACCTATGCATCTGCACCTGTACAGAATGCCCTGTTATAGGTGCGTAATCAGTCTTGCAGGTGCACGTACATTTATATGCCCACAGCCACACAGGCATGCCTATATAACACACTGCTGCCCTTGTGATCACTGTTATTTAAACATATGTAACATTCGGGAGTCAACACAGCCATAATTTATTTGCATTTTTCTCAACTGATCCGGAGCCTAGCCAAAGTGTTGTAAAGTCATCTTGAAACAGAAGACATTTCTGTTTCTCTCCTGCCTTATACCTGGTCTCAGGGCAGGACACAATAAATTCACAATAAAAACAGCTTTAAAAGGATGATTAAGACAGTGTTGGTTATTATCCACCGGATGTAATCTGGTGGTGCTTTGGCCATTTAGCACCATCATGAATCCAAATCCCAAGCAAGGATTTTGAAATCAAATAGGTATCTTAGAAGAACGTGGCTTGTCCTAAGCCATGTGGCTTTTGGCTACTGTAGGCTTGTTATTTTACCTATTCTGATTTTTCCAACCATTTCATAAAAGGCCTGCTGTAGGCTGCATGAGAATGTGGACAGCAGGCCTTTATTCCAGGATATATATCCTGGAATAAGACGCAGTGCAGAAAGGACCTATTTTTTGTGAGCCTAAAGCTGGATTTAAATTTATAAAGCCTCTGGATTCAAAGTCATTGGTTTCAATAATTTGTGATCTTTTCCAGTTCTTCCTCCCAAGTCCTACCAGAGCAGCATTGGTTCTTTAAATGTTCTTCTTCTTTTCTTAGCTACACAGTACGTTCTAGGTGAACTGTGATCTGTTTGTGTGAATTTTTAAATTGTGCAGTATTTTAACTTCACTATTTTTGCCAGTTTATTTCTGACTTAAGTTCTCACCAGCTTCTTTATTCCACAATCCCAGTGTAGTGTTGCAGCCACTTTAATGGCATTTCCTATTAATTTGTGTTGGTAGCACAGCCTGCCAGATGTAATAATTTGAATTTGGCCTCATAGTCTATTTGGAAGGCTCCACGAGAATGAACAATCCAGCAAATGATGTTTGACTTGATTAGGGAATGTCAGATGTGATATATAAAGCAGCCACTGAAGGGTTCAATGAGGGACAGTTGGAGAAGTCCTTTAAATATTGTGGAAGAAAGGCTTCTTTTGGACAGGGTGAATAAAGCACCGTTAGGGGCCCACTGTTGTGGGCTGCCTCATGTATCTGAGGCAATCCCACAATAGCCCTGCTTTTTCCCACTCAAAAGTGCTAAAGATTATTGCTGGAAAACGCAGTGCTGGTCACAATGTTTTCCAGCAATAGCACTTTTTAAAGCTGCTTCCTTACCTTCTGGATGGAGCTGCCAGGATGGCTCTAGCTACCACGCATGTGTGGAGGCTGAAGCAGGCATTCATGCATGCATGAAGGCTGATGGTGAGCCCATCCAGTCATTACGAATGCCCAGGTGTGTGTATAACTCAAAATGGATGAGCTACCAAGAGATAATGGCAGGTGATCAATATCCCACATTACCCAAAGGAATATCCAAAGATGGCCAAAGAAAGAGAGATTAGGCCCAGCAAGGGATTATGGAAATAATCTCCAAATTCACAAAACCAGCTGAACACCAGGAGGGGAACAGGTGGAGAAAGGGTGATAATGAATTCATATTGTATGGAATAGTGATATTATGGATGTGATGTAATAAGATGAATGTTAAAATTATGGGAAAGTTATTGAAATTATTGAAATTGTAACAAAGAATCTAGGAATCGATGAAGTATCATTGAAGAATGTGGATAGTCTCATGCAGTATTGTTTACTGCAGGTATGAGGCTGTTATTTTATCTGTTCAAATATCCTCCAAATACAGTGTTCCTTTAGTTGCTTTAGTAGAAAAAAGAAAGGTAAACAGGGGCCGCTCTATGAAACTGATGGGTAGGAGAGTCTGATCAGACAAGGGGAAGTATTTCTTCACCCAGAGGGTCATTGGTGAATGGAATTTACTACCAGAAGAGGTGGTGACAGCAACCAGCTTGGATAGCTTTAAGAAAGGGTTAGATAAATGCATGGATGACAGGTGCATCAATGGCTACTAGAAAGGATGGTTAGGTCCCACTTCCAGGTTGGATTGATAGGCAAGATGCCTCTAAAGATCATTTGCAGAGAGTTAAGAGCAGGTGAACCTTTTGCCTTTGTCTTCTGCTTGAGATGCCCATGAGCAATTGATGGGCCACTGTGTGAGTCAGGAGGCTGGACTAGATGGGTTGCAGTGTAATTCAGCAAAGCTCCCCTTATGTTCTAATAAGCAAATTAATGGAGGACAGGAGTACCACTGGCTATTAGAATGTATGCCCAGGCACTGCCTCCAGGTTGGAGAGATAAGCAGGATGGCTCTGAAGGCCATCTGCAGAGATTCGAGAACAGGTGATGGCTTTGCCTTTGTCTTCTGCTTGAGATGCCCATAAGCAATTGGTGGCCCACTGTGTGAGACAGGATGTTGGATTAGATGGGCTCTGGCCTGATCCAGCAGGGCTCTTCTCATGTTCTATTGTCTTTTTTCCTCTATCTCTTGGATTTTAATTTACACCTAAATATTTCGTGATCTCCTCCTCTTGTTGTGTTTCTCTTTTGAACACAAGGCACCTTTCAGGAGGTAACATTTAAAAACAAAACCCACAAAGGCCACATCTTCATGCAAGTCATTTGGCTCTGATTGGGCACAGGTGTGACTGAGTGCGGAACCGAGATTGAATCATGCCCGTCCCCATGCCATTCCCAGTAACACGGGCTAGGTGCAGATTCAGCTGTCCCCATTCATACCGCGCCAAATGCCGGCACGGGGGAGCAGTGCCATCTCCTCTCCGCCCCTCTCTCCTCATTGGAAGCTGGACTGACATCACCTCACCCCTGTGCCACCTTCTGCAAATGCTGCATCCCCCCCCCACCTTAGTGGCACAGAGCCAGGACCAAATGAAAAACAAAAACAAAGGTGCTATGAGGTTTAGAGGCAGTTGAGCAGTTTTGCGTGCCTCCGCTCCACCTGGGAACTGCGATAACACCTGATGAGCTTAAAACAGAGAAAAATCAAGCCATTATCATGCTCGCCTTGGTGATCGGGAAACAGGGGTGGAATATTTTCTGTGTAAAAAGGAGAAAACTCAAGCCATTATCCTGCCTGCCTTGGCGATTGGGAAATGGGGGTGGGTGGGATACTTGTGTAAAAGAGTCTCATGGGGCAGTGAAGGCCATTTGAACCCCTAATCATTTCGGCTTTAACACCATTTACTCCAAAAAAACCTCAGCGGTTGAGATCTCCAATGCTCAGGGCAGGAATGGCAACCACAGGACATGAAACCCCACCTCCCACTGACTCGAGCGCCAATCTCCTCCCCAAATAGCCCGGGACCATCCCCATGCGCAGGCTCGGCTTGGACCAAATCACCCAAACCATGATAAGACTTGTTTTTTCCAGTACCAAATCTAGTATGGGTTTAGTATAGGTTTGGGCAATTTGGTACGCAGAAATTGAACCAAATCAAAAGTGAATGGGGACAACCCTTGCCAAATCCGATTTCAATCCGGACCAAAACGTGCACGGGGAAATGTGCCCAAAGAAGCAAAGTACCACCAGATTTCCAAAAAATATCCCACAGAATCCTGGAGACACAATGCTGCCCACCCAGAAGAAACTGAAAGAACAAGTCTGAAATCTTAAGTGACACCCTTCTGTTTCTTTACCATTGTCCAATAGAGCTTCAGTTGACTGAAGTGGTACTGGATTTTGATTTTCTGGATCTCCTGTTTTTGTTTTTGTTTTTGTTTGGAAAGAAAAATCCTCTTTAAAATATGGTTTCTCCTGTCCTGACTCTGTGCTTCTTGCTGCTTTCCCCTAAACCCTGCCTACTGCCTTGTTCCAGTGAGGCAGGTAAACATGCTGCGGCTGCCAAGCAACCATCTGACTTCCTCTTTCTCTGATTCATCACACAACCAGGCCCCCCTGTTGCAACCAAATATACGGCCATTTGCTAATGGCTGATGGGGTGGAGGGTGGAGGAGCCGCAGAGAAAGAGAGAGCAGGCTTTGTCCTTCTGTAGAAGAGAAAATTGCAACAGAAGAAGGAGCAACATTTGTTTTCCTTGCCGGCTAGCCCAGGGTTTCATCCCATTCCCTTTTAAAACCACAGTGTGTGTGTGCTGTTTGCTGTGCACTTAGCGTTGGCAAACCCTGTGCCTTTTCACTCTTATCTTTGCGGTAAAAATGGAGGGAACTCCCACACATTTGTATCCACATACCATGGAGCTACTTCTTTACTAGAAATATTTCCGCATGTGCTGAAATCAAGAAATACTATGAAATGCAGTATTTGACAAAGCATTTGACAAAGTATCTCATGCGATCCTCATTGAAAAAT
>MTQE01002781.1:2438501-2452223 GCA_014337955.1 Aspidoscelis marmoratus | reverse complement strand
ACAATGGGGTCTTCAGGCATCTTCAAGATCCAGATCTCCAAGAGGACCCCGACTCAAAGATCTGGATCTTGAAGATCTGGATCTTTCGCTGTGAGTTGAAAAGGGGGGTAAATGAATAATAGCAGACATACTGCTTGAAATCCACAGAGTGACCGGTTCAGTGCTCACCATCTCCTTGGAAGAGGGTGATGGCAAACCCATCTATTATCTGCTGTAAAAACTGCATGGGAGTATTATTTTGCTCACCAGGGATTGACACCATCCCTTGATGTCTGCCTTGATGACAACGAATGCATCTTTGAATGAGGGCTGTCCCTCATTCGACTTCCTAGGGAAAATGCAGCCACAGGATTTGGCAGAAGGAGATTCTGTTGGGGCAGCTGAGGGAATAAGAGTCTGAATATTAGGCTGGGTCCTCACTTGAAGAAGCTGGTGACATCTTCACACGGCTGGTTGGCAAGAAGAGATAGAAGGGTTCCATGCTATGTGGATGCTCCATGCCAGAGCATCCCTGGACTTTCCCGGTCACCGAAGTGCAAAGAGGCCCAGATGATGTTAGAATGCTTGTAGACCAGAAGCCCTTGGGTTGGTTCTGGGCCAGAATGGTGCTAGTCCCATGTGGAAGACGACGACTAGGGAACACTTTCTTCTGGTATCCCAGGAAAGTATGGAAAGGCCCTTTGTTTTATAGCCAATTCTTTTCTGAATTTAGCTTCCCTTCCCATCTGCAGGCTGAACCAGCACAAGTTTGCTTTGAGAGCATAAGGAGCTGGGAAAAGACTCAGCTTCTCCAGCTGAGTCTGGAAGGGTGCTTTAACACCCATTAAGACCACATTTTAGACACTTGGGAAAACCTTGTCCACACAGCAGCACCCATTAGAAACACATCGGGAAAACCGCGTCCACACAGCAGCACCCATTAGAGACACATCAGGAAAGCCGCTTCCACATTGATGTGTCTCTAATGGGTGCTAACTGGCCCTTAAACCAGTTTCCCGGAAGACTACCTAGAATGTGGTCTTAATGGGTGTTTTCGCTGTTAGGACACATCCAAAACGGATGCTTTCTCACTGCGAAAAGGGTCCCTAACTTGGCCCTCCCCCGGCCCCCCATGATTGGCTCCTCCGGAGCCGAGCATGGCGAGCCGGGGGACTCTAATTTTGCCTACACCCCCCCCCCGTAACCCCCCCTGGGGTGACCAAGTGGGATCCCCTCCTTACCTTAACGCAGCCAACCCAATTCTGGCTGCAAGGTTCTGGTTGCCTTCGCACCTGCATCCTGTGTGCCTCCTGACTGGCCAGGGCAGCATCTGGCTTCAGGAGGCTCTCTGCGCAGGTGTGCTCAGGTGCAGCCTATGAGGCCTTTTCAGACTGGGCAAAAAGGTGAAGCGTGTCACCAGCTAGCATAAGTATGGTTGCCCACTGCATTGCCCTGTCACCAGGGCAGCACTGGACTCACACTTAGCCGGTGCTTGGCGAAATCCCTGCTGAATTTAGAATAGATTGGGTGTTGTGAAATGCAGATGCCCAATCTATTCCAAAACATAACTGGGCTGTGCAGCAAATACATTTGTGAATTGGCTCTTAGAGTGGAGATTGCATGTGAGGAGAGGGAGACAGAGAAGGAAAAGAGAAAAGAAAGTCTGTCTCTTCCCCATTCTATTCAACCAAGATGGGTCACAGCCTTCTGGTGGCAGCTGGCAAGAATGGTGCTCCTAGGTAATCAAGATGGCGAACCTTTCCATATTGTGGAGATGGGAGGGAGACCTTGGGCAGGCCTATTTTGCAAGCTCGGGCAGAGCTTTTCTGAAGAACTTCTCCTTTTCACACTGCAAGATTTGGCTGCATAGCCCTCTGTAACTGGACCGGGGTTGCATATTTTCTTAGGACTAAGCTCTATGGATTGCAGTGAGACTTACTCCTGAGGAGAAATGGTTAGGAAAATGGAAACTTCTTAATTACGAGACCCAAGCTAAGCAGCAAACTCTTCTGTGCAGAAAGGTTCTAAAACAAGAAAAAACCCACAGCTCTCTTCTCTTTGCTGCGCTGGTCTTTGCATCTGACGATGGTTATCTACCACCAGCAGTGTCTGCAGAAGCGCCTGCTCAGCGCCATACAAACTTCTGCTTTCAGTATGTAAAAGGAATGTGCAGCACGCTGGTGCCAGGGGTCAGGGGTCAGGGGTCATAGGGAAAAGTCATCAGGCAAAGGCTTTCCTGCAGACCCAAACTGGGGCCCAGGATTTGTTCTGGAAGACTCCTCTGGATGATCAGAAAAATCACCCACAAAAGAGCACATCTGAGCACAGGTCAAGATAAGAACAGTGTGTTACCTTTTTACCTTCCGCTATTGACCCGAAGACCTGTCTCTGGGTTGGTCAAAGCAAGGTAGAGGCAAAAGGACATTTCATGGGGGACAGGTGTATCAATGGCTACTAGGATGGATGCCTTGGTATTTCCTCCAGATTAGATAAACAGGCAGGATGCCACTGAAGGCCATTTGCAGGGAGTTGAGAGCAGGGGAAGGTTTTGCCTTTGTCTTCGGCTTGAGATGCCCAGAACAACAAGGGGTGGCCTAGCTCTTCCAATCTTCTAAAAGGCTGGAAGGGTCAGTCAGGAGCAAGGTGAGCAGAGGTTAACTGAGGTCAGAGGTCCCACATAGCAAATTTGGTCCTCTGGTGAGAGGGCTGTGTTGTTGTTGTTTTAAAATTCTTAATAAAGCATGCAAATCAACGTTTTGCACACCCCTAGCTCAAATCAATGTTTGAGGACAGTGTGTTTGAGGCTGGTCCTGGGCATCATGCCTTCTTGTCCTGCCTATTGGTTCTGATGCCCAAATGGGTGGCCGTTCTAAGCAGCAATATGTAGGACCAGACAGGTTTTTGAGTCTGACTTGAGTGATGTTTTTCTGCAGCTCCATTGTTGTGGAATGGTTTCTTTATCAACCAGCCAAGAAGGGTTTGTGTTCAGGCTTTCTTGCACTTCACCTTTGCCGGAGAGTGTCTCACGGGAGTTGAGTTCAGGGATGGTGGGTGGCATTCAGCAACAAGTGTCGCCCCCATTGCCAACTGTGCCTAGAACTAACTGTCAGAGTCAGAGGTGTGAACAGTCCAACCTGGGACTGTTTGCACTGATGTGGCAATGGCTACGCATACTAGGTCACTGGCATGGTGATCAGTGATGTGGTGCACAGTGGCACAGCCCCAGCCACGTAAGCCTTCGTATATGGAGTAATGCGGAGGCTGCATGCAGGGGTTGACCAAGAAGAAGAAGAAGAAGAGTTGGATTTTCTACCCCACTTTTCTCACCTATTCAAGGGGACTCAAAGCGGCTGACAAACCTTTTGTTCTTCTCCCCACAACAGGCACTCTGTGAGGTCGGTGGGGCTGTGAGAGCTCAGAAGAGAGCTGTGACTAGTCCTAGGTCACCCACCTGGCTTCATGGAGGAGTGCAGAATTAAACCCGGTATTCCCAGACAAGAGTCCGGCTCCCTAACTACTAGACCAAACTGTCCTAGGAAGGCTTGGTCAAGCTGAGGAGCAGTTTTTACTTCTCTACAGTTAGTGGCGACCAGGGAGGCTCTGGGACAGAGGCAGCACTGTAGCATGCAGAGGCTCCGTCTCAGGGTCACTGTGCTAGACCGTCCTTAGTGTGAACATGCCCTTCGTCAGTATCTGGCAAGATGACATGTCAACAGAACCACAGCTTGAGTCCACTTGCTTGGGACATTTCACAGATGTTATTATCCATAAATGGCCAAACTGTGCATTAATCTGCAATGTTCAGTGGAGCTAATTAGGAGGTCCAACCAATGGGAAAGAGAACCAGGCTTTTGTGCCTATGATAGATGTTGCGCAGAAGATGGAATTTCAGGGAACCTGCACCTTTCATAGTTGCATAGTCTTGGTTTCTCCCTTCCAGCAGCTCAGCCTCAAGTAGACCCTAATCCCACCTACTATTTGATGTTCCATCCTCAGTCCCAGTGTGAACCAGTTAGCACCCCGCTAAATCTGGAGCAGTGCACAGCTGGGCACATTTATCTTTGTTTTTGCAGGCATCTGCAGATGCCTGCAAAAGAAGCAGAGTTTGGAGAACCCCTAGGAGTTGGGGTGTACAGAAAAAGAAACTCCTCCCCAATGTCGGTATGGAGGAATTGTTCTCCTTGCTCCCTGCCTCAAGAAATGAGCTTACAGTCCCTTTTGACTCAGATGCCCCAGGAGAGAGCGGCAGATTGCCTTTGCGACAGGACTTTGCAGCTCCACAGTCCTGATGGCCAGCAGCCTCCTCCCTCAGTTTCCTGAATCCAAGGTGCGTCACTCTTGTGGAATTCCATTGTGGAGCAAGACCAGGATGTGGAAACCTACAGCGCGGCTATGGGAAAACTTAACCATTGACTTTCCCAAGCTGCTGTGTTTTGCACGGGAAGAAGGGCCAAGCTTCTTGGGAGATGATCAGAACGTTCTGGGTTCATCCCCTTGCAATTTGACGTCGACGTTGAAAAGAACCTGGCCTAAAAGCCCAGAGAAGGACTACCACTCGCTGAAACCCAATGACTACCAAATTTAGATTCCCAAATATAGTTGAACTATGACTGTTCACACTTAGTGGACAAGGCAAGTCCAAGGATGCTCCAAGATGGAGAATCTGCATTGCATGGAGATGCTCCAACTCTGGAAGTGTCTCTGCACATCCCAGACCATTCCCCACATGGGATAGGGCTGGAGCATGAAATTGTGGCCTACAGTTATATTAGCATCATCTGGGACACAGCCAGTATACTTCCGCATGCATCCAATCACACCTGTTCCAGGCAAAGGGGGCAGGGTGATGCAGCTGCAGTTGCATGCCACATCACCTGTGGCGATATCCATACTTTATTCCAGAATAAAGCCCTTTCTGCATTTACTTGTTAATCCAGATCAAGAGCTGCTTGTTGCATGTCATCTGCATGGTCAAGTATTAATCTGGCTCAGATCCATGCTAAGGGCTCACTGATCCGGTGGTAGACCTGATCAATCTGGTCCACATCTGTGCTAGTCCCGTCTAATCCAGATCAAGGAAGGGGCATCTATAGGTAGAATGGAACAGGGATAAATTTGAGTATGGATTCAAGTGACATGTGTTGTTAAGATGCACCTGCAAAGTTGCCTTCCCAGCACCTACCCAGCAATGTGTCCATTGGTGGCAAGAGAAGCAATGAGTTGATAGTGAAGATATAGCCATGGCCACCAAGAAGTTGCCTCCGCATTGCCTTCAAGAAAGAAGATCTGTCTTTTATACCCCACTTTTCTCATTCATTTAAGAGGACTCAAACTGGCTGGCAAATCTTCTGTTCTTCTCTCTACAACAGACACCCTGTGAGGCCAGTGGGGTTGTGAGAGCTAAGAAAGAGAGCTGTGACTAGCCCAAGGCCACCCAGCTGGTTTTGTGGAGGAAGGCGGAATCAAAACCGGTGACTACAAAACATGACATTATAACTACAAGACCAAACTGGCTCACACTTTGCATCCTCGGTTAGGGTTAGGGTTCCTTTGCATCTGATCACGTTCTGCAATGCCCCTGCTGCAGGGATGCAGTGTTTAAGCAATGGCACACTGGATGAATCACAGTGGTTTGGGCAGTTCCTTCAGTGGTAGTGTGCATCCACTGTGTTCTTGCAATCATATTGTGTCACTCCTTAGCATGGGTTTGCTGCCGTTCAGCCTGCTCGGTGCAAATCTCGCTGCCTGCTATTGATCTGGATCTAGTTAATCCAGATTCACTGATACAGATTAACTAAGGCCATAGTTACACCCTTACATTACTTCTTCTTCAGCCCAAATTCCAGCCTGTTTGGGTACATCTTTAAATGCCAAGCCCTTTTATTCCTGAATTTTCCTCTCTCTATTCGGGTTTTCCTTCATTCGGGACAACATAGCATTAAAGTTTTAACCTCCTTCCAGGAGGCTACCCTTCCAGCTCTCCAGTTGCCCAGAAAATGATACCTATGCAAGCCTTTGCTCTGAGTCTTGCCCCTCCCCCTTAGCAGATCTTCCTCTGCCTCCGCACCCCCCTTGCTGCAATTCCCTTTGCTCTGTCATCTCATCTGCCTCCTCAACCCCTCTTGATGCAATTCCCTTTGCTCTGTCATTGGATCTGCCTCCTCACTACCCCTTGCTGTGATTCCCTTTGCTCTGTTGTTGGATCTGCCTCCTTGCCCCCCTCCCCCCTTGCTGTGATTCCTTTTGACAGCAGCAGGAAAGTTGCTCTTGGGCCTGTTCACACTTGGCTTTATTCTGGAATATATCCCAGAATAGGGCCCGGCTGTCTACATGCCAGCACAGTGTATAACAGATACCAAGTGAGGCCTGCCAGAATCTGCATTAGTGTGTGGACAACAGACCCCTATCCTGAGATATATTCCAGAATATGGCCAAGAGCAAACAGGCCCAATGTCCTATTATGTTTACAGCCTATGTAGTCCATTTTAAACATTTCAATAAAAAAAAAGCTCAACAAAATCAGTAAAAATATTATAAAACAGACTTAAAATACAACTATACACTTCTGTCTTCAGAGAATATGGTGTTGGGGGGAGAAGCAAGGCAAAAATGCTAACAGTAAAGAGGTAAAATCTTTCTTCGCTCAAGGAATTTTATTGCTATGATTTCTTTAAATGTACTATTTGAGGTCTGTGAATGTAAATAATGTATGTACTGACAGATATGGCAATCGCCTTTGGCAAATGAGTTTATACCCATATCTGCCTGATGTGTCGGCTTAAATGGGGGCTCTCATTTAGGGGCACAAACATTTCTTCTGTTTCCAGAGTCCAGCAAGAGAGTCTGGTGCATTTAACAAAAATTGCATCAACATTTCCTTTTCACATTATTCAATTCCAAGCTAAATGTCGGAGTTAGACCATGTGAAACGAGAACAGCTTGCCACTTTGCTGATTTGTCCCCTCATCCTGAGAGCGGGCTGAAGCTGGACTAAAACTTCAGTATGGATGCAGCCGCAGAATTCTGGAATTCTGATGCTGGAATTCCAAGTCTTATAGGGCTGCAAAACGTATTTAGGGCTGAACTGTTAAATACACAAGGGTATGAGAACTTGGCCGGGTAAGTCACTCTAGGGAATTATCCCAGATGGAGCATCTGAACTGCAAAAAGGCATTTCTGCACCAGAAACGGCTCCTTCCATGCAGGAGCATTCCCCAGATCAACTATAGGCCTATTCGCACTTGCGCCTAGGAACCGAATTAGGCAAGCCCTGGGAAAGAGCATTCCCTCTGCAGGCTGGGCAGTTCCATCTAGAACCGTCCCACCGCAGGGTGACCTAATTCCGTCCAACGTGTAGAGCATGAAATTGTGCTTCACACCCGGCCTAAGCCATCCCCGGCCATCTCATAGCTGTCCAACAGGAAGAGCATTCGCATTCTCCCTGTTGGGCCCACTAGCTGACAGCCCCTTTCGGGGGTGGGGTGAGACCAGGCTGGGGCCTGGGCTTGTTGGATCACACCAGGTGGTCTACGCAGGCGTGCACCACGGCCCAGTCATAGGCCACGGTGCGCGCCTGCACACAACGCCATGGTTCAAACTTGCAAGCCCTGCCCAGGGCCTGCCAGTCCAAACGTAAATCACGTGTGTGGTGCTTAGGGCGAGGCAGACCCCTGGGTGTGGGTGGGGCACCTAGGAAGCCCCTGAGGATGTATGCAGGACATCTGGTTGCTCCAGTGACGACCCTGGCATACGTGTGCTGGAGTCATCATCAGGAACTGAAGATGTCGGCACCCAGACACCACTTGCACTGCAGGTAGGTGTCTGGGTGCGTGAATGTTTAGTATATGTGTGGGAAGCTTTGCCCTTCACCGTCCACGGACAGACAGCAAAGTCAAGTGCAGATTTTCCCCTGGGCTGGATTTAGGATTTGTCATGGTTGTTCTTTCCTTCTCTGGCCTTCATGTATATTTCCCTTTTTCCCCCTGCAGGAGGCGTTGTCAGTAGTAAGTGAGGACCAGTCTATATTCGACACATCTTTTGGCACTCCACACCTGTTGAAGACAGAGATCCCTTCGGTGGATGACTATGGGGACAAAGAAGGAATGGGCCTGGAAGAAACCCACTGGACGAGCCAAACCAACAACAGAGGTCTGGTGGTCAAGCAGGAGAATGAGCAAGTCAACTGCTCAAGCGGGTCAGTTGCACTGCAGGTGGGGGCTGGGGTGGGAAGGGGAAGATTTGAGAAGCTACACCAGTGGAGCCTGAACTAACAACCTTCTTCTGGGAGATGTCCTCTACCAGTTTGGTCTTTCCTGTTTCAGTTCACCACTCCTCCAGGAGGTCAGCTGGGTGACCTTGGGCGAGTTACAGCTCTCTTTCTGAGCCTCACAGCCCCAGCCACCACACAGTTTTGTCAGCAGAACAGAAGGTCCGTCAGAAGCTTTGGGTCCCCTTAAACGGGTGAGAAAAGCAGAGTATAAAAAGCAACTCTTGTCTCTACCAACATAATGGGAACTTAACATTGGCTAGGACAAATGATCGATCCGTCACATTTACTCCAATCCAGCTGAATTTTCCGTCAACCCAACATTGGTGCAGAACCTGTGATCATATATATTTTATTTACTGGCCTTGTCTGTTGGTTTGTTGGCAATCCATGTTTCTTCTAAGGAAATCCAGACGGAATAGGAGTCATTATTGTCATTGAATTTGTTACTGCAAATTGCAAAGTATATATTTTTGCTTGTCCACGCGCTATCCCTCTGAGATAGGTTTATTCCTAGGTTTTGTTCCACACTCTAGCTGCTACATTACACTGGGGGTCCTCAGCCATTTCTCATCCCTTGGATGGTCTGACCCAGCTCTGTTTGAGCTTCAGCAAGCGGGAAAAGCTACTCAAGGGGGGAATCCCCACAGCAAGCTTATTACGCTTTCCCTAAACCGAAATAATAGAACCGGATGCAAACGCGAATTTGCCTGTTCCCATTACTTTCAACTTAATCGCGTTCGATCCGGATTCTGAGGATCGTAGGTGGTGTACATGACTCAAGGGGGGACTCAAGTGGCTACTTTTTAAAAGCCTCTTTGCAGGGCTGCCCTGTCCTCTTCCTCCCGGCATGGACATGCCACCCATAACAGACCCCTTCACGGAGCCTAGCTGAGTGGCTGGCTGCCGCTTGCCTGGATGGATGAAAAACAGGCACCGGCAGCCAGCGATTCTTTCCCCTCCTCTCCCCATTTACCAGGGTACACAGCAGCAGCAGCAGCAACTCAAACGCCCTTCACAGCCACAACCTTTAAAACAGAACCTCCAGGGCTTTCCTTTCCTTTCCTTTTTTTAAAGGCCAGAACTTTGTTATTAAGGTGTGAAGAGGCTAGATCGCTACAGTGTAGCTTCAGGGACTGGATTTTTATAGTGGCTGTTTTGAGGGTGGATTTTTTCAATGAAATCACTATCTTTGGAAGCAAGCTATTGGGGGAGGAAAACCCTAAACATGGATTCTCATCCCTTAACACGGTACGGTCCCCACAGTAAAAAATGTAAAACATTTCAAGCACATGATCCGGAGTGAAACCTGTTGAAATCAGGATTGAGATTCACCACGCTTTGGGGTGGTTTAACATGGAGAAAGTGCGTTAAGCCAAACTGCCGTGCGAACTCCGAGGATTGAAAATGTTTTGAATCCGACACAAGGTTGCCGTGAAGACACGGCCAAGGCTATCTCAGATACTAGGGATATGCAAAATACAATTCATATTCACAAATTCAATTGAATATTTCAAATTTGCAGACATTCACCTCAAACTGAAAATCTAGTCTTTCAAATATTCAAAAATTCAGTTGAAACAAACTATTCAATTCAACTTTATATTTCACTGCATTTTGGATCTTGAAAATAACTTATTTCCACCGAAAAGGGTCCCTCTTTTTTTTTTGCAAAAAAAGTTCAAAAATGAATTCAAAATTCATTTTTTTGAATTAATGATTCAATAATGAAACCAATGTGATTTTTTTTTGGACACAAGGTATATCTCACTATGCTTTCAGCACTCCGTTAGGAATGTCAGATCTAATGAAGGCATTTCTCATGTAGTAGTAGTAGTAAGAGAAGAGTTGGCTTTTCTACCCCTCTTTTCTCACCGATTTAAGGGGACTCAAAGTGGCTGACAAACCTTCTGTTCTTCTCCCCACAACAGACACCCTGTGAGGTAGGTGGGGCTGTGAGAACTCAGAAGAGATCTGTGACTAGGCCAAAGTCACCCAGCTGGCTTGTGGAGGAGGGCGGAATCAAACCTGGTATTCCCGGATAAGAGTCCAGCTCCCTAACCACTAGACCAAGCTGGCTTACTGCTTCAGAACATCAAAAATCCAACATACTGCTTTTATGGTAAATCCAGCAGTGATGGTTGGTTTCCGGTAATAGTTCCACTTACCTCGACATCCTGCAAGCACCTTTCATGATGGGCTTGACCGAGGCTACTGGAAGTGAAAAGCAACAAAAGGAATCGGGCCTGTGCATAACTAGTTTCTGATCATCCCCAGTAATCCAACCATGAAAGGTGTTCACCAGACACTGAGGTAAGCCTGAGGTTCTTGGTCTTACTGGCTGCTGTGTAGTGTTGTATTAAAGAGACGCTTTGGCCCCATCCAGATCCCCCCCGACTATAGAGCCATTACAGTGATGCTCTGGTGAGGTTGCCTAAAAAGCACTAAATAGTATTGCAACTTCCTAACAACTTACCTTCTGGGTGGAGCTGCCATTCTAGCTCTGTCCACTGGGCAAGCATGGAGGTCAAAGTGAGAACCCACTTATGTCCAGAGATGCCAATGTGCATATCCAGGACTTCCAAATGCCCAGATGTGCATGACAGTAAAAATCATGAAGATAGAGCCAAGCCGAGTGCTGTGTGACTTGGAGGCAGTCATTGTGGTGGGAGGATTTCCCACATTTTTGCCTCCTAGCAGGGTCTCCAGTCATGACCTGAAGGTGGCCTTCCGAGCATTGCCCGTGAAGGTGTTGGACAGGGAGCACAGATCAGTGCATAGCAGCTGTAACTGGGGCCAGGAACAGCAGAAAACGTATAAAAGGCGGGAATAAAGATTTATTAATCCGCGCATTGTGATGGAAGTGATCAAAGAAGACGTTGTCCTCTGATGGAGCATGAAGGCTTAGCCTGAGTTCATCCCCCTGGGAGTCACAAAGAGCTGAGAAAGAGTGTTGGCAGTTGCAGCCGGAGGAGAGTGAGGAGTTTGGCCCTGGAGTTGGCTGCCCATTGCTTCTCCGGGCGAAGTTTGTGGCTGCTCAGAAACCCGCAGGAAAAACGACTCACTTCCTTCTCGGCCAAGCAGCTTGAATGGCTTTTTCTGCATCAGCAAGAAGCATCTGATGCACAGAGGTCCGAGTAGTTCGGAACTTTCCTACTTGGTGCTCGTGGGAAAGACTTGGATCAGGCCTCCGTAAAAATCCAAGAGGAGGATGCAAAGAGGAGGAAGAAGAACCCCACCCAGCTGATCCAACAGGGTGATCTCCTGTGGGAGAGGGTCCCAGGGGGTTCAGAAGGGAAGAAAGGTTAGGCCACTGGGGTAGGTTTTATTCTCGGAGTTTTTCATGGGTTCCAAAAACACTGAACAGCATGGTATGGAAGCGAGTCTACAATGATGTGCACCTGTTAGAACGGTGGTGCTCAGACGTCCACCCACCAGATGTTCCTGGACTACAGCTAGCAGGATGCAACATCCAGCATCCCTGGACTGGCATGGAATGCTGGGAACTGTAACATGGGTAGTGTGGAAACAACCGGTGGGATGCACCCTAAGTCTGCATTCACACCTAAGCTTTAATCCAGTTCCAGTCCACTTTTCGATTGAGAAAACACATGAGCAAAGTGACAAGTCATTTTCTTTCCACTTTATGTAACTGGATTTTCTGAGTTAGATAATGCTGAAAGAAAACATCTTGACAATTTGCTGATGTGTTCTCTCACTCTGAAAGTGGACTGAAACTGGATTTAAACTTAGGTATGAGCACAGTCTTTGAGTGCTGGGCTAGGACTTGGGAGACTAGGGGTGAAAGCTCACTCTGCAATAGAGTGGCTGGTGTGCGTGAAAGGGCCTTTTCTGTGGTAGCCCCCAGGCTATGGAATGATCCCGCCTCTGAGGTATATCCAGCCCTATCATTGTATACATTCAGATGTATGATAAACATGCACCCTCTTCACCCTACCTAGCCTTTGGCTGGCGAGGTAGTTTGGTCTCCCACTTTATGCACTATTATAACTCGTTCTTAATGGGAAATTGCTGAGAAAATCCACGTAAAACCAAGAACGTTTAAATAAAGAAAGGCAAAGAGTGAATGGGGTGTCAGCTAGAACCCCGTCTCCCGTGGCATGTTGATTCGTGAGCTTTTTTTTTTTAAGCATCCATGCTGGCACGAATAACGAATAACCCTGCAGCTGCTTCAGACAGAAGACAGACCTGATGACAGACCAGATGTGAGGGCTAATGGTAGCAGGTGGTGCTAGCACAGCAGCCTTGTGGTAGGAGAACGTATCAAATGTATCTGTAAAATAAAAATTAAAAAAAACAAAAATTATCTGTAAAACATTAGAGGAAGAGCATTGTCTGAATGAGCCAAGCTGCTAGTCCTCAGCGACAGCGTGACACCTGATCACCCAACCGAGCTTTTTCTTACCTGCCAGCAGGCAATCGCCCGTGGACTGCAGCGTGACTCGGAGGAGCAAAGCAGGAGGGACGGCAGATCCTTCCCAAGTGTCCTATTCCTCTGGGTACAACAGTCAGCGCAGCAGCCCCCCGGTAAACCCTCCCAGCGAAGAGAAGAGGGTTTTTGTCCCAGCAGGTTGGTATATCATCTTCCGGCCCTCCTTGCTCATTTCTTGCTGCCAAATGTGCTGGGCAACAGCCTTTTCTTCCCATCATGGCTGGATCCCCACCCCCCTTGACCCGATGCCTCTCTGGTCCATGTATCTCTTTTTTCTTAGGGATTAGCTACTGACTCCCATCCATATAACTCTCTGGTTAAAGATTAGCTATGACTATAGTACTTAAAGGCCATAGAGCCGTAGTTTTTCTAGGCCCACCTTGCCTTACTCTTTCTGTAGCTTCATCTTTGGTCTGCTCAGCCCTTATTCAGGTATCCATATCTCTCCAACAGACCCCAGTGCATGGACCCATGAACACGTCCGGCAATGGCTGGACTGGGCAGTGAAAGAATATGGCCTCCTTGATGTGGAAACAAGCCTCTTCCAGCATATGGATGGCAAAGAGCTTTGTAAACTTGGCAAGGAAGGCTTCTTACGACTCACCTCACCATACAATGCTGATGTTCTGTTCTCCCACCTCTCTTACCTACGGCAAAGTAAGTCCAAAGCCAGATTTGGGGTAGGAAAACCTGGTTTCCTCAGACATTGGGTGACCTTAGTCTAATCACAGGTCTCTTTCTGAGCTCTCACAGCTCCACCTACCTCACAGGGTGTCCATTGTGGGGAGAAGAACAGAAGGTTTGTCAGCTGCTTTGAGTCCCCCTGCGAGTGAGAAAAGTGGGATATAAAAGCCAACTCTTATTATTATTTGGTAGTCTCCCAGGTCAGTTCTGCACTCCTGCACAAAGCCAGCTGGGATGGCCTTGGACTAGTCACATCTCTCTTTCTGAGCTCTCACAGCCCCACTTACCTCTCTGTTGTGGGGAGAAAAACAGAAAGTTTGTCAGCTGCTTTGAGTCCCCT
>MTQE01002781.1:2357838-2388548 GCA_014337955.1 Aspidoscelis marmoratus | reverse complement strand
GATATATTGTGACAATGGGAATTGCTACTAGAGAAAACATGAGTCATTTAGTCAAAGAAGTCCTGGCAGGGATAATAGCACAAATTGTTACATTATCTGGGCATTGCTGATGAAATTGTTCTTGTTCTGGTGCTTTTTAATTGTCTAAGAGAGCTGAGCTGAGTGTCCAGTGCTATTGTGCTCTGCCAGGTGATTTTGGAAGTTGTGAGAACACCTTCTCCAAGTCATGTGCATCTAAGTCAACCTCATCTTGCTACACGTCTTCACTCCAAGGACCTCATCATCCAGTGAGGTGCAGTTACCAGGTGGCCTCCTTTACTGATAGGTCCTGTTGGGATTGGTTAGCAACTCATTCCAGAACGGATGCTCTCTCCTTGCACCCTCCTTTACTTCCCAAGGGTTTTAGATTGTTTATGCTCATCTTTGATTTACATTCTCTGTCTTTTAGTATTAAAGACTGAAGACCTTCAACAGAGCATAGTTTGTTTGCATACTACTCCCAGAGCAGAACCAACCTATGGCGAGGCGGGGATTAGTGCTAGTGAGACCAGTTTGCCACCTGGGAAGATGGCGGCAAGGCTCCTCCTCCAGGGTGTAGGCCAATTCTGAGGTTCTAAGGGCACTGTCAGGGTGTCACTGTTGCTGGCAGAGGAGCCCTCGGTGGCAGAAGAGGCAAATCTATAGAACTGCACACTTATCTGCTCAAATATCTAAAGGTTCACCTTCTCCTATATCAACCTGCCTGTGCCTTAAGATCTGGAGGGGAGGCCCTCCTGGTTATTCCAGGGGGCACCCGGGAGAGGGCCTTCTCAGTAATGGCCCCCAGGCTATGGAACAGTCTTCCCCTTGAGATGTGTCAGGCTCCTTCTCTAATTAGGTTCAGGAAGGCGGTGAAGGTTGGTCATGTTTGACCCCCACTGCACACGCTACTGTTTTAATTGATACTGTGCTGTTTTTTAATGTGTTGGTTTTAAATTTTACTATGGGTGGTTTCGTTTTGTTTGTTTGTTTGATATGCTGGATTTTAAAAGCTATTACCCACCCTGAGACCTTTGGGTATAGGGCAGGATATAAATATAAAAATAAATAAAAAATAAAATTATGCCTCTAAATGAAATAAAAGAAAATGGAGACCAAACAGGGCGGTTTGCTTTAAAGAAATACAAGGTGCTTCCTGGAGGAGAGAAATTACGTAGTTGAGTTTCCCGCATTTGGGGAAATCGCAGGGGTCAGCACACACGGAGTGCAATGGATGAGCCTCACCCTGGGAAACCATCTTCCCGTGAAAGATGGGAAATTATTCTGGAAGCAAACAAAGGGGTCAAATTGAAGCTTGGCAATCCCAGCTGAGGTCCCACAAACCCCTATGTTGTTTACAGCTGAGTAACTGGGCTGAGAGTTCTTGGGCCTCTTTTCCACAGCTGCTGTTTGAGTCAGAGACCCACGAGCCATCAGGAAAGAGACCCTGAGCTACTAGCAAATGGCAGCAATGGAATCACAAACCGGATAGTTTATTAGGGCACTGCTGGGAAGTGATAAAATGACTTTTGTTCTGATGTGTCCAAACTGCCTAAGGGAGAAAACTGCTCAGCGGAGGAGTTTCTTCGGCATGAGAACCATTTGCTCTGCCAGGTGATTTTGGGAAACGTTTGGCACCAGGGGTATGTCTTCTCCAAGTCCCCTGCACCCAAGTTAACGCCATCCTAATCCACGTTCTAACACTAAGGAGCTCATCATTCAATGAGGCTTAGCAGAGTTACCAGGATGCCTGCTTTCCTGAAGGGTCCCATTGAGACTGGTCAGCCAGCCTGACAAACATTTATAAACTCAGAAAATGCACAAGTAGGTATTTTAAAAACCCAGGACATTTAAGAGAACAGAAAGGGAACACAGCTGGCACAGTCAGATGCTAAACAAGTTGAGCAGACACTGTAAGGAAAACAACACACACACATTTATTGGCTGGGAATATCACTCCATGGATGTTGTTGCCATCCATTAATGACGCCGCTGGTTGTGATCCCTTAACACTGAACCCGCAAAGCCCCTATGAGCCTTGGAAGCCCCTATGAGTCTGGAGAGATGTTGGAAAAGGCTGCTTTCAGCAACAGGGCACCACAGTCATCTTCCAAAGGTAAGAGGCTTCTGAGCAAGTGTCTGTCACAAGGGTTGAAGAGCACCTCGCATCTTCTGCTGATGGACGTTCCCATGATCTGCTTCTTCCCACACTGAAGGCAGAGCTGGACAGACCTAGAGATGCTGGGTTTTCTTCTACTGGGCTTGTGGGTAAACAGCAACCATGGCCTTCTCTGCCTAGTTACCTCAGTCCCAGCTTCTTCTTCTCCTTCTGTTTCTTGCGCACCACATCAATATTGCGGTCCTTCCACATACTTTTGCGCAGTTTGATGGGCCGGCTGCCAACATACTTACCTGTCACCAGAATAAAAGAAAAGGAAGTAGAAGAGAATTATGTCATATGGTTTAGCAAGACAGCCACACTGAAGCCATTTTTGCCTGAGCACAGAAGGATGCAGGCCGCTTCTGCACTGGATCTTATTCTGGATTATATCTTGGAATAGGGGTGCACTGCCCGCATGCTGGTGCAGACTATGGCAGGCCACACCCAGTGCCTGCTGTAGTCTACACAAGCATGCAAAGGGCAGATCCCTATTCCAGGATATAATCCAGAATAAGGTCCAGTGCAGAAAGAGCCTGGGAGCTCAGTCTTTCAGATGCAGAAGAGCTAAATCTACACCATGTTTCGTTAACCAGAATCAAGGGAGGATATGTGGCTAACACAGTTTCACAGGGCCCAAAGGGTAGCATCTTCTCACCCATTTCCAACATCTCTTATGGATGCTGCAGCCAGTTAATAACTCCCACAAATATCACCTTCAAGTGCCCGTGTGCTTCATCACACCTGAATCAGGATGTGGGCAAATGAGGGGTATCAGGATTAGCAAAAGCAGAGGAGGCACTGATGGTTGGAATGATGCCCATGGCTACGATACACAAATGAACATGTGCACTGCAGCACTATCACTGCTTCCATTTCAGCTGGTGACATTTCTCCCTAGACTTCCATTGCCCCAATGCTAGCCACCTGCCCACTGCCTGGTGGCAAGGCACCAAGGGTGAACACCAAGGAGGGATGGGGGCAGAGGAGGTGCAACGGCAACTCAGACACCATGACTGTAGTCAGTGCAACAGAAGGTACCTCTCACGGCATCGCCATTGCCACAGTGCTTTGGAAACACTAGCTCCTGAAAGCCAGTTGCACATGGCAAGCCAGAGAGCATTAAGTGCCTCCAGACAACAAATGCCCTCACTGCTCCAACTCTAAGACTACCCACTGGTTCCTTGGTCTCTGGTAGCATCTCACCGTTCATTTCCCGCATAGCCCGGACGTAGTCATTGGGGTCCTTGAAGCTGACAAAGCCGTAGCCCTTTGTTTTGCCCGTCCGCTTGTCCCGGATCACCTTGGCTTTCAGGAAGGAAGGGTAGCGGCTGAAGGCACGCGCAAGGATGTCATCATTCACTTCGTTGCCCAGGTCCCCACAGAAGATCCGAAAATCATCTGAAGACAGAGAAAGGAAGAGCTTTAAGATCCAAGCAGTAGGAATCCTGACCCTTAAAATCCTTTACCTGGTCCTTAAGATCACCCTTAAAATGTTGGAAAGAGGGAAGCCCATTTCCAGTGGTCAAGGATGCTGTTCATTTCTCTCGCAAAACTCAGCCAATCTCCTGGTTTATAAAGATGCAAAATTCACAGGAGAGTTTGGGTTCACCTGGTGCACAAGAGGATGGGTTTCCTGTTATTTAATACTGGCTATTAGGGATGTGCACAAATATTCGTAACTTTCGAACTCGAATAAAATGCTGGCACATTCAGAGATTGATATTTGAATGTGAATCAAATGTTTTGATACAGTGGTATGATGTTTCGTATGTGATTTGTTTGTAACTGAATATTTGAATCAAACTCGAATCCTACCACATTCGGAGGGGATCTATTCAAATGAATATGAATTTTCTTTCATTCGATTCAAATACAAAAAAAAATATGCACATCACTACTTGCTATTTTTTAAATCTATCTGAACATAATTCTTTTTTAATGTGGATTAATATGGTCTATTGACTAATAAAGAATCTTCTATACATGTGTGTATGTACATTAAATATTTACTATCCAAAATAAAATCCACCCCATAACACTAAACCAGAAAAGCCTCTCATTTGTCTCCATTCATTCTGTTATTTTGCACTCTACATAGGACTGGCCTCACCTGTTTGGAGAGAGCTGCGTTGGCTGTCTATATGCTTCCAATCTGAATTACAGGTGATGGTAATGACCTTTTAAACCCTAAACAGCTTGGGACCTCAATATTTGAGGGAACACCTCCTCTTATATAGGCCTGCCTGAGGTTTAAGATCTGTTGGAGGGGGGGCTAGAGAAGTGCACTGTGTTAGGATACAGGAGAGGGCCTTTTCTGCCGTGGCACCTTACTTATGGAATGCCCTTCCCTTGGAGGCCTGTTTAGTGCCAACTCTCCTAACTTTTAGGTGCCAAGTAAAGACCTGGCTTTTTTCGAAAGCCTCTGGGCACTAATTCACTCAAGCACTATTTTGATGTTAATTTTAACTAATTTATCAAATAAATACCACTGCCTTTTTGGAAATCATGGATTATTGAATGAATAACTGAAATAACCATGAAGCGAAAGTATCTGTATTAACTTGATTTTTACCTCAACTCATTTCTGATTTTGTAAATAAGGATTTCCATTAGAAAAGCCCAAATCTCTGAATACCAATATTTATAAGAAGCCAACAATATGTTTCTATTCTTCAATTAGTAAAGTGTTGCTGAAGAAAATCTCAATGTCCTCGCCTGTTTCCACTATACTAAGCCAAGTGCACTCTAGAAAGTCAGAATAAATAAATAAAGAACAAAGACCATGCTGAAAGTGAAGCAAATATAAATTTGGGGGGGGGGGGAACGGGACTTCTAATGTTCAAATGATTAGAAAGAAACAAATGCTAAAAATAAAAATAATAAGAATGGGAACAGTACATAACATATCCAAAACAATAAAACCATTAAACTTTGTGTACCAGTAATAAAAACCCGCACTCTGTTTCATTGAAATATAATGTTCTCTATTTGGAAACTTGCAACTCTTTACAAAACTAGCGCTTGCTATAAGAACCCAACTTTACATTCCATATCCCCGTGTGCTTTATTAATAGAAAAGATAAATATTTTTCACTTATAACATGAATTGTGTCCTCTATGCCTGGTTGCCCACAAACACATAACCCTAGTATCTGCCAACTGTAACCATCAACAACTTCTAGAATTCCATCAATATATTTATATTAATAATATAAAAATAAAAGCCAAGAGCAATTCAGAATAAATATCTAATCAAAACCCAATTTAAAATGTAAAGGTTTAGATCAGGCATGTCAAAGATACGGCCCGCGGCCGCCTGCGGCCGCCACCGCCCACCACAGAGGCCCTCCGCCGCGCACCACCGCCCTCTGCCGCCCTCCTTGGGCGCGAAGGAGGCGAGGCGACCTTCCATTGCCCGAGTGCGCGGGTGCCGCTATAGACAGCCAGCCCCTCCCTGGCCACGCCCCCAGCCCTCCTCTGTTCCCTAGCCACGCCCCAGCCATGCCCCCAGCCCTCCTCTGTTCCCTAGCCACGCCCCCAGCCGCGCCCCCGGCCCTCCTCTGTGCCCCAGCCACGCCCCCCAGCCACGCCCCCAGCCACGCCCCCTGGCCCTCACAGTAATTTTTTTTTTTAATCTGGCCCTCGGCCGGATTGAGTTTGACACCTCTGGTTTAGATGAAAAACCAAAACTCTCCAAACAGCATCACACCTGTAAACCATCAACCTGATAACATAAGAATTCCATCAGCCCTTGCCACGGTCTTTCCTATTCAGCCATTTCACCAAGCTGAACACTTACCCGGGTCCCATTCCAGTAGGCTTGGGTCTTCCCAGCAGGTTCCAGCAGCGGTGCGGATGCAGCGTTTAAGCTTTTCTTGTTTCGTTTTCTTCTTGTCCTCAGGTGTACTCTCCACCACCGGCTGGGAAAAGAAGAAAATACTTATCAAATCACATGCATTGCCTCTCTCCAGCTACCACCTGCCCTACGACCTTGTGGACGTAACCAAACACAAACCTGGCCACATAAGCGATCAATTATACATTTAGATATTTCAAATGTTTCAGGGGCAGGTCTGGGACCCCAAGCTGAATGGATCACTATGGGTGAAAATCAAATTAGTTGGAATTAATCTAATTATGACATGGAATCTTTATTTTTTTTTCTGGCTGAATGCCAGCTATTGAAAAGCAGGAATAGCAGAGGGCTATTGTCTCTCTTATCTTCTTGCAGAATGCCCAGAAATGCCTAGCTGGTTACAGTATGAAATATGATGTTAGCCTTGGTGGTCCTTTGGCATGATACAGTTTTTGTATTGTCAGTTACTGCCTGCACCTTAAGCCTGGACTCTGAAAGCCAGAGGTATTACCTTCAAGCCCTATTTAAAACTGTAGTCCTCTGCGCCAGCCCAGCAGCAATGGTCAGAGATGATGGAACTTATACAGCTGGACCTCCATATCCACGGCGGATACATTTCAAGTTAATGAAAAACCGCAGATATTTCAAACACAGGGAAATACTCAATCTCCCATAATTCCTGTGAAACCCCATGAGATTTCATAGGAATGATGGCAAATCTCACATCATTTCCTGAGTGTCTCAGGCCTCTGAGAAGCTCCAGATAGGCCTAATGGCATGAGAGGGGTGCCACGATGCCCAGCGATCCAGTTAGTGCCTGCCCTCTCTAGGAGAAGCTTGGCCCTGTTAGGATGCTAGGTTCGTGCAACGGCCAAGTGAATACTACAGTGTGGACACAAAACACTGGTAGCAAGCGTTTCAACAGTAAACTAAAATAAGTTTATTATTTTACACAAGCAATACTAAAAAGATTATAAGGTTCAGGTAGTTGTTGGTTTAAATTTGCAAGTCTCTTATGGCTAGGAGCTACCCCTTTCTCTAAAGGAAAATAGTTCCCCTTTTCTAAGACAAACCTCTCCACGTTCCTCTCCCCCTCTGACTTGCTTGGCCACAGCTCAAGCCAAGCCAGTGTACCAGAACGTGGCCCTAGATGATCACAAGGCCCAGTCCGTCCTTGCTTCTCCGATCATCCAGCCTGGTCAGTTGCTAGCGAAGTCTCCCTCAGAGCCCCAATCTTCCTCGATTGTCCCCTTCAGAAATCGCTCAGCCAACAGCCCAATGGTCAGCTACTGGTCCAGCTCCCTCAGGATTCAGCTCTTCTTCTCCTTTCAGCTCTTGTCCCAGCATGAAGACCTAGTCTGCTGTCTTCTGTCTTCCTTTATACACACATCCCTGACCCTGATTGGCTGTAACCGTTATAAAATGCTGCTGGAGACTCCTAACAGAGGTTGCTGTCCCTCCAGCCTGATTGGTAGGAACCCCTACTCTAGCCCCTCCAGCACTCAGATCCCCGGACAGCTTTTCCCTCCAAAACCTTACTCCAGCCAATCACTGCAACAGGGCCCGGACAGGATTTCCCGCCCTTTTTGCAGCCAAAATCCTGGGTTTGCAGAAGGCTGTTTGCACCAAGGCTGGCTATGGCAGCTTGCAAGAAGCCTGCAAAGCCAGAAAGCAAAACAGTCTGCAGCCTGTATCCCTGAAACCGTCACAAGGGGTAGCAGGGAAGAGAGGCTTGTCTGGTCACTGCAGAAAACTGAAACTGCAGTTATTGGATCAGCAGATAACAGAGGTCCAACTGTATTGCAAAAACATCTGGAAGCCACAAATTCCTCACTGCTTGCCCCAAAGCTAAACTCTTCTTATTTCCCCAAATCTTTATTCCCTCTGCTCCAGTCGTGTTCCCATCAGCTCAAGGACAAAGCACATGTGCCAGGCTGGACCAGCAAAAGGAACTCTTGCCCTTCTTTAGTTGGACACAACCACTGCTCCTCACCTCTACTGGAACAAAGCCAGCATCCGGGCCCCGGGGACGTTTGACTCGTGCAGCTACCAGGTCATGGCCGCGTAGTGATGGAAGAGCCCTCACATCCACCAATGGAACGGGCTCTGCCTCTGGCATACTTGGACCAATCACAGGCTCGTCCAGCCCAACTGGCTCTTTCTCTTCCACCACGGGAGGTGGCAGCTCACGGTGTTCCTCCTGCAAAAGAAGAGGAAAGGAAGCCATGATGCCAGACAAAGGATTCTACTTCTCCCAAAGAAACGCCCAAGTACAAAGAACTTTGTTGTGCAATTCAGCCTTCTGGAAAACACTGCAAAGGCAGATGAGATATCTGAAGGCCTTGACAACACTGAACCTGACGTTACAGGAGTCCGTGTTGTACATCAGAGTTAGGTACCTAGGAAACCAATTCAAAAAGATCAAATGATTGTGCCTATGGGAAAATTAACATTGGGGGTGTGTCATTTCTGAAAACAAATCAGAAAAATGATCCAGGTTGCTTCTATTGCCTCCCAAGGCCACAGAAGTCAATGCTAAACAGAAGCAACTGAGTTGGGTGTCTCTCAAATGGTATCAGGAGTGCCATCATCAACAGGGTCACCAGCTTAAAAGTGCTGAAATCAAAACTGTAGGAAGTGTCAAATACTGAACTGACCAACGCTGGCAATTTTAAATTCCCTCACCTGAAAAAACTGTGAGGAAGTGCCAGTGCTAACCCATGCATAGGAGAGTCACACACACACATTAAAAAAACACAGATATTGAAACAGTGAAAAAGGAGTGACTACTGCAATTCAGCCTCTGATATTCCACCATGCATTGTGTTTGTTTAGATGCTTACTAACCTCTTGCTTCTTCACTGGTGGGGCGGAATAAACAGTAGGAGCTGCCTGGATTACAGTGGGGTTCACTTTTGGTGGTGCTACCACCGGCCGGGGTACAGGCACCAGCGGAGCAAGAGGACCGACGGGAATCCCTGGGCCAACCTGATCAAGGAGAAGACAGCAATCAATATTGGACTTGCAGTTTCAGCAATCAAGTTCCCCAGGAATAATCTGTATTCCCCTATAGCCTACACTCATGAATTCAAATCCACTTTTTCCGTTTTGAACATAAACTTGGTAAAAGAACAGTCGAGTTGCTCCAGGCACAGACCAAGAAGTTGTTACTCCATCTTCTTAAATGGAGAGGGCACTTACAGGAGGTCCAGGCCTCATGGGCCCAATGCTTCCAAGGGGCGGACCAGGGGCTCTCTGCAATGGTGGACCCATAAGCATAGGTGGACCCTGGGGACCAGGTATTGGAGGGCCCACCATGGGCTGGTGATGAGGAGGGCGCATTGAAAGCGGACGAGGACCACCTGGACAGAGAAACAGAAGTAGAAGCATTAGGAGACAGCATGATTCCACTATTGCCACACTCGTCGACAAAAGTATCTAGGAAGACTGGAAAAGACCGCTTGCTATTCCTATTGATGCTGCTGCTCTTGACTGGGCAAATTACAGGTGGGTTTATTATTTATTTGCATTTTATTCCTACCTAAATACTAAAGACTCCAGATGGGTTACAATCAGTTAAACAGTGAAATCATTACATACTGGGCAGATAAGAATATAAGAGGAGCCCTGCTGGATCAGGCCACAGCCCATCTAGTCCAGCATCCTGCTGCACACAGTGGTCCACCAATTGTGCGTAGGCATCTCAAGCAGAGACAAGGACAAGCCCTCTCCTGCTCTTGAGGCCCAGTAAATTCCTGTCAAAAATGTCTGCAGACTTTACCAAGGTTTGCATTTCAATCTTCACCTCAATGCCTTCTGGTTCTACAACATTGACCAAACGAATCCACAAAATCTTCCCCTCCGGGATGACATATAAGCAAATCTCCCACCATCACACCCTTACAGTAACAGCGGCTGCCATAAAAAGAGGGCTTACCAGATCTCTGCAAAACGTGAGGCACAAAAGTTGGCCGGAGAATGGGAGGCCGTTGCGGAGGGACAGCTGAAAGAAAAAGAATGGATATAAGAACCATGCAGAGTTTCCCACTAATTAGAGAGGCCTTGTATATAAGCATGCCTGGCTTGCAGGGACTAGAGAAATGAGGAGGGGGGATGACAAGATACCATTCCAGTATCAATTCCATAGTAAACAATATGGGATTTAACATATTCATGCAAAAATGATACTCATGGGTACAATCTCCTCTAACAACATCAGGCAAAGATGACCCTTTCTGCCTTCTGCTCTCATGAGAAACAGTTGGGGAAATGCATGAAAGTATCTCATGAGTCAAAGCCTTCAGTCTACCATTCTGATGCCAGTAACAAACTCGTTCTAACAATTCAGTGCTCTACTCTCTTTATACCTATTGTCACAGGTCTCTTTCTGAGCTCTCACAGCCCACTGAGTTTGGTCTAGTGGTTAGGGAGCTGAACTCTTATCTGGGGATACTGGGTTTGATTCTGCACTCCTCCATGAAGCCAGGTGGTTGACCTTGGGCTAGTCACAGCTCTCTTCTGAGCTCTCACAGACCCACTTACCTCTCAGGGTGGTCTGTTATGGGGAGAAGAAGGGAAAGCTTTGTCAGCCACTGTGAGTCCCCTTAAATGGGTGAGAAAAGCGAGGTAGAAAACCCAACTCTTCTTCTAATAATAACGGGTGTGTTCTTCATACATATTCATGGATTGTGAGTCCATTAAAGACACTTTCTCTTAAGGGGATAATCTGAATTAATCACAGCACCGAAGAGGAACTTATGATGCCAAATACCACATCCTCATTACTGTCATGCAGGCTGGTTCTAATAGGAGTGGGGAGTCCAGCATCTGGAACGGAGGGGGATCAGGTTCTTGCCTCCTGTGCAAATATAAAGGTTATGCCAAAACATTGGTTGTACCTGGGCCCACAAATGGCATGGGGGGAGCCACAATAGGGGCCACCACTGTTGCTGCTGCAGCTGCACGAGCTTCTAGACTCTGCTGGACCTGGAGGATATAAAGAGCAAGACAGAAAATCAACAATAGTAAATATTATGTCAGGTGATAACATTTTATGGCTTTTGGTGCCTGGGCAAAACATACCTCTCCACCCATGCTCAGCTTCTAAACATTTAATAGTATGTTTACTAATAGCCAACATTAGAAGCCAAACAGCAAACTCTAGTACAATATCCTACTTAATGAAACTTTTTTTTTCTCCCTACAAAGCAAGCATCTATCAAGTTTGCACTGTGTGTACCCCACAGGACATTTTCCTAACCCTTCACTAGGTTCTGGACAAACATCAAAGTGGCAGAATTCCTGCCTAAAAAGCACTTCCACCTACAGCTAATGGACAAGAAAAAACAAGTGGAAAAAATAGTCTGAAAATTTCTTTTTCTTATACCACAACAATAAAAATATTAAATCTGTAAATCCTAAAACACAATTAAAATAGCCACCCTCCCTCCTGGCAGGCATCAAGCAACATTCAGAGACAGTTAAACATCAGATCAGAATTACTTCCTCCAACCCAAAGCTCTCCCATCTGTTCCAGATTTTAAGCACTTCATCAAAAGCAGATCAACACATTCTCTCATTAGGCAATTCACTAAAATATACAAAATAACCAGATATTCAATTTCCTAGAATGCCAGAAACATGCTTGAAGTAGATGCCTCACCTGCTGGTATGTGTTGGTGGCAATGATGGGGCGGATGACAGGAACTGGTGGAACAGCAGGCACAGCTGACACTGCCAAGGCAACTGGAACAGCTTCTACTACAGGGGCAACAGGCGGCAAAGAGACAGGGGCTCCCAGTACCTCCTGCTCAAACCTGTAAATCATCATAGTCAGCTGTTGAGCGGCACTTGTGAACATTCAAAGCCTCACATCTGGTCAGTATCCATCTCAGCACTGATCACAAATGGCTGTTTAGACCAATGCTTTGTTTTTTCGTAACATGGCTTCTCCCAGAACCATGAAGATCTCACCTTCACTCTGCCATTAATCACAGGGGCTGTTTGCACTTGGTTTTATTCTGGAATATATCCTGGAATAGGGGCCTGCTGTCCACATGCTAGTGGAGGCTGTACCAGGCACCAAGTGAGGCCTGTCAGTCTGTATTAGCATGTGGACAACAGACCCTTATCCTGAGATAGATTCCAGAATATGGCCAAGTGCAAATGGATCCATACTGAGACCTTGAAGCTGGTCAATATCTCACAGATTAAACCCTTTCACTTTCTTGTTATGGGGATAAAATGACAGAACAAGGTTTAATAATTCTATGTAGCAAATACAAACTTAGATACAATATTTGAAGGTACAGGATTGGCATCTGCACAAATGAAAGAAACACAGTCTTGGGTTTAAATAGCATTATTAAGTCTAAATTGCAATACAGTACAGTCATATGTATGGGTGATGAGAAACTCTTTTCCTATATTATCTGTTACAAAATGAACAACCTGTATCTTTTCAGATGCTACCAACTTTGCTATTACACTGAATTCTTAGAATTCCAACATCGGGATTGCTATGGGCCCAGCATCATTGATTAGCAGAACTACCAGCCTGCTGCCCTCAGCAATTCTGTCTCCTGCTCCACACTCCCCTGACTGCAAGCAGCAAGCTGCTCTACTTGACAATCTGCCTGCTTACTTTTATGAAGTGGATGCAGAAGCCCAAGGAAGGAACTGTGGAAGAAACTACCTGTTGCCCTTAATCCCCTTGGCTGCGTGTAGCAAACTATTTCATCTTTGTTCCTGCTACTGGAGCTTTAACCTTCACAACTGTGTTTCTCGCAATATAGATAGTTATATTTATATCTTGTTATGGGCTCTTAGGCATTCAGGTCTTTGATTAATTTTTCACGTGTGTTGTGGTTTAGCTATTTATTGTTACTTGAAAGGCTTTAATAAAATTCTTCTAAAAAAATGTTGCCTCAGAATTATGCCCCTTTACCAAACGCCCAGCCCTGTTCTAACATGGGTGTGTGTGTGTGTGTGTGTTTCCAATAGGTACTCTAATGCTAGTGGGAAAACCCCCATGGTGATGTGGGGATCCCTCAGGGCTTGCTGGAGATTCAAGTGTGGCTACTGGGCAATGGCGATGAGAGCTGGAAATCAATATCACTGAAGGATAGAGGGTCTCCCCTTTTGTTTTTTGGGGAGAAACCCCCCATTTATTCTATACCGCCCGGCTCCCTTGCCCATTCCAGAGGTTTGCTCCTGTCCTGTACTCACAATGCCATCTCGGCCTCCATCTCTTTCAGCCTCTCCTCCCCGCTTTTCGCGCCCGCTGCTACCGCTACCGCCCCCGGCCCTTGCCCGGGTACCCCAGGCGGCCCTCCTGGCGGCGGGGGCGGCGGGACAGCAGGAGCCGCCATGGCTCGAAGTTAAGGGAGACTCGAGGTAACGAAGCTCTTTTCGGAGAGCAGCCCAGGGAACACAACTAGGACTACTTCCGGCGCGGCTCTTATGACGCACTAACGTCTTCCGGCGCTCTAGTTAAAGGTGAGGGCGGGGAAGAGGAGGACGGGGCGTTGGAAACGTTGGCTTAGCTTGGGCTGTCTCCTGCCAGGAGCGGCCTAGGAGGTGAGTTGGCAGGAGGCCATCGACGACGTGGTCTGAACGGCGCTCGGACCCTGCAGGAATCACTTTCCGAACTTCCAACAAGAGGACTTCCGACGCAGTTCTTATGACGCACGGAAACCTGTCTTCCGGTTGGAACTTCGGAGAGTGATCCGGGCAGTGTCCGACTGGAGCCGGAGGAGAGCGGTAGAGGAGGCGTGGCTTAGCTGCGCGTGCGCGCCTTGCCCCGCCTGCAGATGGCTGTTTTGCTCCCCAGCTGGGTGCAAGGATGATGCTGGTCCCATGCAATTAAGCGCACCCATGCAGTAGAGCAGCTCCAGACTGTGGTCACCCAAAAACTGGGAAGAGCCAGTATGGTCTGGTTAGGGAGCCGGACTCTTACCTGGGAATACTAGGTTTGATTCCACACTGCTCCACAAAGCCAGCTGGGCGACCTTGGGCTAGTCACAGCTCTCTCTGAGCTCTCACAGCCCCACCTACCTCACAGGGTTGTGGGGAGAAGAACAGGTTTGTCAGCCACCTTGAGTCCCCTTAAATGGGTGAGAAAAGTGGGGTAGGAAAGCCCCCTGCACAGGGCACTCCAAGACCACTTTGTGGCAGAAATGCCAAGAGCAGCCCAGTCAACTATGACAGCGTATGGATGAGCCCATTTATTTAAATCCTAGCAAGAAGAAATCTATTGGCAAGCATCAAGGCCTAGTAGGACTTAGTGTGGACAGGGAGCTATTGAGACCCTGATGTGTCTCGATATGAACCTCACAGAGAATCTAGAATTGGAAATGGTTTGGATAGCTTTTGACATGGGCTCCCAAATAATGCTTGCTGGTCTGCCCTTCATTTAAACTCTGCTCTTTGTTTGGAAGAAAGCTGTAGACTGTCTCAACAAGTAAGCTTTTGGGGGGAAAAATCTGCACTGGAGTCAAGTGATAGCTATGCACAAACACTCTAAGGCACCCTACAAAACACATTTTCAGTCTTCAATGAAAAAGTTTGAATCTTCAAAAAGATGGTTTAGTGTATTTTTCCCCCTTGCCTCTTGAATGTGGCCATATTTTCTAGCAGAAATAGCATTGCTGATGCCAAATTGTCCAGATCGGAATTTCCCAAAGTTAAGGATTAGCTTGTATCTTCAGAGATCAAGCATAATTTTTGTCCCCTCTCCTGGAGTAATCAGTGGGACTACATTACATGTAATTAGAGAAAAGAGACGTGTGAGGATGGATACTTTAGTAATCAAGTTGTCGTTACATCCATATTATAGATCACATGTGGCCAGACATACTAGCAACAATAGGAGACTGTTATACATGCGATAACTGGTTCAGATGGAAGAAGCAAGACTGCTCTTCTATGTTAGATAAGCTCCATCCTCATCAGCAAAAATTAACAAGAATTGTATAGACCAAAAAGCCATGATCCCTTAAGGCAGTAAGACACTTTTCATACCCATCACACAAACACACGGAAAAGGAATTCATAGCATACACTGAATTCATCAGGATTTGCTTCCAAATAAACCAACAAAGGTTTATCTATTTTACAATATGATCCTAAACTTAAAGGGGAATTTGTGTTAAAGTTTACTCATTATTATACAACTGTGAGAATATAAATAACCTACACCCTGTGTTTCAGAGACTGCTAAACTGCTTTCAAATTGCCAATAACTGCCTGCTTCTCATCTACATTCGTTCGACATGATGCTTCTAACATGGTGTTTACAGCTATGTGTGAAAAGAACTGCATCTTTTGAAACAAAAGATGAACCTGGAAAATTATTTCAGGTTTCTATGCTCAAAACAGGCATGTCATTTAGTACACTCTTCCCTTCTCAGTGCTAACTTGAGGTGAGCAACAAGAAATAATTTTTCATCCAACCTTGGTGTTACTTTCCCTGCCCAGTACACCCAGTGTATGACTGACACCCATACTCTTCTGGCTAACTATGGACTTAATCTGTATCTACCCACACATTTTAAAAAAATTAATTATGACACACTCAGGTACAATTTAGACAGACCTTTCCCTTGTTTATTATGCCTATATACCCTGTTTCCCCAAAAATAAAACCTACCCCAAAAATAAGCCCTAGCATGATTTTTTAGGATTTGAGGATGCTTGAAATATAAAGCCCTACTCCAAAAATAAGCCCTACTCACAGTTAATTAAAAAAGTCAGTTTAAATAATGCCCAGACAGCTTTTCATGTAAAAAAAGTAAAATCAACTGGAGCAAAAATTAATATGACCCTGTCTTATTTTGAGGGAAACATGGTAGTGGGAACTACCAGTTACAAAGATAAAAGAATCCTCACGTATTCTTCTCTTCTGCCAAGCTAACAAACAGCAAGGAAGTTTCATGTCATCATCCAAAAGAACTAGAGCAAACGGTAGACTGATTTGTGCAAAAGACTGCTGCTGAAAACCATGACACTGTTGCAGAGAGCGCCCCAGATTGGCAACTCATCAGTTGATCCCAAGAGAAGACACAGCCGCAGGTTTAATGCCTTTAATTAGAATTAGCACATCCAAAACTCTGCAGTTTCACATATTTCTCTGAAGTCAGTGAGATGTGGACGCTACACTTCAGATGATCCTTCAAAGTCACCGCATGGGTATTCAGCAGCCCAGCAGTTTTTCTGGGAAGGAGAATAGAGCACAGACACTGGACACTCAGATCTTGCCAGGAAAAGTACCTTCTGCCAGACGATCATCCCAGTTGCTGACCTATAAAAGAACAAAGGTTTTCAACATCACTCCTTGTTCTGGGGCACTAGAGAGGCAAAGTACACTAATCAGAACTACAGATTTTCTGCATCCACAACTCTGTGCCTTGAAAAAAAAATACGTTGGACCACTATACCTTCATGCTTACAGATATTTTTCTTCTGTGTTGTGTTCTAAGAGCAAACACTATGTAGAAGTATCCACTCTGACAAAGGATGCATCCAGCAGCTTAAAGCTGTCTTAAACCTACAAATTCCCTGTGCAACTGTTTCCTTCATCCTGACAGGACAAGAGAAAGCTGTGCAGGGAAGGTGGAGGCACACCCATCTGTCAAGATGGGAAGGACAAAACTCTGCAGGTTCTTGTCGCCAAGCAAGGGAAAGGACAAAGTTTAAAGCTGCTGACAAAACAGTCACTTTTAACTTCTCTACTTTCCCTGCAGTGGCAGCTGTGCCGCCGGCACCACTGATTAGTAGTCATGTGACCAATCACATGACCACTAGATCAGCCATGGCAGCAAAGTTTTGCCACTTTCTGTAGGAAACCAAAATGACACTTCTGTTCTCTACAGTTACGTATTGCAACCCGTCTTTGATTTTCCAAGAGTCCCAAGGTATTTTCCAGATTAAAGAAATTCAGTAAAAGTAGCTGATTCCAATTACACCTCTCTACCACCTATTACTTTTGATTATCACACTTCCTTGGTTTTGTGTGAAATGTGGCACAAAATTGAAGGGAACATCAGAGTATTTTAGAAAAGCAAGAGAAAATGTGCAAAAAAAAAATCTGAATTTTTATCACTTTAAGCAGATCTTTCTAGCTCTCATAGAGGAAATCTTTTATTGCACCTCTGAAGTTGATGGATGGAAAAGGCTTCAAACTACAGACCCCACCACCAACCAATTCCAGGAGGCAGGTGTGCCAGGCACTTTCAGTCATGTCCTCTAAATTACTCTCATGCCCATTCCTTTCACTCAAGTTCTGTAGCTGCACATCATTCTATTTTTCTTACCCAGCTAGTAGGACACAGTGATGTGTACACCCTTTTGTACCACTGGCAAACATAAGGATCCTTTCCCTTGGCTGTCATGGCTTTCTCACAGCGATGAAAATCTGTAAAGAAAACAGCATTTGCAATGGAGAGAAGGTGCCTTTCTTTCCATCTTGTTTTGCAGTATGTTAATTTTTTTACAAAGATATTAGTATTAACTTTGTAGAGTCTCTTATTGTTCAATTCTGTCCCAGACTTTGTGAGGAAAGAACACCATAAAATAGGAGTTTCTCTATTTGAGTCAAAAACATTTTCAGAAAAACACTTATAAGCAAAGAGAAAATAATATTGCCAAGGGCTAACTAGAATTCCTCAGCAGCCACACTTCTGAAATCTGTAAACACCACCAGGGGCAGGGGAATCTTTTGTGCCTTCATTAAACATACCAAGATAATTCTGCCAGCAGTTCCGTGTTTGATTTTGATTGGGGAACCTGCTATCAAATGGAGCTGTTCTGTAATTTTCAATCTTTTCTTTGATGCTGTCAGCCATGTTCCCTTCTCTGAAAGTACAAATAAAATTAGCAAGAGGTGACTATTCAAAAGCATTCAAGGCATTATGATATGTCTCAGATGTTGCAGCCCTTGTACAAAAGCAGCAAATCCTTATTCCCCAGCAGCATTTTTATCTCAGCTGTTATCCTTTTAATCCAAAGGAATGGAGTAACAACATAAGAAATACCGGTACGATAGCACAACACAGAATCCCTATTCGTAATTAAAGGTATCGTGTGAATAGATTGGGCGCCTTACTAATTCCTGGAATTACAGGAGGGCTGGGCTGAGTCTCATCAATGCAATATGGGGCTAGGACAGCTCAAAGATTGGCTGCAAGGCATTCTGGGAAAAAATTCTGGCCACAATAATATTTTCCCCCTTGCCTTCACTCTGCTTTTCCCATCCCATCTTCATCACCAGAATTCATCAAGGGTACGTTTTTTTAAAAAAAATTTAATCTGTTTTTGTTTATATGTGGCAGTGGGGTAGTTGCTGTGAAATGGGCTAGAGATGCTCTCAGTTATGGCAGATCTATGAAGACCTTGAGCTAAAGTGCATCTCTTGCACATTTAGGAAAATCCAAGCAGTTTTCCAATGTGACTTTTAGGCCAAATGCAGTCAAGCGTGGAACTACAGTGCTCTGTTGATTTATATGGACCTCTGTGCTTGCTCGCCTTCATTCCTTCTGCTTGCATTCCATCTATTTTGTAATGATTCAAAGTGGCTTTTGTGTTAAGTATTCAAAAACTTGCACTGGAAGCCTGGACTCTCCAAGCAGTAAAGCTCAGTGTCTGTCTACTTACTTACATTTTTATCCCGCCCTATATCCGGGGTCTCCAAGTGAGTAACATTTAAAATCAAACAGTACTTATTGACTTGCATGGGTAATTTGCATCTTTTCATGACTGCATTGTATTGTGATCACCAGCCCCTATGAGTCTGTAACTCTCCTGTAGTTTACTGAACATTCCTCTGCCAAATGTAGAGGCCTGGTATAGTTTTGAGGCACAGTACAATCCCCCAGCAATTTTTCCACAGCATGTTTATCCAGTGATTTAGGTGGACAATCTACCACCTGTGTGGTTCCTCAAGTCCCATTTTTCTGTGGACAAAAATGCTAATGTTTTACATAAAAACATGGTTCACTGGAATCAAACCACCAATTACTGGACAACTATAGCTGCAAGAAATACCAAACCAACTCTCTAACTGTAGAGGTGAAATGAAATGGAGGGAAGTAAATCAAGAGAGTGGTTCTGTGTGGAAGAATTGTGAGTTCCATTCTGGTATTTCAAAGAGATTCCGGAACTGAGTTCCACGTGTATATATTTTCTACCTGGCTGGCTCCAGACAGTTGATATGGAATACTACATTACGTCAACAAGCTTTCTGAACGGAGACCACTCAAACTGGTAATTAGGCAACTTTAAAGGCAGTCCTCTGAACTTAGTATTTCCAGATCAAGAAAGTAGACTCTAAGACATTGTTTTCATGCTTTTTCTGTATCATTCTAGACCTATATAATCAGGTCACCCCAAAAATTTCAAGTCAGCACACATTATGGGAAGGGGGAATCTCTGGGGGGTGGGAGGACAGAATAAAAGAGATAAAATAGAGCAGTGGTTCTCAACCTGTGAGTCATGGCCCCTTTGGGGGGGTCGATCTAGGGCAACGGTTCGCAACCTTCCTAATGCTGTGATCCCTTAATGCAGTTCCTCATGTTGTGGAGACCCCCAACCACAAGGGCAAGGCAGCTGGGAGGGGGGCAGCAGGAGACTCATCGCGACCCCTCTGAAAGGGTGGTTCGAGCCCCAAAGGGGTCGCGGCCCACAGGCTGAGAACCACTGATATAGGGTGTTTTTCCACTTAGCACTAAAGGACCCATTAAAGGTCCTTAACGGGTATTCTAGTGCTAAGTGGAAAAACACCCCTGCTATTTCACAGGGGTCGTTATGAAGTAGCAACGAAAATAATTTTATGGTTGGGGGTTAGGGTTAGGTTGGGGGTCGCCACAACATGAGGGGCTGTATTAAAGGGTCACGGCGTTAGGAAACTTAAGAACCACTGAAATAGAGTGTAGAGTAGTGTGTAAAGTAGAGCGTGAAGGAGCACATAAAGCGTGGTGTAAAATACATACAGACGTTACCTACCCTACATAACATACCATACACTGCATACCCAACGTAGGCTTTTTTAAAATGCAACGCTGGGGCGGGAGGCCGTTGGGGAGTCTGACCGGCTCCAGCCTGCCCTTCACAACCGGGAGAGGCTCCACACCTGCAGGGCCCCCCCTCCCGGTCCTCCCTCTCCGCACAGCTACAGGGCGCCCTCCCCTCCCTGCAGGCCAGCAGAGCAGGCTCAGGCTCACTCCAGGACAGCCGCCCCGAGTCTGCGCGGAAGGCGCCTGCCTGGCCAACCCCTGCCTGGCGGCCCGGCTCCTCTCAGCAAGGCCCGGCCCGGCCCACCCAAGGCCCCGCTCTCCCCAGCTCCTCTGCGGCCACAGACGCCGCTTCGCGTCTCCCACCTCAACGGCCACGACCGGGACGGCTTGCTCTCCTCCTTCCTCAAAGTGACTTTCACCGGAGACCGGCCACCACCAGCTACACGCCGGAACTAACGAGGCTCAAGCCACAGAGCGCCACCGGAAAGGGCGGGCACGACGAAAGGATAGATATTATCGGCTGGCCTGAGTTTATCGCCTCGCGCTCCTATTTGGAGTCCTTAGAGGAGAGGCTTGAGGGTTTACGTCACGGCCAAACCAGAACTAACGAGTCTCAAGCGATAGAGCGGCACCGGAAAGGGCGGGCACAACGGAGTAATTGGCAGACGGGGGTGGGCTGGCTAAACTGTCTTGCACTGCCTTCTTGGGTGGTTTTCCACTTAGCACCAAAGGAACCATTAGAAGAGAGATAGCTGATCAGGAAATCAGCAGCAAGATTTGCTGCTAGTCATGCTCCAGCGGGAGCCAGAAGATAACAGCTTGTGGGGAGCAAAGCTGGTCATGTGCCCAGGATCTTATGGTCAAATCATCATAACTCTGACAATACTTGCAGACTTATGGAAATAGAGGGGGAAAGCTGTGGAGGAGACATCAATGCTCCCGTTTTCTATCCCCATAATATTCGGGGGAGGGGATACTGTAGCACCAATAAGGCCTCCACCCATCTAACACCAGTGGGATGTGATCCCATTCAAGATTTAAAGAGCTCTGAAATCATTTTGAGAGCTCGCCATTCCCAAAGTTTTAAGAGAATCTACAGTTTCTGAAGATTAAAGGTCCCAAAACATGGATTCAGATCAAAAGAGGTCTCACTGCTTGATTTAGAAATAATCCTCACTATTTAGCAATGGGAATGCAAGTGGGGTGGGTGTTTGGGGGGGAAGAAACCATGCTTTAGGGGTGTTCTCCTCAGTTCCCCCTGATCCAATGATAAGTCATAATTTCATCTGCCCCCTAGTCCCATCTTCCCCTGGCTCTCAGCCATTACATAGGAGAATTGGGCTGGCGGAAAGGGAAGGGGAAGGGGTGAAGAATCAACAGAGCCTGCAGTAATGACATTGTAACAAGTGATCAGTGTAACAAATTGGCAGCTTCCCTCCTGGGATTGTGAAAGTATTTCAGCTGTTGTGTCAAAGCCTGACTGCTTCCCTCCTCCCTGCCATTTTGAGCTGCTTCAATGATCTACAGATCTAACGCAAAACACCATTATAAGAAAGGAAAGTGACCTTTAATCCTCTACTGCCTTCTTAACATGAGAAAGAGATTGTGCTAAGGTGGGGGGAGAAGCAGTGAACAAAAACTGCTGCCAAAGGACTCCATGAAATCCGGATTTAATGGGATCTCTGGGCCCTTAATCTGGATTAATATTAGACCCCTTTAATAGTGTCTTCAGTGTGGAGCCTCGGGATGGGTGCTCTGGCATTCACACAGCAACCCATTACCATCATGGCCCAAGTGGATGCATGGGGCCCCCACCATGATGCAGAACTTCAAGGATCAGATTCCAAAGATCTGGATCTTCTAAATTTGGATTAAGGGAGATATGTGCAAAAAGGCACATGGCGAGGACCCCATACATCCACACAGAAGACACCACTAAAGGGGTCTAGCATTCATTCAGATTTAATTCAGTTTCCTTCTTGGGAAACCTCCCATCATGCATCTACTGTGCCATCGAATCTTGAATTGGCACCCTTGCATTCTGCACCCATCCAGGCCTTCAAACATTCTGCAAGGACAGCCCTGTGACTCTGGCATCAAACATAACTCGGGGTTGCCACGAGACAAGATCCTGTTTATATATCCCTTTTCAAAGGAAGGAGTGGAGCTGGCCCTCCTTCCACTGAAGATCAACGGTCTTACCCCCACACACAGCTTCCTGGTTGAGCCAGGTGTGACATGGTGATAATGTGGCATTGCTCAACACCTGTACTGTGACCTTGGCATGCAACTAGAGGTGGTGCCAAAATTCTGTGCTGTGGCTTTCCTAATCACTGTACTTGCTCCTTATCTTTCGAGTACAGACAGACGGACACTGCACAACAGATCAGCTGCTATGGAATGCACCAAGTTTCTCCTTCTGTGGCTGCACCTGTATTTGGGTAAGAATTGTGGTGGGGATGGACCTGCAGGTCTGGGAAACTGGGATATAACTGCAGACCCAACCTTTCCTTCTTATCCTTCCTAAGCATCTGTCCAGTTATAGCTGTGTGATCGTTAAACAGCTGTCTCGCAACTCTGCTAAGATGTTATCTGATAAGGCTGCATCTTCTCTGAAATTCTGTAAAATGCACATATTGTTGCCTTATGTCTGACTGTTTGGTATGTTAACTGAAGAGCACCAAGCTGGGGAAGGTAGCTTTATGCGAATACTTGGGTGTAGCTGGGCCATTGCACATGACATAAGGTAAGTAAATAGTGCATTAATAGTTCAGTTGGGGAATTTTAAGCTATAGACTCTCGGGACGATCACATTTGTTCATTACTGCAAATTGTTTCAGGAGCTAGCATTGCCAGCTGGAAAGCAGGCAGGGCCCCTGCATTATGAACAGCTGCCGAGAAGAGAGAACTGCAGCTTGTTTCGATCAAGTTTTTCTCAGGCTCCATCCAGAGAAAACCCCATTTAGAGTAGGATGAAGCCAACAACAGCTGAAGTCCAGAGGCATGTTAGTTAAAAATTTTGACTAGTCATATGACCATTTCAAAGTACAATACAGTTAAAACAAGTAAAACAGAAGCCACCTGTATACAGTCAAGGTTCTACTTTCAGGAACTGGGCTCTTTTCTTAATAGCTTTTAATATGAAGAGGCTAACTCTTATTATAATAGATCTTTCTTGTCCTTGTAAAAGAAATGACATAAGCTCAGTTCTGCTGTGGGGCCGAAATTTGGATACTATTGGGTATAAAAACCTATGTCGAAGTTCAGTATATGCTTGGCATTCAATAAAAAAAGTTCCATATCTTTGACCAATTGATCTCCCCAAACACAGAGTCTCTCACATCTTGGAATGTTGTAGTAACGGCCTGTTTGCATCATGATACCAAGTTGGTCGAATCTGGCCCTAATAAACAATCATCTTAAGGGTAACGGAATGGGGATGTTTTTCAAGTTGGGTATTCCCTTTATGGAGGGCTAGGAACTTTGTAGCTGTCAGCCTAGCTATGCTTGCTAGGTCCAATTGGGCGTATATATCATGAATACGTTGAGTGAGACTTGTTTTGCCTTTGGTCCCAAGTCATTTAGGAATTGCAAAGGGAGTCTCATATTGGTCAGCTCATTTTTTAGGCCCCTTGTCCATGATGATTTGTGTTGAGGCATGGAAGGACCTCAGACCAGTGGTTGAGGCACTCTCTCACTCCTCAGCATGGCCCAAAAGATCTCTGTGGGACACAAGTTCTTTGGCTGTCCTCTCTAACCAGGAACTAGAAATACATTTGGAGGTTGGGTTGCATACACTCAGCCTGAAGGTCTAGTTTGAAGGTCAGTAAAACATTAGCCAAATCTCCATGTTTGGGAGATTAATGTTATTGTTACTTGACACCATGACTTCCAACATTTTTTCCCCTCTGCCTGTGTTACGGTTGATGGAGGATGGTTGTAGTTGTCTCATTTTCTCAGTATTGTACAGTGCACAGATCTGCACATGAGTGCAATTCTGACACCTCCTGGCTGGGGGAGGGAGACATTAGCAATTTCCCCCTTGGATCGTATGAAAATGCAGTTTTGCACAATTGCACAGGTTTACGGGGCATTCCAAAAAAGAGGCTAGTTGAATCCCCAGAAGAATACAGTGAGGAGGAAGTACAGAATGCCCCACAGTGTGCTGAGGGAAACTGTATCCCCATCCACTCACACACTCTATGTTGTTCCTCAGGACTTGTGATGACACAGTTTTGCACAATTGCACAAAACTTACCTTTTTAAAAATAAAAAACGAAAGGTGGATGCAACATGGGACAAAGAGGAAGGCATAGGATGAGGAGAAGCTCTTCATTGGAAATCCTCACCTTATAGGTTCTGTAAATAGGGATAGTTGAGTGGGGAGGGTGGCAAGAGGGGGAGGTGAATTTACTCTCACTTGAAAAGCCAAAAGTTTGACTGACAGGGCTACATCCAATCACAGATGGCCCTGGGTGGAGAAGGATGAGCGGAGTGGAAAGGAGAGGGGGGGAGAAGTGTCCAATCACCAGACTCAAGCCAGAGAGACTTGTGGACCAAGTAAAACAAACTGAGTGAGCACTATAATAGTGTGATCAAAACAAAACAAGCTGAAACTCTTCCATACCTAAAGATGGTCCACTGTCTTGTGGTGTAACTGGGCTTTTATCTTCCCAGAACTGATATGGCAAAGTCCCGTGAACCTTTCGGTCCCCAGTTCCTGCTTTTCTCCTTCTTCCCTCTGCCTCTGTTGTGCCAACTGAAGCAAGTTTCAAGTCCATGTTTTAATGAGATGCAGTTTAGCACTCGACAGGCTAGAGGTGTGCATGTAGCAGGAGCGGAGCAACTTGGACTGAGCTTCCTAAAAGCCCTTTTTGAAACTTCAGCATCAAATTGATCAAATGATCTTAAACACCAAATAGCCACAAAACCTCATGAATCTTCTTTCCAGTGGAATGTCCTGGAACACTGCCTAAAAGGGTCCCCCATAGGCTCCTTTGTGCACTGGCAGACCTAATTGTCAAGGTCTAGTGGTACAGTGGGGTGGCCATCATTTTGGTACCTTTCCCTGCTTTTTTACTTTATCCAGCATACACAAAATGTTCTAGAAGTGGCTTGGACTTCTCCTTTCCCACACCAGCTTGCAGAAACAAAATGCCTGGACCCCTTGCTAGGCTGGGATACAAATGAGTGCAGAAACGCCCTAAGTTTTTTAGCGGTGTAAGGGTTTAAGTCACTCTCTTTTGATCCATGGAGCAGAGAGATAACGTAGCTTGCTGTGCTGGATCAAAGCCTATTGAATAATTGGGATTGGGGAAATATGTCTTTGGGTCAAATGATTAAGTTGCCATTAGAGTTAATGGTTGGGGGGAGGTGTCAAGGGCTTTTTAGCCCTCCCCTGGCAGGATGTGATGCCTTTAAAGTGTCTTGGAAGTGGAAGTGAATAGAGAACAGAGGTATGGTGGGCACTTTGCATGCTGAAACCCAAAGCTGTGGTATCAGAATGCTCACTAGAAAGTTAACAAGGAGGATGAAAGATTCAGAATCTAATTGGTGTGTGAGCCTTCCATTTCCTGTTCGTCCTACATATGTGTGCACATGAGTCTATGTTGTAGGAAGTACCATCAGTTGCCAGTGACTGTCACTCCAGGGAAACCAAAATTAAAGATGATGTTTTAGAACAATATTGTAACAAAATGCTTTGGTGTCCATCACCATACAGTTTCTTGGTCACTTTTACAGCATCAGCAAGTCTTGAGCGGATCATTGGAGGTCATGAATGCCCTGAGAATAGCCATCCTTGGCTTGTGCTGTTCTACGATGCCATAGGACCATTCTGCTCTGGGGTATTACTCAACTCCAACTGGGTCCTCACTGCAGCCCATTGCTACTCAGCAAGGTATACAAAGGAAGGGCCAAGGCATTTCTTGAACTGATCTTGTGATCTTAAACACCAAAAGTACACATCTCTGGATCAGGGATGGAGAAATTTTCTCCCAGGAATGGCCCTTTAGTGGTCAGGCTGTATCTTTTGAGAAGATGCTACCGGTGCAACATTCTAGTTAGGAATGCAGAAAAGTAACCAGGATAGATCCTCATGAAGCTTTTCCTGAGGAAAATCTGAGGACATCTGTTCTGGTATTTTGTTCACATAATCCTTCCTAGAAACATTATGTGGGAAAGTGATCCTGACACAAATGTCCCATGTCAATGTGCTTGTGAGATCACTGCAAAGTTTAACTGCTTGTCTGTGAATCAAAACGTTGCTGTAGTGGGAAAATAGTAGCTACCATACCAAAAATGCTTTCCTGTTTAGCATGTTAATTAAAGATATAATGCAAATGCAATGACACTATTTGGGAGGAGTTGCTGGTAAAATAACTTTATCTGCACTGCACAGAAATTTCAAGGAATACCCATTTCCAAAAGGAGGGAAAATCTCTAGTGTTCCAGGATAGGGACAGAAGAATCCAAAAAATGACACAGCGTCAGAGGAGTAGGTTAAGTAACCACAAAAGCCAGGTTGGCTGTTGGGAAAAGGAATAATAATACCATACCAGTCAGGCAATGTAGTTGTGCAGTGGTAGCCATCCACACTTCACACACTGGACTAGCCCTGTACTTGGCCAGCAGCAGGTGCAGTGTGAATGGGCTGGCAAGATTGCCATGATGAAGTCCAAATTGGGCTGTGGTCACATCTAAGGTTTAATCCAGTGCACAGTTGGACATTGATATGGCAATCCACCAGCTGCGCACAACCTCACAGCCAAAGTTGCAGAGCTGTGCTCACGCTGTGCTACACCCAGAAGAAGATGCAAAACTACTTCCCCAGGAGTGATCTAGCTACTTCTGGGCAGGCTGTGGACTGCTTTTTAGCAGTCCACAGCTCAGTGGTTATCCTACTGTGGGGTGCCTGTGATGGCAGTGAAATGTGGACAGGCCACACGCACCACCAAATGGATGGAAATGCTCCAATAGGTAAGTGTGAACAGATCCATGGTGTCCAATGTGGAATTTTTGTCCTCCCAGATTAGCAGGGCTTAGCACTTTAATGAGCTACAGAAAAGTGAAAACAGACCAGAGTGTTGTTAAACACAGTTCTGGCAAGCATTCCACACTATGTGCTAAATAGTGCTATGTCCAGATGCTACAATTGGGCTGTGGTCACATCTAAGGTTTAATTCAGCTTCAGTCCACCTTCACAGTGAGAGAATCCATCAGCAAAGTGACCAGTAATTTTCTTTCTGTAATATCTATATGAAAGGTGAATTTTCTGAGTTAATTGACAGTGAAAGAAAACAGCTTGTCACTTTGCTGGTGTATTTTCTCTGAAAGTGGACTGAATCTGGATTAAACCTTAAGTGTGACCACACCCTTTGTGGTGCTAATTCAGAATGAACTAGTTTGGAAGAATGGAGGCTTCCACAGCCACTTTTCATTTCACTTGCCACAGCTTTGGTGTTGGTATGCCATGTTCCACAGTTCTATGAACTTAAGCCAAAATGAAAGCAAATTCATGCAGTATTCACCTACTATAGTACTGTCCAGTCCCCTTTAGTCCTTTTCCTTGATCACATCCAAAAAATGAAACCAGATTCAGACCAGAAAAAATGAGGACTCAGGAAAGCATGACTGAAGGGAAGAAAGCCCACAAACTGAACAGATAAAACTCAAAAAGGGTGATGGTGGAGTTTGAAGATGGACTGAAGAAGGATTAAAGTGAAGGTGTGATCACAGCCACTGTGCCAAACAATTGTTTGTCTATTCACACACTTCTTCTGAGGTTCTTGAGGTGTCTGCTTTTTTTGTCATAGGGAGATCTCGGTGCGCCTTGGAGTCCACTTTAAGGATAAATATCAGGAATCAAGAGTGTCTGTGGAGAAGATATGTCCAAAGAATGACTGCAGTGGTTTTAATAACGACATCATGCTGATCAAGTTGGACAGACCTGTGGAATACACTGACTCATCAGACTCACTCATCAGACCCGCACCCTTGCCTATTCGCAGTGTTACTGTGGGAACAAAGTGCACCGTGATGGGATGGGGCACAATCTTACCTTCTGCAGGTAAGTGCCTCTGCCTGCCCTAGGTGTTCACAAGGCCCAGCGTTCTTTAAGTGTTTGCACTGGACTTGGGATCCACACATGAATGGAAAAATAATCTGTCAGTATGCAAAGGGAATTTCTAAAGAATCACCCACTAAGCTAATAAACATGAAAAGGACAGATATGTGTAAGAGGGTGGCAAACACAGGTGCAAAGCTGATGGGTAACCAGGTATATCCTCCCTCTTCCACAGCCACATACATTTGTTGTGTTCCTTGGTTACGCAGTCATGTCTGACTCTTCATGACCCCATGGTTTTAATGTGCTTAATATGTTATTGGTTTTAATGTGTTCATTTTATATGTTGTGACCTGCCCTGAGACCCTCCTAAATAAATAGATCACAGCACACCAGACCGCTCTGTCCTCTACTTTTATTGTCTCTCAAAGCTTGTCCAGGTTCTTGTTCGTTGTTTCCGTGAACCAATCTACCCATCTCATCAATTGCCATCTCCCTCTCCTTTTGCCTTCAATCTTTCCCAGCATCACAATCTTTTCCAATGAGTCCCAACTTCTCATTTTGTAAGCCAGTTTCATCTAGTGCTTAGGGAGCCGGACTCTTATCTGGGAATACCGGGTTTGATTCCGCACTCCTCCACGAAGCCAGCTGGGTGACCTTGGGCTAGTCACAGCTCTCTTCTGAGCTCTCCTCACAGGGTGTTCTGTTTTGGGGAGAAGAACAGAAAGGTTGTCAGCTGTTTTGAGTCCCCTTTAACAGGTGAGAAAAGCAAGGTATAAAAACTAACACTTCTTCTAAAGAAACATACAGTGATCAACATAGAAGTACAGCACAATGAAAATTAATCTCATCATGGTTGAGTGGACAACTCTTAAAACAAAGGAGGAGATTTGGCCGTTTCATGTGCTTATAGTGTGCTCAGGATCAGACCAGATCTTGTGATGGTGGTGGGGCTTTGTAATAATCTAAGATTATCTGACACAATGCAATAGGACAGCTACCATTTATCTGAAGTAGGCAGTAAGGTGGTGCATTCATTATGAGCAAATTCTGACATTATCAAACACAATGTTGTAGGTCCTACAATGGCTTCCAATCTCATACTTCTTCAAGCATACTTGTCTGCAGAACAAGGAATAATAGCAAACTCTTTGGGATCCCCCCCCCCCAAAGCCAAGGCCCTTTCTGCCCTTGGCCCTGTTCTAGAATATCTTGGGATTGGTGTGTGTGTGTGTGTGTGTGTGTGATATCTGCATGCTAATGTAAACTATGACAGGTCTTGTCTGACATTTGCCATTGTCTGCACTAACATGCAGGCAGCAGGCCCTTATTCCAGGATATATTCCAGAATAAGGCCAAGTGCGGAAAGGCTCCAAGTTTCAGCCTGAACGTATGCTTTGGCACCAAGACAGCTGGTGTCTTGATTGATTGAATTTTATTTATGGTCACAAACTATAAAAATACATAAGAATACCTTGTCATATTTCAAATCAGCATATAAAAATAGCTTAATTTTTTCTTGGTTTTCAGAGAAATACCCAGATGTTCCCCATTGTGTTGAGATTGAAATCTTAGATAACCGAGTGTGTCAGGCTGCTTATCCGTGGGAAATAAGTGATAACGTGTATTGTGCTGGAATCTTGGAAGGAGGCAAAGACGCATGCAAGGTAAGGACATTGTCCCCGTACACAGAAGCCCTAAAGAAGCTGGATTAGTTTCATGGAAATCTACATCAGGAAATGGGCCCAGCTGATCTATCAAGTGAGGCTGTTATCAGACATAACAAAAGGGGCACCTCAAGGTGTTAGGCTGTATCCAGATTAGCGGAATAAAATCCGCTGTTATAGAAAAAAGGGCAGTTTACTGGCTTCGAAGCCACAACTCCGAACTCCAGTAGCTTCCCCGTAGCTTTCTCACAGAAAGCTGTGAGACTTCTGCGGCATGCACAGTGCCATGCACGTCTCCTGTGACGGGGCATCCAATGGTACTGAGCTGCAGGTTCAGCTCTCATTCGCTGTTCTCACCATCCTGTCCGGAATGGCGGGAAACTTCACATGTAACTGATACTGTGGAGTGAGTGCTCATTGTTCCATAGTAGGTAAATTCACAGTAGCGGTGGCATAAAGCACTGCTGCTATGAAGTATCAGGTGTCAGGTGTGATGGCCATGCCCCAACTGTGCATCGGAATGTGTAGTATTTGTATGTGTGGCCCTTGTGTTCTTTCTAATCCACCTTTTCTAGCACAGCATTTTCATTGGGGTGGGGGTGGGGAGTGGCAGTGGCAGACCACTGTGTGAACAGTCCCACCTTGAAGCCTTCATTGAGCTTCCTCAGGACCGCCTCAGAGATGCTTTCTTTTGCTGTTTCTGATCACAGCCTGTGTGTTAGAAGTCTGGGTAGATTTTTCTCTATTTGTGCACCAACTCTGTCCATCCAGTTCTCCCTAAACCAGGGAGGTATATGAAAGGATTGTGGCACTTTGTTCTGAAAGGTTTCCTCAGAACACCACACTGGAATCCCTGACAGGACAAAACTCAAAAGTCTTTCAGGTGTTCTAGCCACAGTGAACAGGGAGAAAGCAAGCATGTTACTTTTTTTTT
>MTQE01002781.1:2324329-2337547 GCA_014337955.1 Aspidoscelis marmoratus | reverse complement strand
TCGATGACCCAGGAGGTCTCCTCCAACTCTACCATTCTATGATTCTATGAAGAGAGAAACGCAACTACCACCTGCTTTGGAATGCTTTTTCATCTGGAGTCGACTATGCACCACCTAGTCAATCTTTCAGTGCTATCTTAGTGTTGTTGTTCTTTTACATAGGCATTTGACTGGCTTATTGAAAAACTTCCTATGAATTTATTTTTTTCAATTAGGTTTTTCTATTTTATGCTACATTTATACAGACCATCACAGGAAACTGCTTGAACTGTATATGAGAAAATATGTGGGAAAATATTGCAGGCACCAATAAGCAGATTACAGAAGACATGGTCAAATATCCAGCAGTGGCAGAGACAGCGTGCATATCTTGTTTGATCTCTGATTAATTTTTATTATAATGATGACAGCAATCCTAATTTTTATATTTGCTCTTTACTTGCTTTTCACAAATTATGTCTTGACTTTTTATGTCTTCGGTTTTTCTTTAATAGATTCCTATTCTATTCAGTGTTTTATTTTCATTTGACAATAGCCAGTTTGGTCTAGTGGTTAGGGAGCCGGACTCTTATCTGGGAATACTGGGTTTGATTCCGCCCTCCTCCATGAAGCCAGCTGGGTGACCCTGGGCTAGTCACAGCTCTCTTCTGAGCAATCACAGCCCCACCTACCTCACAGGGTGTCTGTTGTGGGGAGAAGAATAGAAAAGCTTTGGCAGCCGCTCTTCTTCTCCTTCTCCTTCTCCTTCATTTACTAACTGGCTCTCTTTTTACTTTATTTCTTTCAAACACTGTGGGGCATTTTGTGCAGGATGCAGTGTATGACAGTGTATAAATTTGAAAAGAAATAATACATGCCACATGAAATCCAGAAGCCTATGGGAAACTCACAAGCAAGATACAACCAAACATCACTCGGTGACTCATGTTTCATAGGAGCTCACCTGCTGAGGCATACCAGCTCCAGTCTTTGGATGACCACTAGCCACAAGTCTCGAGGAGCAGGTTCATTGCTAGGACAATAAAATCAATTTTGGGTGTGGGTGGGGTAGGGAGTGAAAGAGAAATACAGGGATATTCTGTAAAATGGCAGCTTGAGCTTTCGTCATAAAGAGGGATGCACAAATCGATTCTGTAAACCTAGAAGGATCCGAAAAGAGGCCTAAGAGATCTAATCAGCCAATCCTTACCAAGTAAGCCAGCCCTCCTAAGGTTCTCTTGGCTGTCTTTGAGGGACAATTGTCGCTGATCATCATCCAACACTTCTTGGGGATAATCCGTCACTGTGTCACGAGATGTCAGCCGTGTCTGGAACAACAGGAGCATTGCAACTGCATTCATCAATTGCTATGCAAGTTAACTGTTCCTTTTGTTCTACTAACACTTCTTTCTTTTGCCCAACATGGGATAAACAACAGAATTTCCAGAAATCCAGCTTTTGGGATGGTCCTGAGGAAACATTAAAGGGCCCCATGCAAAGATGAGGCATTTTGGGGATGTGTCTTGAAAGACCAGGCAAAATGTTGTGAAAGGCTGGAAATTTGTCCTTTAGAAGCCATTTTAAAAAATTAAATTAATGAAGTGAGTCTCCATTCATAGGATGGCCTTCTGTTGTGAAGGAAATGGAAACCTTTGGTGTTTCTTCTTTGCACTCAAATGGTGCCTGGAGATTGTTTTTACCCTGTAGACCTGGCTGTGGGGAAAAGTGGCACTGAGATGGCTATTCCCCTGTCATTTTCACTTGAATAGCAGGCAAACATGGGTAGAATAAGAGGGGAATGATGAAACCACGCCATTTCAAGCCAAGAGCTTCCCAAAAGCCACCACTGTAGATGGCAACTGTCCTGGGTCCATTAAACACTGAAAAAACAAAACCAGGCACTGCTTCCACAGGCTTCTGAGCTCTGCAATATTTTCTCTTCCTAAATGTTTCTGACCCTACATCCAAGCACAGGGATACTTTTTTCCCATAGACAGTGCAGATGAGGGGCTAATGATTCCACCTGAAGTCTCTAGGCCCAGCAGAAAACAACTTCAAACATAAACAAGAAAGAAATTCAACTCTTAATTTGATCTTACCTGGTCCCGTTGCCTCTTGGACTCAAAATGAAGCTGGAACCTCTCAGCCAGAGCCACGGCCTCCTTCCCGTTTTCTGGTTGGCACTCTCGTACCAGAGTCTGAATTTCCTCCGGCAAGATGTTCAGAAACTGCTCGACCACCAGTAGCTCCATAATCTGCTCTTTGGTGCGGAGCTCCGGCCTCAGCCATTGATGGCAAAGACCCCATAAGCACCTGTACACCTCTTGAGGCCCCTGGGCTTCTTGATAGCAGAACTGCCTGAAAGATTGATGATGCTTCTCTAAATCGATGTCGGTTTCCAAGGGTTTAGCACAATTGCTCACACAATGTGGCGGCACCTTGCCATGAAGCTGGCCTTTACCTTGCTGTCCAGATGCCTGGTAGGGATCACATAATGGATTCAAAACCGAGAGATGCACCTCCGGATTATCACCTTTCCCAATTACTCCCTCATGGCTTGCAACAGGAGGAGGCCTCAGGCCTGCCAGCACCTCCTGACACTGGTCTCCGGGAGACTGCTGGGACAATAGCCATCTCAGTATCTCTTCAGCCGTCCAGTACTGCACTTCAGGAGGTACCTTCACCACTCCTCCAAGGGCCTCCTTCACTGCAAGTCTGGACAGGCCTTTCCCAGATACATCAGCCTGCATGATCTGCTCCAGCAAAGCCTGCAGCTGAGAACTGAGTCCTGCTGCTGCTCCTGCTCCATTCTTTGTGGACATCTGCAGAGCATTGGTGCAGGCAGTAGAAGTGGGGCTGGCTGGGGGGCGCTGAGTGAGCACTTGTACAAGCTCTGCCTGTTTTTGAAAAAGCTTCTCAAAAAGCTGAGCCTGGAACTCCCGGTCTTCGCGGCGCATCTCCCGGTCATGCTGGATGAAGTCAGCTAAACTTTGTTTTTCCTCAGCCTGGTTAGCAACCTGTTTTTGCATTCTCTGCAGCTCCATCTGATGCGAACGGCTGAATTTCTGTCCATTTCCCCTTTGGTAGCTTGGCTGCCCATCTCCCTGGGCTTTCTGCTTCCTGGTTCGAAGGTGAGGACGTTGATCAAGCATGGAGATGAGATGTCTGGGTGCAGGTTGAGTCTCCATCACTGCAGGAGAAGAAACATCTATAAAAAAAAATGAAATAGAGTGTGCATATAGCCAGGAAGCAGACACATACCAATGGAGGTCGGCTCACAAGACTTGATGGATTGTTCAGATTTCAAGAAAAGCAAATAGTAGAATCCTTACTCATATCATTCCAGTTAGCAGGTAAGGAATGAAGCTTTTTTGCTGTTGTTGTTCAGTTATATCATAGACTCTATGCAGAGGGAAGACAGCAACTTAGGACCAAGGACTGTAGCTTTGTAGCTAACCTGCACACCAAATAGCGTTAAGAAGATCACACTGTGCCCTTTTTGTTGTGGGTATCTGAATTGGCTTTTAGTAGCCTCAGACACAGAGATTGCCTGTTGCATGGATCCATTTGTGGGCAAGCCTCAGAAAAGTTTGATACTTTTGTAGAAAAAAAAGAGAGAGAGAGATACATATATATTGCAGTCTGTTTAGGTTTCATTACGATGAAACATTCTGCACTTGTGTCTGTTTACTAAAGCTGATCTTATTTAGACATGAATCTCTTGGGATAGAACTGGCTCTCCATATGTCTTTCTGCAGACAGGCTCATGGGCAGCAATACAGAAATACATCCAGTCTTATTTACCATTCCAGCTCTGGACAATTTACATCAAGGGTCAGGGAACCCGATGAGCCCAGACGTTGCTGGACTCCAATTTCCATCAGCATCACCACTGCTAAGGGACAATATAGACAATGAAATCCTGCAACATGTAGCAAATCCATAGGTTCTGGCATATGAAAAACCACTAACCTATTACAATATCTCTAAAGGCTTCACAGACGCCTTTAAAAAAATTAATACAAAAAGCACAGACCAGGATCAAGTCTGCACTTGCAAGTACAACCCTTTTAGAAACTGCCAGACTACAGTGTTAGTTTCTGAAAGATACATATCCATTTGGGTATATGCATACAGTTGGAAGTAGGAACTTGGGATTTTAAGAGACAATTTGGGAAGGCCAGGATAGGTAAAGCCAAACAAGGCTAAAAAGACAGTAAGATTATATGTTACAGATCTAAAAATTAGGATCACACATTCAAAGGGGATGAAACTCTTAAGTCACGCAAGCATGAAGATTATTTCCTTTGGTGTCACTGGAGCCTCTTAGGCAGAGGATAATCCTCCTAGACAGGTATCTCACCTCTGTAAGTCAGAGATGCGTATCTGGGTGGTTTCATTACTATGTTACAAAGGACTATTTGTACATGAAACAGGAGTAGCAGATCTTGTGAAACATCTATGTATCTTCTCAAAAGGGACAAGCGACCAGACATAAGCAGGTACCAAATATTTAGGAAAATACAAGTCACAGGGCTTGCAGGCCTAAAGCCTAATAACATACTCGAATTAAATACTTCAAAGGAATTCATTCAATCTATTCCACATGTGATCTTAGCCCCACCCGAGACATCTACAGTTGAGGCTCTGCTCTGTTGAAACAAACCTGGCAAAAGGAACAATGGAGCTTACCCAGTTCAGGTGAGATTTCATCTTCTGATTCCTCTTCCTTCACCTGAACCGGGATAACCTGGATTTCACCAAAGGCATCCTGAGACTCTGCCTGAGTGTAACTGAATTCATCAGTCCCTTGGCTTTCAGAAGCAGCCGCCTGTGACAACCAGTGCCCTGACGTTTGGGACCCCCAACGTTCGGAGATGCTGGACTGCGTCCCCCAAGGCTCAGAAACCGAAAGGCTCTCCTGTCTGTCTGTGTTGACACTGGAGCCCTCACCAACCTCAGATGAAAAGCCTGGCCTGCAGTTTATATACTGTGTCATTATCTGGTCAATCTCATCATAGAACGGACACTTGATAGGTGGTCGCCCCACAGAGTTATTTTCTTTAGCTTTGCGGTAAGCTACTTTCAGGCCTTTCATTTTCTCTCGGCATTGATCCCCAGTCCGGTAAATGCCCATTTCTGCAAGACGCTGGGAAATGCCATCATATACTGCGCGGTTCCTCCCGTGGGAGCTGAGATCATGAGTGACCGCTGCTTCAGTCCACAGGGCAAGGAGTACTTTTATGTGCTCAGCTGGCCAACTTGCTGCCCGCTCTTGTGGTCTGTCACGCCTCATTGTAACCAGTGAAAACCAAAGTATGTCAGTATTGGAAGTTAAGGCAGGTCAACAGGAGTCCAAGCACTAATGACTCAGATGCAAAAGAAGGAAATTTTATGTTTAAAGAATTTCAAGGTTTCAAATCTCCACGCAAGAGATGCCCAGCAGGTGATGTTTGACCCACCTCCATATGTCATTCATGCAGAAAGAGTAGATCAGGCCACCTCCAAAGTCTGGAATCTGAACTCAGGGCAGCCACAATAGCCACATTTTCCCACTCACACCAAGCGAAGAGAACTCAATCCAGGGCAGGTCAGCTTCACAACAAAATGCCATTAGACTACTGCATTCCCTGTGGGAAGGAAGTTCAGTTTACAAAAACCAGATTTAATCCAGTTAAGGCAGCCATTGATACTTGCTTTTAGGACAGGGGGGATCGGGTCACAATGCAAACCATCTTGTATAATTAATCTTATTAAAACATTGATAAACACAGAAGCCTTTCATCTGTGCTGGAAAATAAGTGGTATGCAGATGCTTAGAAGTAGCGGAATGACATAATTAATGCCTAATTGCATCCCACCATTTTTCCAAGCAGACCAGGACAACTTATAGGAGCCGTTCCCCTGTTTTAATCCTACACAATACCCCTGTGTAAGGCATAATAGGCTGAAAGACAGAAATTGCTCTATGGCTATACAAGAATACAGCCATTTAAATAAATTATATAGGAGAAGGGAGAAGAAACACTTTATCCTCTGAAGCAGGAAATACATAAAATTTGTAGAAATAGATTTATAAATAATAAATTGTAAATAGAAATATATTTTCCTGCAGCAGAGAACACTGTGACCAGCAGATCTGCTGACATGTGCAGACTCTTCCCAACAGCCTTTCAAAATAAGAAAATAATTCCTGCATCCTGTTATCTGGAGATGATAGGGCAGTTAGGGTGCCGGACTCATATCTGGGAATACCGGGTTTGATTCTGCACTCCTTCCTGAAGCCAGCTGGGTGACCTTGGGCTAGTCACAACTCTCTTCTGAGCTCTCACAGCCCCACCTACTTCACAGGGTGTCTGTCATAAGAAGAATAGAAAGCTTATCTGCTTTGAATCCCCTTGAATGAGTGAGAAAAGCAGGCTATAAAAGCCAATTCTTCTTCTTCATCACTGAGAGAAATCTCAGCCCAGTTCTTTCAGCCCTACTCTGGTACTCAGTTCATCATATCATAAATCTTAAAAAGATTTTAAAGCCTCCAAGGAACACTTGTGCACAATGTGCAAAACAAAAGGAGTATCCAGATGTGTTTAAAATGAGAGCATTCTGCTTAGCATCTCAGTCAATACACTGTTCCCCAACCTATGATTATAGTGTGGGATTTCCCACAGAATCCTTAAAATGTGCCAGCATCTTGCAGGGCAATTGAATGTCTGCAAGACGCTGTGTTATCACAGTGCTGGACTGAACACCTAGAGACTTATTGCCTGAATGGAAAAAAAAAAGAAAAGAAAAGGGGCTGATACAGGGAGGTTCCTGCTACTGAGGGAACACAGGACCTGCTACTTTGACAACCTCCACTGTGGGGAATAGCAGCATTCCCCTGAACCATCCAGAGGCACCCAAACTTAATTTTCTTTTCAGCTGTTCTTCTTGCGTTTGGCATCATATAACACAGCAACACCCATTTGCAAGACAACAGTAAATGAAAGGTAGAAGAGAATCCAAAACCAACAATCCAACTAAAAGTTTTTTTTAAAAAAAGGAATCTGTGGTATTAGAGTTTGTTAGTAAGTAAAATACTAAAATATATGTATAAAATGTCCAAATTCCAATAACCATGGTAACAAACATACCCACAGAATTGTTATTGTAGGAGGAAGAACATTTTGTACATATTTTAACTTTAATTTTTTTATTGGTAGATTGCATTATTTTGACAGAAAAGAGTGCCAACATATATGCAACTGGGAGAAGAAAAATAGTGAAAACTGGCAACTCTGACAGGAAACAACTATCATAAGACTTGCATCTTCACACCATTACAGGGTTGTAATATCTAATCATGGAAAGTGCTCAATCCTTTTGCCCTCCAGGATAAGACAGCAGTGAAGTAAACGTTCTTCTATGCTTGCTGAAGAGAATGTAAAATTGTTTTGTTGAAAAAGACTACAGAATGTATTGTCTAAATACTGTATGCTTTCTCCATGCCACATATACCTTCCTTTCCATTTTGTTCCTCTATCATTCAACCACTTCCCTAGACTAATAAACCAATAATGTATATATTGTGTATGTTTTGTTATGTTTATATGCCAGAAGTAACTGAAATCTTCACCAAGAAGTAATCATGTACTCCCATTATGAATCAAGTTTCTTAACTTACGATTAACCAGCTGCTTTTAATAACCTGATATGATGAAATGGATAATTATCCATTTATGCACTCACAATAATTTGGCACTTGCATATACATAAAAAGGAAAAACTCTTGTGGAGAAAAAAAGCTTATGATTTGAATTTGACCATGAAAGGTACAGAGGATAATTAGACACAAATGAGAACAACTCTGTTAGTATATGGATTGAAAAAAACTAAACAAAAATGCATTATATAAAAATGGCAGTATAATTTTCAAGTATGGACATGCTAGCACAGAGAGAAACTAGGGATTGTGCCAATTTACGGCAGCTGAAGGCAGCAGAGATAAAAATTGAAAGTTACACAGATACATATACACATTATCATAATATTTCATTTTATATAATACACTACCAGAAATAATGTCACAAATTTACATTTTGTGGGAGAATAAAAACATCTCATGTCTCTAAATGCCAATTCTGTAACTGAATGAAAGTTTTATATATCTTATGACTCAAACTGTTTGAAAAAAAAGGGGGTGTTTAGAAAAAGTCAGTAAAGAAATAAAAACAAAATCAATGTCACACTTACATAGAGGTTCAGTTTAGTAACTCTAAACCATGATCTAGTACTAAGCAAACAAGTATCTCCTTTCACTCAGCAGGAGCAACACAGATACAAATTAAAAGCATGTGTCTTCTAATTTAAAATAACCATACTTAGAAGTGTTAAACATTTTCCTCATCTGAAGCATACCAGAACAGGAATGTGATGGTCTTGTCCAAAAGCTCATATAGCATATCATAAGAACATAAGAGGAGCCCTGTTGGATCAGATCTCAGCCCATCCAGTCGAGTACCCTGTTTCACACTGTGGTCAAACAATTGCTTCACAAGCAGAAGGCAACTGCTCTCAAATGCTGCAAATGCCTATACGGCATCCTGCCTGCCTCTCCAACCTGAAGACAGTACCTAGACATCCATCCTATCAGCCATTGACAAATCTGTACTCCATGATTTTTTCTAATCCATTCTTAAAGCTATCTAGGCTGGCTGCTATCACCAGTTTTTCTGGTAGTAAATTCCATAGACTGAAGACACTTTGTGTTAAAAAAAATACTCCTCCTTGTTGGTCCTAACACTCCTGCACATCGGCTTCACACAGTGTTTCCCCAGTTCTATAAATAATTTTTCTCTATCCAACTTTTTCACACCCTGTGTGATTTTATAAACTTCAATCAAGCCACCTCTTAAACACAGTCTGTCAAGGCTGAAGTAGCTTAGACACTGCAACCTGATTTCATAAGGGAAATGTTCTGCTCTTTTCCCAATTCTATATCCTTTTCAAGGTGTGATATCCATTTTTATGCTGCTCCTTAAATACAATTTTTGTTAACATGCAGGGCTTAAATAATTGTTATTGTTGCTTAAATTGAGAGGCAATGCAAACATTCTGTGAAAATTACTTAAAAATGAATAAAACTTCTCTGTTCTTGAAAATAAGCGTGACGGTTTCTGGGTACAGGCTGCAAACTATTTTGCTTTCTGGCTTTGCAGGCTTCTAGTTAGCTGCAATAGCCAGCCTAGATGCAAACAACTTGTTGCAAGACCTGGGCAGAGGCTGCAAAAAGGGCGGGAAATCCTGTGCGGGCCCTGCTGCAATGATTGGTTGAAGCTGCCTTTTGGAGGGAAAAGCTGTCCGGGGATCTGAGTGCTGGAGGGGCTAGAGCAGGAGTTCCCTCCAATCAGGAGTTTCCAGCAGCATTTTATTTCAGCAGTTTTCCCCAGGAGGTTACAGCCAATCAGGGTCAGGGATATGGGTATAAATGAACACAGAAGACAGCATACTAGGTCTTCATGCTGGTACAAGAGCTGAAAGGAGAAGAGAGCTGAATCCTGAGGGAGCTGGAACCAGTAGCTGACCAGGGGTCTTTTGGCTGGAAGATCTTGAAGGAAGACTTCAATAGCAACTGACCAGGCTGGATGATCAGACAAGCAAGGATGGACTGGGCCTTGTGATCATCTGGAGCCACGTTCTGGTACACTGGCTTGGCTTGAGCTGTGGCAGAGCAAGCCAGAGGGGGAGGAATGTGGAGAGGTTTGTCTTTTAAAAGGGGAAGTATTTTCCTTTAGAGAAAGGGGTAGCTCCTAGCCTTAAGAGACTTACTGAGTTAAACCTGAGTTAAACCAACAAATACCTGAACCTTATTTTCCTTTTAGTATTGCTTGTGTATAATAATAAACTTGTTTTAGTTTACTGTTGAAACGCTTGCTACCAGTGTTTTGTGTCCACACTGTAGTATTCACTTGGCTGTTGCACGAACTCGGCATCCTAACAGGGCCAAGCTTCCCCTAGAGAGGGCAGGCACTAACTGGATCGCTCGGTGTCATGACAATAAGCAAAGCAATGTCAGAGCAGTTTAGGTCTGCTCTTGCTTGAAAACATAGCAATTTGTGTTATCATTAAACAAAGTGTTATACCCACAAATCTAAAACCAAACAGTCTTCTCCCTTCCCTATATAGGTAAGCTAACCTCAAGTTTCTTCGAGGACAAACGCATTCCCAGTACTGCAGTATCTTTCTCAGTCTGAAAATTGCTTTTTACAGTTCAGTTCTGACACTCTGGCTTTGTATATTTGCTCAGAAATAATGCCAACTGCACCTCAAACTCTCCCTACCCTCAGTCTCAAGCAACCTGTATATTTGTTCCTCACTAAATCAAAGTGTATTCTACAGTTTGCACCAAAATATCCACACACAGAGCTACAGCCCTTAATTGCACGTATGACATGAGGGTTTTGCAAATTGCTGTCTCAACTGCCTTTTAAAACATCTGAGGCAGTGATGGTGCTCCATATGAGACCAAGTTTTCTAGATGGAACACAGAGCTTAAACTGTCCCTCCCAGCCTTCTTGGAACCTGGGATCCCAGGCCACCCATCACTACATTGGGCTGCTTGATGACACCCAGGTAGGGGGCCAGGACAAGCTCAGGCTCTGAAAAGGACAGAAGGGGTAGCCAGCAGTAAAATTGAATAGTTGTCTTTTTCCTAGTGCTAAGTATTTTTGGTATCCCCTTTTTTTGCACACCCCAATATATGTCTGGATGCTACAGACCATGGAGTCCAGTGTCAACATACCACTGGGTTTACTACTTGTTATACTGAGGCTTTGGAGGTTTGAGATCTTCACTCATCCATGAACCACAATGGGTGACACTGGGCAAGTCACAACCTCATAGACTAACTTAAGCCAACAAGAAATAACTATTTGTCCCCTAGCCTACCTCTGGTGGCAAACATATTGACTAGACATTAAACAGTCAAATATTAGCTGATCATTCAAACAGTCAAATATTAGCTGATCATTCAGTCCCCCGTTCCCCCCCCATTTCTTTTAAGTTTCCCTGCTATTAAGGGATTCATATAATGCTATTATTATTGATAAAAATACATTAGATAGCTTTTTTAACCCCTCCCCTCCTTCAGCCCCTCACTCCTGCTTCCCTCTACTTCTTTGAGTTTCCTGCTAATAAGTGGCACATATAACGATGATGATAATGACAATAATAATACACTGATGGCCTTTTTTCAGCCCCCTCCCCTCCTTCAGCCCCTCACTCGTTTCCCCCACTTCTTTAAGCTTCCCTGCTGACTCACATAATGCTAATAAATAAGAATATTAACAATAATATTAATAATACATTGATAGCCTTTTTTCGACCCCCTCCCCTCCTTCAGCCCCTCACTCCTGTTCCCCCCCCCACTTCTTTAAGCTTCCCTGCTAATGACTCATATAACGGTGATGGTGATGATAATACACTGATGGCCTTTCTTCGACCCCTCCCCTCCTTTCACTCCCCGCTCAATAACTGAACACAACCCCCCGCGGCTGTGTCTTAGGACCTGGGCCCGGGGGGGCACCCCAAGCTGAAGGGTAAAGGGGTCCCAGTAGGGCGACCCATATTGGAGGGATGAAGAAGCCTTCAGGCCAGGCGGCCCCTCCGTGCCCCCCCAGCCCGCCCCGAGAGGCCCTGAGCCCTTCCCCCGCGCCCCCAAATCCCCGAGGCAAAACAACGTTACCTCGCCGCCAGGTGTGCTTCCCCCACCTCCGGGGTGGGGGCAGTGACATCCCTCCTTCCCCCAAGACCCCTCAAAGGACCCTCCGCCTCCCTCCCTACCTGCTATCACAGCTATACCATACGGGGCGGGGCCTCTCCGGCTTGGAAACCACCAGCGGTCCCGCCGCAGCCAATAGGGGAGCCCGGGAGTCCCGATGGGGGCGGGATCACGGCTTCTTCCGGTTGTCAGTCACACGAGAGGGGAAAAGGAGAAGAAAGCAGGTTAGGGTGGGGCGGAGTTCTCGCGCTCGAACTCTTCCCGCCCCCTCTCTGAACCGACCGCAAGGGTTGGCTGAAGGCTCTTGTCAATTAGAGGAAAGCCGGGGGGGTGGGGGGAAGACGTCGCCATTGACTTGGTTTGCCTGTCAATTAGGGGAAAGAGGCGGGGCGCACTTTTTGCATTCTTACCGCGGTGAAGGTAAAGCTAGGAAAAGTGTAGAGTAGCCGGTTTCAGTTCGGCTTGCGATCGAATAAGCAACGCAAAGCCAGCCAGGAGGGTTGTCCTGCCACCACCCTCAGTAACAAAGGGTGGGCACCCGGGATAGGGCCTTTTCAGTGGTGGCTCCCAGACTGTGGAATAGTGAAGACTTACCTCCTTTGCCCTGGCCTTTAGCTAAACAAGGAAATGGCTGTGTCCTCCCCCCGTTTTACAAATACAAACTCATAACTGTTCCTCTCCACGGAAATCTTTAGTAAAAGGCGAAAGATTTATGCGACCTGAAGAGGAACAGTTATGAGTTTGTATTTGTAAAATGTTGTGTGCAAAGTTTTAGTAAATAACACCATGGGAAACAGTGTGTCCACCCCTTTTGCTACTGAGGCTCTCCCCCCTCCCCAATCTTAAGGCACAGGCAGATTGATCCGGAAGTAGATGTTCCTTCAGACATTTGGGACCCAAGTCATTTAGGGCCTTATAAGTTAAGGTTAACACCTTGAATTGGGCCCGGTAGCAATTCTGCAGCCAGTGCAACTTTTAAGAATGACGTGATCTACATCCAGCCAGCTGTCCGGGGAGGGGGGGTGTCCACTAGCACTAAAGTACCCATTAAGGATCCATTAAGGACCCTTAATGGGTCTTTAATGGGTACTCTAGTGCTAAGTGGAAAAACACCACTGGTCAGCAATCTAGCTGCTGCATTCTCCACTAGCTGCAGTTTCTGAGCCATCTTCAAGGGCAACCCCATGCAGAGTGCATTACAATAATCTAGTCTGGAAGTTACCAGAGCATGGGTAATTGTGGCCAAGTCATCTCTGTTCATTTCCTTCTGAGCCTCTGTGCAAATGCAGAAGGAAACATGAAAGGAGAAAGGATTTGAGTTGCTAGGGTTTTGATCTGATTGCATGTATGACTAAGGCAATGAAGTAGCTATACGAAAAGGGAATGTTATTCTGCCATTTAGTAAGGGATTGTGCCACTACACTGACATAACATATTTTATGACTGGAATGATTTATCTGACAAAATAAGCGGGGGGGGGG
>MTQE01002781.1:2305844-2320364 GCA_014337955.1 Aspidoscelis marmoratus | reverse complement strand
AATCACAACCAGCTGCTCAGCAAGATACCAGCCAGCTGCTTTTTAAAGGTAAAAAATTTCCGTACTGTAAAAGCTTAAAAACAACTGGACAACACAGTTCACTGCTTGGTCTGAGACAAGTCATGAGAAGCGTAGAGAGGGGAAAATGCAGATAACAAACACACTACTCCTCCTACAGTCCCCCAAAACAGGCTCTTAATGAGAAGTGCCCTTAAGATGCTGCCTTGGCGGTCTCAGTTATCAGAAGTAACTGCCTGGCCAGATCCCATCCAGCAGTCTAGGTGTAGTAGAGCAGCAGTAGCTTCAGCCCCAGGTAGGTGCAGAGGTGGAGTAAAAGTTCACCAGGTATTCTCAGCAGCAAGAAGAAAGTTTTGGAAGCAAGAACAGCTTAGCCTTGGTGGCCTCCGAAGCCAGGCCTAACCAGATGAAGCAGAGCTGGGCTTAATTCAGCTACAGGAGGGTGCTGTGGTAGTGCAGATGTTATCCAGGTATCCTAAGAGTTGCTGCTCTGTATCACGTGTTGTAAGTAGTCCACTACTTGTTAAAAAGAAGTCAGACTAAGGTGTTTTGGCTGAAGGAGGCAGTTACAGTTACAGTTGGTACAGTTGGTAGCAGCAGCTCCTCAGAATTCTGCCTTGTTGACAGCCATGATGGAATCCTTACTAGAATGTAGGGTTGGACTTACTAAAAAAACCCCACGTCTAAGTACATGTGAGCTAATTTTCAAAGAGTCGAGAACTGCTCATTTTGAATGGACTTTATTGACTAGTCATTTGACAATATCAAGTTTCAAATTTACAAAAGATAAAATCTTATAAAACATACAAGGATAAAACATGCAAAGAGAAAATAAAACAAAATAAAATATCATTATTTGTCCCCTTCACCCTTGCAGGGCACCCCATTTAACTCAATGAATGATTTCCTAAGTCGGGCAGCCTTAACAAAAAACTAAGCTACCTTAGATGGCACCAGGACATTTTCTCCCTGCCAGAAGGTAAGTCAGCTTATGTTCTGCATTCCGGTGGGACACATTTTGCAAAAGGGAACTCATTTTACATTTAAATATTGCAGAATAAAGTAGATATACTAAATTAACTACATTTTAACCCATAATGCTGAAGGTAGGTATTAGAAGTTTTTGGGAAGTTTAAAAAATGATGTCAGCCGGTGCCTGCTCTAGGCAAAAGGATTCATCAAGGCAGAAAATGTATAAAGCTGCATCCAGAGATCATTTATTATTATATTATCTACATATAATAATATCTGGAATATCTGCATTTTATTCCGGAATATCCAAATATAGCGGAATGAATAAAAGACGTCTGAGTGTAACTCTCATCCCTTGTCACAGGAGATTTCCCTCCTTGAACGGTGGAGCAGCAGCAGGACTACAACTCCCAAAATGCTTTTCGATTCAACTTCCGCAAAGACTACAACTGCCGGCAGGGACTGGACTTCCGGTGGCTTCCCTCTGGGACCGGAAGCGGCGGCGAAATAGAACTGCAGCTGCGAGAGGCGCAGGCCGGTCTTGACTCGGGCACTGAAAATGGAGGAGATCGGGATCCTGGTGGAGAAGGCGCAGGTGAGGGGGAGAGGAGCCTCTGCGGGGAAGGAGGGTGGGCAGGGCAAGGCCTGCCGCGGATCCCTCCTTCCTTCTGCCCGGGGATGAGACGATAAGGACGGAGGGTGGACGGGGCGAGTTGCCGAGTCACTGCTGGGGCCCTAGCTGGGGAGGATGGTGTGTCGCGATCCTTGGTGTTCCCTCGATTCCTTTCCCCACAGAGCTCAGGGACACAGGATGCTCCAGTCTACCACAGGAATACTGCTAGCAGTGTCCCAGGGTTTAATATAAGGGTGGCCAAAATAAGCTCCCCCCCACCAGATGTTGGTGAACTACGGATCCCATCATTCCCTACTAGGTACCAGATTGAGTGGGCCTCATGGGAACTGTAGTTCATCAAGACCTGCGCGTAGGCTGTCCAGGTAATCAGCCAGACTTAATTATCCCAACTTACAACCTTACCCAAAAAAGCCAGGCGTGTCTTATGGCCTGGCTGATTGTAGCAAAATCTGGCCACCCTACCTGCGCGTCCATAGCTTGATTTCTGTTTGTTTGTTTGTTAAATGGCTTGTGGGGTGGGTCATATACCATTACAGATTACAATATTCTGTGTCTGAGGGTGATAGATGCTCGTAAGGTGTGGTACTCTTGACTTTTACATATCTCTTGACTATGCATATTAACGTGTGGCACATATTTATTTGCTAATATTTGTCTTTATCGCTATCCTGTGAGATTTCAGTGCATTCAAGAAAATATGCATTCAGGGCTGTACTCTTATACCTGGCAGGCATAAGTCCAGACCGTTTTAAGGCTGCTTACTTTAGAATAGACACATGCAGAATTGTGGTGTTGGCAGCAGCCACTGTTAACTTTCCATTTTGATGTCTTCTGCTCTCACCCAAGATGTTTCTAAAGAGCTGCAGCTCAGTTTGTACTTCAGAGTAAGGGTGTGCACGAATGCAATTTTTGACATTTGATTTAATTTGAATCAAATATTCAAATGCCCGAGTTCATACAAATAGAGAAAAAATGAATGGATTAAAATTCGAATGGATTCAGATACACTTGTATCTATTCGTACAAATATTTGATATGAATTTGATGATACGAATGTCAGCAACATTCGTATGTATCCTTATGTGTCTGTACTCGTCCCATTTTTATCCCGTACGGATCCTGTATGTATCCGTACAGATGTGCACAGATACGTATGTAATGCATACGTATTTGTACACATATGAATGTCGGAATGATTCAAACGAATGTTTCAAAATATTCGTATTCGTTCCAATATTAAAAAATGAATGGACATTCCGTTCAAATTCGAATGTCTGAATTTGGCCGAATTCAATTGATTAAGGAATATTTTGAATATTCTTGCACATCCCTACTTCAGAGGTCTTGACAGCTTTATGAAAACCATCACTTAACAGTGAGAGGCTCAGTGCTTTTCACCATGGGGATTAGGTTAAGAAGGAAATGATTATGTATTTTATCCATTTAATGTTGTCCTTTAAAAAAAACATTGATTTTTCTTTAAATCACAGATTATGTTGTTTTGAAATATTTCCTAGTTTATGGTATCACCTTCCCATTGATCTACCTGCTTAGAAAAACTAGATTGGATGCTATTGTAACTATCTTTGATTGCACTGTATAATAAATAGTTTAAAGTCCTTGAACACAGCTGGTTCTAGAGATCCTTTTCTCGGCTGTTTATTGACTTTTGGGGGCTGCTAATTCAAATGTGGTTCTGTTGTTTTGGCCAAAGAGCTGCTCTTTCTGAACCTCATCTTTTTGTCATCATTTGCAAGGAAACATGGAGGGTGGATAAGCTTCCCTATCCAGGTAGCTGATGTATTTGAGGGAAAGTTTCACCGGTAAACTTTTGTTCTCACTCCTTTACTGTTTCTTTCTTCTAGGATGAGCTGCCAGCTCTCTCTGTCTCCAGACCTCAGGCTAGTCTGTCCTTCTTAGTTCCTGAGGCTGAGGATGTGGAGGACCTGTATAGCCGGTACAAGGTGAGCTTTTGGCTTGGCTTCTTTAGCTTTATCACTGATGCCATAGATAATGTGGATGTATTATGTGGGATGACATTTTTTTAAACAGTTTTTAATTTACTGATAAGCTTTGTTTGTATTTTCATTTAGATGCTTATATAATAAGAAAAAAGAATGGGATAGTTAGTTTTTCAACAGCCTGTTTGCCCCAGGATCACCCAGAAACTCTGGGGGTGCCCCTGCATGTTCATCCACACTGCACAAAGCCACGTGTGCCAGAGTTATTGCCAGACGTATAGTGGTACTCTACTACTGTCAGGCTGGGACAGCCTGGAATGAATCTGTTCACACTTTAAGGGCATCCTGGCCATCTCTCCAACCTGGAGGCAGTACCTCTGCCTCCATTCCAGTAGCCCTTGATGCACCTGTCCCCTTTCTTAAGAATCTCAAACACCCTGACATCAGTGTCTGTTGTAATATCATGAGGGACAAAGAATGGAAACCTGGGTACATCCTCCAGGTCGGAGGGACAGGCTGGATGCTTCTCAAGGCCAATTGCAGGGAATTCAAAAACAGCTGGAGGTTTTGCCTTTGTCTTCTGCTTGAGATGCCCAGAAACAATTGGTGATACAGGATGCTGGACGAGATGGGCCATGGCCCGATCCAGCAGGGCTCCTCTTACATTCTCCCCCTCCAGACTACACTTCTGATCCTCAGTTTGTGCTATAGTTCCAAAACAGAAAAAGAACCTAGTTCAAACTCTGGAAAGGGAGCCAGTATGTAGCTATGGGTATCCAGGTAATGCAGAAATTTGAGAGTTACCTGTGTGGCTCTCTTTAGAAATTACAGCAAGAACTGGAGTTCCTGGAAGTGCAAGAAGAGTACATAAAAGATGAGCAGAAGAACCTAAAGAAAGAGTTCCTTCACGCCCAAGAAGAAGTGAAGCGGATCCAGAGTATCCCACTTGTTATTGGCCAGTTCCTGGAAGCAGTGGATCAGAACACGGCCATCGTTGGTTCCACCACAGGTACTGTGTCCCCCATCTGACAGAAGATGAGCACAAGCCTGGGCAGAATGAGCAGTATCAGATCACAGAAGGCTGCCATTTTAATTTTCCACAGTAGCCTGTAGCGATATGGGAAATGGAACTGGTTCCTGAACTTCTGTGCCTCCATCTTGACAGTTTTGGAACCACGGAATTTGGGTCCCCAATACCCTGGGCATAATGAACAGTGCCAGAAGTCTTCCATTTTAATTTTCCAGAGTAGTAGCCCATAGCATTATGGGAAATGAAACTGGTTCTTGAGCTTCTCCATCTATGTTAGTCCTAGTTTTAGGACCACAAAATTGGAATATTTGTAATGAGGGTGTTTTATACCCTTTCAGTAATTAGATTGATGCATTAGTATTCTTATTTTGTGGTGACCTTTGTTCCCTTCCACAATGTTCTGGTAGTTTCTCCAAGATGCTGGTTGCTATCCTATAGCCAAGTCCTATCCTAAGAGAATAGGAAAATGTGCTGGCTTCTTTTACTTGAAGGACTCTTGGTACTAACTTCATATCTATATCTTTATCACAGGATCCAACTATTATGTCCGGATATTGAGCACAATTGACCGGGAGCTTCTCAAACCGAATGCTTCAGTGGCTCTTCACAAGCACAGCAATGCTTTGGTAGATGTGTTACCTCCTGAGGCTGATAGTAGCATTATGATGCTCACATCAGGTATGACAGATCTTCTGAGGATGATGAGAAAGTTGAATTCTGCTCCTCCCTAGGAATGGGCACCTGTTTAAGGGTTTCTTCAGGAAATAACTGAGAAGTTAACTGCTTGACATCTGTTTTTGGCAAGCTGTGGTGACCCTGCCCAGTGGGCAAATCTTGCATTGGTGCACCAGGAAAAAGCACCAGCCCCTGTGACTAGCAATCAGCCAGCCTGCAGCTGTGGTCACTGCCTTAAAGTTGCAAACTGCCACGAGAGGCATGGATGCGCTGAGATAGACCTAGGAAATGTATAACCTCCAGCTGTTTTGGACTACTATTCCCATAATTCCTGTTCATTGGTTGTACTGCTCTTCAGCAAGACTAAAGATTCATCCAGTCAGCATTTACTTAATCTGCATTATTTGGATAATCTGGAGCAAAGCACATTCAGGCACATTTTATTCTGGATTATGTGTACTTTATTCCATATTACCCAGTAATATGGTAAATGCTGTCTGGATGAAGCTTAACATCTTTGATCTACTGGAATGCAGATGAGAAACTATTTTGCCTTTTACAGGGGCAGAATCCCCAGGTGACACACAAGGTTGCTTTATTTTTCATATCTAGAGCAGAACGTGGCCTTTTGTATAAGGGATAGGGACACCTCATTTATAGCATCACTCTGTTTCTTGCTCTTTATTATTGTATTTACATTTCATATAATCAGTTTTCAGGGTTTCCCCCTGCCTTTTTTTAATATGGTCATTAAAAGTTGGTGGGCTGATAGGAGTCAAAATCCAAAGTAAATTCTCCAGCCCTCCATCAGCTTGGCTTGTAGTTCATATTTGGATTTCACCAGCAAACTTTGTGTGTTGCCAAACTTTCAAGCAAATATTACAAAGCCTAGGATATTTTCCCAGCTGCTTTAAGAAAGAAATGGTGAGATGTGAAAAATGTTCTGTGTTAAAATGTTTTGTCTGCAAAACAAGGTGTTTTGAAAAAGGTATTTTTGAGTTTAGAACAGAACTAGGTCCTGTACTCTAAAAACTCAAAATACTGTGATAAAGGCGCTTCCTTCTCTTCTACCTGACAGTTCAGACAAAACAATCAGAACGGTTCTGTTGCTCTTCAGAACTGAATTTTCAGATTTTATGATAACAAAGCAGGGTTGTTTATGGAGAAGACAATAAATGGGTCTGAAAAAGGAACTGATGGGAATTCTGTTGTGAAGATCTGCCAGTTCTGCAGCACATAAAATGAATGATAATATCTTTTAAAAAAAAATCAGTGTAATCATAAGTACTATAAACTTTTTTTGATGATACGAAGTAGACGTTTTCTCTTTTAATAGATTCCTCACATGTAGTATCTTACTGAGTTGTGAAAGAGAATTGACACCTGTTATGTCTCCTACTCAGAGAAAAGATACTGCTAGGTGGCATAAGCCTGAAAGAACAGTCCAAGCACTATCAAGCTTTGCTTAGCAGTTCTTCTAATGGACTCCTTTTTGCAGGGGAGTAGAGTACAGGTGTTGATGTCTGCCCCTTTTCTGAACAGATCAGAAACCAGATGTGATGTACGCTGACATTGGTGGAATGGATATTCAGAAGCAAGAAGTACGGGAGGCCGTGGAGTTGCCCCTGACCCATTTTGAACTCTACAAACAGGTATGTGGTTCAAACGTCCAAGCTAGAAAAGTAGCAATGGTACATAAAACACATGACAATGGCACAGATATAGACCCTCATCTGCAAGTATTTATTATTATTTAGATTTCTTTCCCGCTGTATACCCAGAGGACTCAGGGTGGGTAATAACTGTAAAATCCAACATATCAAAAAAATCTATATTAAAACAAACAATCACAACATTTAAGATCCAACATGTTAGATGGCAGCAAGCAAGCAAACACTGCTGAGCTTTTTCTGAAATTGCTTCTGCTCTTTTCTTCCCACCTCACACCTGTACCTTTCCTGCTACCTGGCTGTTAAAGCAGAAGAGTAGAAGCACTAGATCCTGATGGGTTGAGCCAGGTAATAGAAGCCTGCCTTGTAACAGGAAGCTGGTGAAACCAGAGGTGTCATAGTCTCTAGGAGGTTCGTGGTGCTTCCAGGGAAAATTGAAAGTGACATGGTGAATGATGTTGTGACAGCCGTGGAAGCTACTTCTTTGTAACTCCTTCGTTCTGCTTCTTTCAGATAGGCATTGACCCTCCACGGGGTGTTTTGATGTATGGCCCCCCTGGCTGTGGCAAGACCATGTTGGCCAAAGCAGTGGCCCATCATACCACAGGTGAGTCACAGATGAATCTCTTCTGTGTCCCGTCTATTCTTCTCTGCACTCCCAGACCTGGGAAGAGGTACTGGGTCCTGTGATGGCAGACCGTAAGACCTAAAGGTCCTAACTTGCCTTTCTATCCAGCTGCCTTCATTCGAGTGGTGGGATCTGAGTTTGTACAGAAGTACCTCGGCGAGGGGCCGCGCATGGTGCGGGACGTCTTCCGCCTGGCCAAGGAGAACGCACCAGCTATCATTTTCATTGATGAGATTGATGCCATCGCTACCAAGCGTTTTGATGCCCAAACTGGCGGTGAGTTGGTCACTAAGGAGGGGTTGCTGGAGGTCTTCTGGGTAGCCATGGCGGTCTCAGAAAGAGGAGCAAGATAAGCTGATGAAGGGCTCATCAAAGTTAAGAGTTGGGTTTAGGGCAGCATGCGTGGCATTCCGTATCGGCCATTCACTGTCCAAATGTGATTGATCTATTAATTGTATCTTTTCTGTACTTTTGCTACTATTTGCTTTATAATATTTTCATCCCAAAAAGTTCTCAGAGTGGCTTATGTACAATTGACAGGATCAAACTTTTCTCCTGTATGTTTGCTGGCTAAAGGGTGCAGTGGAAAAAAAAAGTGTGTGTGTGTGTGGGGGGGAGATTGTGGGAGGAGAAACAAAAGCAAGCAGAAACCAGTTCTTAAATTTAGAACCTTTTCTTGATTAATCCATATTAGTCAATTTGTATTAGCTAGATCCAGATCAACCACAGGCATCTGCTTTCAAGCCGCAAATATGTGCTAAGAAGTGGCCCAACGCAGATGCCAAAACCCTGTTCCACATCAATGGATGTGAACTACCACAGTTAAGAACTGCCCAAACTGTGATGCAATTGGCCCATGTCCTCATCGAGTAAATGCTGCATCTGAGTAGCAAGGGCAAGATGCCTTCAAAGGCAACGTGAAGACACCTTTGCTTCAGATACGAGGTGTAATTGCAGGCACTGCAAAGACCCCATTGCCTTCAATGCTGATGCTGTTGTGAACATGCTGCAGAGTGAACCAGTTTGGTCGTGTGGTTAAGAGTTTTGGGCTCATATGTCGTACTCGGAGAGTTTGATTCCGCACTCCTCCACAAAGCCAACTGGGTGACCTTGGGCTAGTCACAGCTCTCCGCTGAGCTCTCACAGCCCCACTTATACAGGGTGTCTTTTGTAGGGAGAAGTATAGAAAGCTTTGTCAACCGCTTTGAGTCCCCTTAAGGATTAGAAAAGCCAACTCCTCTTCCTTCTCTTCCTCTTCTTCTTTTCAGTCACATTGTAACTGAGCATGGCACATGTGTATTGAACATGCAGATGGCCCTTCTTTGATTTGGATTAGATTGTGCTAACATGGATGTAGACCACTTTTATCACATTTACAGCTGATCTGGATTACTGAGCCCATAGCATGATCTGACCCAGATTAAAATTAGTCCCACCTTGGCATACTAAGCAGTTCCTTGATCCAGATTAAAAAGTAAGTGCAGAAAGGGCCTCACACTGTTCTTCCAATACTAATGTAATTTCTAGTGCAGAAAGGCAACAGAAATTTCTTTTTGGCTTCATTTTCTTCCCGAATCATCAAATGAATGAAACTTGCAAGGCGTTTTTGAAGGAGAAAGCATATATTGCTTATATTCTCTGACTCTCCTTCTCTCAAGGCCGGCAGAAAAGATGAGTTTGGGAGTCAGGTCGCTATATTCCCTCTTCCTTCCACTGGGGAACATGATTGCAATTCCAGCCACCTCCCCTAGAGGTTGCGCTAAGCCTTCTTTCTCACAATGCGCTAGAATCTTGGGGTTTCCTGTATTCTTTGTCTGTTGCCCACAGTGGTGTCTGCATAGAGTTGGTCCATGAGTGCCGGAGAAGGAATTTGGCCCAGGTGGGGCTACTGTATCTGCTAGTTATTTTAGAGAGAGGCCTGTGTTTTGAACACAGAGTTGCCTGCATTAGATAAAATGTTTTTATAGAGATTTAGTTTAATTTGGATATGGGACAGGATAGAAATATATATAAAGAAATAACATTTTCACTTTGCCAGAGCAGGTATATTTGAGGGAATACTTATTTTATTTTGCGTTCAGTACATTCCTGATTTCAGATCTGGGTTAGCTTAGCTAGGTAAGACAACAGACCTCAGGAAATGTCCCTGTATATCAGTTTTGCTGAGTGATCTCAAAAGCCAAGTAGGAGTCAATATGAATAGTACTTGAATAGGAAAAGTCCATGAATAGTATTTGGATAGGATGAAAAAATTATGGAAGAAAGCAATTTTAGTATTTGCTATATTTCATTACCTCTTTGCTTATACAAATCGTGAAATGGCCTGCATAATACTAAAATGAAGATGGTTAAGATCTGGTGGCAGACCTTTCCATGTTGCTGCCAAGCAAAGAGTATGGATATGTCTGCACCTTACCCAGAGGTCAAGTTTTTCTTAAGAGCATCTTTTACCTGTGTAAGTCCGGTTTGAGAGTGGCAGGCTATGGGAAATCACTTCCATATTACTGCCAAGAAAACCATAGAGAGATATTTCTAGGAGTCAGTAGGCATCAGCTTGAAGATGCATTTGCCTTCACCTCAAAAGTCATTCTGGCATGGAAGAAACAAGAGGATTCAAACCTGAAATTGCTCACTTTGATGCTACATGTAGAGGAAAATGGGAGCAAATATTTTCTTGATTTGTCATTAAGATTTTTCCCTCCCTAGAATCGTGTGGAGAGGTTCACCAACCTGCTTCCATCCAGGTTGGTTGTAACTGAGGCTATTGGGAACTACAATCTAGGACATCTGAAGGACACCAGGTTGATGGAGCCTTTTTTAAAGTTAGCCTCAACTACCATGACCAGCAGAAAGGGATGATGGGTGTTTTTAAATCAGCAGCACTAGCCTACTAGGCTTGTATATAAAGCACAATCATTAACATTTCTGTATCATTTGGATACAGAAATCCCTATCACTCAGATTCCATTGTGATAGCCTTCAAGTTTCAAGTTCCCAAGATGAAGGTACAGGAAGCAAAGCATGGGCTGTTAAGCCTGGAAATTGAAAGAGAATGTTCTTGTTCAGAGTCCCAACTAACCAGATAGTCCATTGTATTCCGCCCTATCTACTTCTCAAGTTCCACCCTTAATCAAGTGGGATGGGGTAGGGTCTACCCAGCTTCTGAAGTGTGCCCATTCAGATGGCCAAGCCGACAATTTTGCAGATAACTTAATCGTTTGCAGTTTTGTTTTATAAATAATCATATTTTTATTTAATCAAATTTCTCTTTTGCTGATCTTTTTGGAATCCCTCTGCAGCGGATAGGGAGGTTCAGCGGATCCTCCTGGAGCTCCTTAACCAAATGGATGGATTTGATCAGAATGTCAATGTCAAGGTATGTTGTTGGGTGAGCAGGGAGGGCACAGGGAAGTGTTGAGAGGCTTGTTAATCTATTGTCTTTCCTCGGTATCATCAGTTAAGTGTCAAACAGGTATGGGGAATCTGGTACCATTTCCCATGTTGAATTCCAGTTCCTATCAGGCAGACATGATGAATTGGGCAGTAAGGGACCCCTGGTTCAAAATGTGTTGAGGCTCTAAGAATTCAGGCTGAACTTTTTGTTTTGGTTCTTCTTCCCTGCTCAGGTGATAATGGCCACAAACAGAGCAGACACGCTCGACCCTGCTCTGCTCCGACCAGGGCGTCTGGACCGTAAAATTGAATTTCCCCTGCCAGACCGGCGCCAAAAAAGATTGATCTTCTCCACCATCACCAGTAAGATGAACCTGTCTGAAGAGGTGGACCTGGAAGACTGTATCCTTGACCTTTTCAGTAGAGAGTGTGGGGTCGAGATAAAGATAGCATCATCTTTTGTACATCTTTGCTTCCCATACAACCATTGATAGCGTGCCTGCCAGCTGTTAGACAAGGAGCAATCTCAATTTCCCTCTATTTCTCTGGGTAGACTCCCACAAAAGAGAAAGGCAAACTGTCCCTGGTCGTCTTTAGTTGCTGGCTGATCCAAGCCAAGCTAGCAATCCCGGCTTCTTGTGACATTTTACATGTCTGTCTATTCTATCTTCCTGTCTGTCTTAACTTTTAACCTAGAAACTTTTAACCTAGAAAGACTCTCTATAAGCAGGTTGCAATACATAATCATAGGGTGAAGTCAACCACACACAATGAGGCACACTCTGGATGAATTTGAGTCTGTGAGGATAGACATAAAATCCCTAAAATTATCTTACCCCATCTTGAGCCTCTGGGTCCCCCTTCTTCATACTGGGTTAAATAACACTGAGGGCGACTCTTTTAGTCATGTTGTGCAGAGAACTTCATAAGCACAGGGGAGAAAAGTGTAGCCAAACATAGCATAGGGACAAATGCTGCTGGTGAGCAGACAGATGAATATCCTATCACTGGTGAGCACAATTCAAAGCTTGATCGGGAGAGGCTAGTTGCTTTTTGGACTGCAACGTCCTCACCATCTTTCAGCTGCAGTGCTGTGAGTGGACACAGCAGCTCGCCTACGACTGCACAATTGCATGCTGTGTCCAGATCACCATAGCAACCCAGCCTGGCCTGGTTGTCTGCACTTCAACTTCTGCTGGCCCGGTACAAGGCTTTGAAGTGCAGATGGCTGCTCTCCTGCTGGGCCTTTACCTGACTGATTTGGTATTAATATTCTCCACCCGTCAGTCAGGTAAGTGTGAAGGGGCTCCAAGAAAGATACAGTAAAACTACACAGTATGGATACTCAATTGAAAAATGCAACTGAATGCATAACAAAACAATTTTTCTTTCTTCTCTCTCTCTCTTTCTTTCTCTTTTTCTTTCTTTCTCTTTCTCTTTTTTCTTTCACTTTTTCTCTTCCTTCCTTCCTTCCTTCCTTATTTGTATGTCAATAAATTTGTGTCACTTTCTTTTTTATTTTTACTCGCCTTGTTTTTCCTGACTTTTCTCACTCTCTCACCTTGAAAATTTTCCTTCTTGCCGAGAAGTGGGAAGAAGCGACTAGCTGAAGAAAGTTTATATTGTTCTTTTAGTTGGCATGGAGTAAAGGAAGGGTAGTTCCGAAAGGGTTGGCACAGATCCGTCTTCCCCTGTTCTAGAAGGGTTGGGCTCTAGGCTCACTGGCTCCAGCAACTTCCTTCACACCTCCTTCCAGATGTGGCTCGGCCGGATAAGATCTCAGGTGCAGACATAAATTCCATTTGTCAGGAGGTTAGTATTAGTAGCATCGTGTACAACTGTTTGCAAAAAGAATGAGGGCAAGCGTGGTTGTTGTTGGAAGATAGGTAGGTCGGGATGGCATCTGCGGTCCTAGTTAATCTTTGTAGTTGGGCTGTGTTAACAATTATCGTAGTGGAGGAAGGGTTCAAGGCAGGGCAGAAATGGCGGTGAGGAGGTATGCTATGAACTGCTTGCTCTACTTATGTCAGCGTGGGCCTTCTCAGTGATGGCCCCCAGGCTGTGGAAAAGCCTTCCCCCTTGAGGTGTGTCAGTCTCCTTCACTGTACGTATACATTCAGGAAGGCAGTGAAGACACACCTCTTTGCTCTGGCCTTTGGCTAAATGTGGTTATACCCCCCCCCCACTGCAGATGTTACTGTTTTATGTATATTGCTCTATTTTAACATGTTTGATTTTAAATGCTGTTACCCGCCCTGAGACCTTAGGGTACAGGGCAGGAGAGAAATGAAAATAAAAAAAATTAAAATGAGAACATTGCTTAGTTCTGTCACACACTTGCTGTTTCTTGAACTTTACACTGAACCACATAAGATTATCCATCTCCATGCTGTTCTGCAAAAATCCTAGCAGAGATCTGTCTCAACACGTACTGCTGGAACCATTTTCAAATTTGCCTCCAGGGAGCGACCCTCATTTGGCTCTGTTGCTGGTCTCTAAAGCAATGAGCAGGCATGAAACCATTTGATTGTTCAGCAGGGCGATGCATCCTTTGCATGCCTTAAGATCCTGGGTCAGCATGAGATCCCACTAATGTCTGGTAGAAATCAAGAGTGTATTTTGAAGAGAAATGATCCCTTTATTCAAAACAGCATGGCAGGTACTGATAATTGTGGCAGTGAATGCATTCAAGCGTAGCAGACTTTCTTATACTTTCATATATGCTTGAATTCCGTTCCAGTCATGATACACAGGATCGGACTAAAAGCATATATGAATGCCTGGTAAAGAACATTGTATGAAAACATAAAACCCATGGAGCTGACTATGACTAGCTGATATCTTTTGGGAGGCCCGATAGCTAGTGACAGGATATGTTTGTTAAGGTACATGATAAACTGATCTGGTAAACAGTGATAACAGAGACTGTTACCCAACCTGGAATCCCCCAAAACTGCTTCCTGTTAGTGCAGGCCAGTACTCTCTCCTGTGATGACTGTTTGATTTTCAGTTTGCAGCAAACTGGGATGTTTGCATGGTTTGCATGTGAACCAAATCACCTTGCATGTTCAAAAAACTGAGTATGAATTGAACTCAAACAAGGGGTGGTCTGATAAACCCAGCAAACTAAGGTAGTTTGCAGGTGGTTCACTTCATTTGCATGCAAACTGAATCATTCTGGGGTTTTTTTTGGGGGGGGGGTCGGGGTGGAGATACTGCTTTGAACCAAACTGAACCAAGGGGTTAACAGTTCTTTAGCAGTTTGGAGTGTAAATATTGTTGCTCACGTCCTCCGGGGATTCTCTCACCCCCACTTTCTCTTCCTGCAGGCTGGGATGCTAGCTGTACGGGAGAACCGCTACATTGTTCTGGCCAAAGACTTTGAGAAAGCGTACAAGACTGTCATCAAGAAAGACGAGCAGGAACATGAGTTCTACAAATAAAGACGGGGACAGAAGGATGGAGGCTGAGTTGGTTGTCCCAGTCCTTGGGGGGGGGGAGCGGGAAAGGAGGGAGGGCAATGTTTTGTGTGTCTCTTT
>MTQE01002781.1:2275948-2293574 GCA_014337955.1 Aspidoscelis marmoratus | reverse complement strand
TTTTTTTTTTTTTTGTTAAACCCACCAATAACATAGGTGATGGAAACCCAGCTAAGGCTTTGGGAGTTAGGCAGGAAAAACAGCCAGTATCAGTCCTAACAGCCAATGAGCCAGTTTGGTGTGTGAGCCAGTTTGGTCTTGTGGTTAGTGTGCTGGACCCTTATCTGAAAGCCGCTTTTAGTCCCCTTAAGGGTGAGAAAATTAGGGTATAAAAGCCAACTCGTCTTCTTAGGCGACTGCTCAGTCAGCTGTGAGTGGCAAATTCCAAATTCTCTCCCACAATCTGAGTGCTCTCACGAGTTCTGATATATCAGGTGATAACCTGAGTCGCAACCTTTTGGGCATGTTGGGGCTGGCTTGACATTGAGTGGGGATGTTGTAAGAGAGCTTTTGGCAAGTCTGAGCACCCCAGCGGGAAAAAGAGGGAGGTTCTGGGAGCTACAGCCCGAGACTTCTGCTTCTGTAAAAACTACATGGAGCCGAGTGTTGAAAACAAGGTTGCAGGAAGCATCAGTGCTTTGCCCCCGCAGACTCTGGCATCTGGGCAGCATCTCTTCCATCTGTTTCTAGCTTAGGATGTGGTCTCTGCCTCCGCACACCGGCCCCGTCTGTATCCCCTCCACCCTTACCCGCGCAGTGCTGAACCATCCTTCTGCTTGTTGACCTTTTCCGTGTCATTCGCTCCTTTCCTGCGGCTTCCCTCCCATCTGCTAGAGGCCTGAGTTTTTCTGCCTCCAGACACTGAAGCCCACGTGCTGGGCAGACCAGCAGGGAAATGGGGTTACTCAATGCCGCACCAAGGGCAGCCGGAGGAAGCTCATTAGCGTTCCATTACGATGGCAGCTGTGACTACGCGGAGCATGGCTGGACAAGGAGGGACCCAGAATTAAGTGCCTCCTCCGCCCTCTCTGTTTCGGGTTGCCCAATCAGCCTCATTCCCCTTTTGCAAATAACCCCTTTACTGTGTGATCACTGTCAGTGGAACGCCTTTGATGGCTTTCTTCATCCGTCTGTTGTCATCCATCTGTGCAATATATAGATTTCGTTATACCTTCGTACTTCTACCAGATTGATATGTGGCTCATCGGAATTGACATCCCACCTTGCAAACACACAGAGAAGGCTGTAAAGACGTCAGAAGACTTTAGAGAGGCTGATAGGGAGGCTTGAACCGTTTCTGGAAGCTTTGAACAACGGGATGGGTGACATATATCCAGGACAGAAGAAAGAAAATATCCTTTCTTGGGACCCAGAAATTCCCAGTGTTCCATCTTTGGGGGCCTAGGATCTATGCATTTTAAGTCCATCCTCCAGCACAGAAACACTTTTTATTTTATTTATTTAAAATAGCAGTCATACCTCAAAAATTCTGCCTTGACCCCTTTTTCCATGCATAGTCAAAAATCCGGATCTTCCTGGAGATCCGGATCTTGAAGATGCCGGAAGACCCCATTGTGGACACTATTAATCAGGTCCACACGGAATCCAGATTTAAGGGCCTGAAGGACCCATTAAATCCGGATTTCCCCTGTCCTCGTGTGGACGGGGCCTTCAATGGGGTCCAGGTGAGAACAGGGTTCCTAATGGGGTCTTAGAAGGGTTGTGAGCCCTAGTGGAAAAAGCCTCCTGTTTCTCCTCTTGCAAGGGGAGTTGATTGTGATTAAGGACAGTAGCATGTAATGTTCTTGATAAAAGTAGAAGGGGGGGAAAGCAACAGGGAATTGTTCGTTTCCTTACCACTGGAAAAGTGAGGCAAAGAAGGCTTTTCTGTTCCTTGTTTCTTTCAAATGTAGCAGTTTCCTCTACACCAGCTTTGCACAGAGCAGCTGCGAAGAGGCGAACATTTGCAAAGGTGTCAAGTGCGCAGTGACTGCATGTGCAGTCAGAAGAATGTGTCTTCAGCAGATGAAGGGAGAATGTTGGCCATTCTTGACAGCAGAGAGATGGCTTGGAAAGGACATGAAATTGCTTGCCATCAGCCTTCCAAGCACTCGCTGAGCTGCAGGAGAGCTCTGTCCACTTTCTACCAGAGTCCATTTGGCGGTCGCATCTGGCAAAGCGCATCCTGTCTTTTAGCTGGATATTGACGTTATTGCATTCTTGTGCTTGAATTTCTGGGTTTAATTTACTTTTTTTTTTTGCATTCTGAGGACAGATTTAGGACATGGGAAAAAATAATTCAAACCAATCTTTAAAAATGAAAGAAAATGGAAGATGACGTTTGAATATGCCCCCCCTCCCCTTCTGTCTTTGTATATCCACAGTGTGCATGATTATCTGTAATTCTTTCTCTGTCCATTGCTGGAATGGAGCCCTGTTCTCACAGAACCATCTCCCAGTTCTGTAGCTTTTATTAATTAGGAGTTAATTTTGGGGAGGTAGATACTTATTTTTTAATCTGCACCCAGGAACAACACTGTGGGAAGAGAGCAGTTTGATCCAAAGAGAAAGCTGAAAAATGTTCAACGGCTCAACAGGGAAATAACGCAAATAAAGTATCTATCACCTACTAGTTTGCTAATACGGTCCTACTCTGCAGAGTTGTGCCTGTAATGGTGAACATTGGTGAGCATCTTTCCTGGATGCTCAGACTTTCTTTCTCTCTCCTTAGAATAGAAAAACGAAGAAAAATTCTGCTTCTTTCCTGAAATGATTTTGTAGTTCATAACTGTCCCATTTCCACTTTATTCTGTAAAACATGACAATCAGCAGTGCAGGTTTTTAATAGTATTTTTTTTTCTGGTCATTTCCTCTGTTTCCTGGGTAAAATTTATGACAGTTCTAGCCTGTCACTCTATCTTCCATTATTCTGGCCTTACTGAGTGGCATTTATTTGGCTGTTGTGCCTTCACCACTCTGCAAGCTCAAAGCATCAAGGAGTTAACTCTGTGGAGCTTGTGGTCATCCGTCAGAAGCTGATGTGTTGCTTCCTGTGCGCTGGGCCTGTGTGCTGTGATAAGGCCAAGCAGTACAGATAGAGGAAAAGTCTGGGTCAAATGGCGCAAGGGGTGAGGAGTCATAGGCTTCCCATGTGCTTCCCGGCAGTGGGAATTTTATTCAGAAGCCAGAAGCCAAGGACAAGGAGGACTTAAAAGTAGTGACTCTTGAGTGGATATTTTGAGAACAGTCTGAGTTCACAGAATGGGGAACGCACCAACTCCTCCTCCTGTGGTTCTCACAGAAGGAAGGATCTCTCTGTGCCATTGTACACTAGGTTGGTTTCCTGAGAGCTGAAAGCATTTAGACTTAAACTGGATCACTGATGGGATCAGGTGGACCTAATCCAGTATGACCGGGTGGATTCAGGAAGTGGTAAATGCCTCTCTGAGGGATGGGGTGGTTCCACTGGCCCTTAAACAGGCTGTGGTGTGTCCCTTCCTGAAGAGGGCCTCCCTGGATCCAGAAGATTTAAACAACCATCGCCCGGTGGCTAACATACTTTTCCTAGGCAAGGTGCTAGAGAGAGCTGTCAGTGTACAACTGCAGGCATGCTTGGAAGAAGCTGATTACCTATTTCAGTCTGGCTTCAGGCCTGGTTATGGCACAGAAACCACCTTGGTTATCCTGGTTGATGACCGGGAATGCTACCCTGTTGCTTCTCCTGGACCTCTCAGCAGCTTTTGATACCACTGACCACAGTGTCCTTCTGGAGAGGCTACAGAGTTTAGGAGTTGGAGGCAGTGCTTGGCATTGGTTCTGCTCCTATCTCCAGACCCGATCTCAAATAGTGGCTGCAGGAGACACTGATTCAACACCCTGGGAACTCACTTGTGGGGTTCCTTAGGGATCGATCTTGTCTCCCATGCTATTTAACATCTATATGAAGCCGTTGGGAGAGATCATCAGGAGATTTGGAGTGAGGTGTCGTCAATATGCAGATGATACCCAGTTCTATCTCTCTGTGCCATCTGAATCAGGAGAGGTGGTTGAAGTGCTTGACAGGTGCCTGGAGGTGGTAATGGGCTGGATGGGGGCCAATAAATTGAAGCCGAATCCAGACAAGATGGAGGTGCTGTGTCTCACAGGCTCTCAGGTCCATGTAGTTGGGAGATATCCTGTCCTTGATGGGGTTCCAATATCCTGGAAGGGACAGGTGCTTAACTTGGGGGTACTCCTGGACTCTGCGCTGACACTTGAAGCTCAGGTGGATGCTGTGGCCAGGAGTGCCTACTCCCAACTACGGCTGGTGCAGCAACTGAAGCCTTTTTTGGACAGAGACGACTTGGCCACAGTTATCCATGCTTTGGTAACCTCCAGGTTGGACTATTGTAATGCACTCTACATGGGGCTGCCCTTGAAGACGGTTCAGAGGTTGCAGCTAGTGCAAAATGCAGCCACCAGGGTGCTAACCAGGACAGCTAGCCAGATGCACATCACGCTGGTCTTAAAAGAATTGCATTGGCTGCCAGTTCACTACCGAGCCCAATTCACGGCGTTAACTCTGTCTTGGGAATAGGCACTCTTGGCTACTGCTTCCACTTGAGCTTCAAGCATCAGCACAGAGTCCAAGGACACCCCAAAATTTCACATATTTACCATTTTTGTTAACGTTGGGAACAACCGGCAGAGCAAGCTGTCTGGAGGTCCTATTCTCAGCTTCTCTCTGCCCTGCAAAGAAAATGGCATAGATGTGCCCATGGAAATGCCCAAGCGCTAACTGGAAGTCAGTGGTACCCAACAACGAGAAAGGAAGATGCACTCAAATGGACAGTAAAGGCATCTAAAAGTGCATTAGGCCGAGCAATAACCAGTACGACCCTGAGTGCTCAGGCTACACTTTGAGCAAGGGCAGCGCTACAGAGACTCAGTAATCGTCACCTGTTTCTAAAGATCTTGGGGGTCAAACTGGCTTTTTTGAGTGAAGATGTTCCTTCAGATTATCTGGATCTAGTCAATTCAGATCTCTCTATACCCCAGGAACAAAGATTTTGTGGTTCTGGTCTCTCCTTCCAGGGATGGGAGGGAAAATAAGGTTTTCCTTGCTGGGAAACTGAACTCAAGGGGTAGTTTGGCTGTGGGACAAATGAATAGCACTTTTTCCTCCCAGGACAGAGATAGAGATTTACTTCTGTTACATGGATCCCTGTTGTGATGTGAGCTATAAAATAAAGCAGGAAAATTCTGGGCAGTTGGCTGTGCCGCATCTCACTGCTGGGAAAAACACACACACATTTGAATGCTCACGAGAGTCTGTTTACCTTTGTGTAATCCATCATTCTTTAATGTTTATCACAAGACGGCTTTGGAGAAGGTGTGCAGTGTTCCTCCATGTCTCATCCTGTTGTCTTGGGTGGGAGGATTGCTGGGATATTTTGAAATGACTCTGTTGGCTTATAAGAAAAATCTAAGGAACAGGACAATATTATGCATTATGTGTTTTAACTGCCGACACTCTTAATGGCGTGAAGATATACGGTATACACTTATTTTTGGTGAATGTGTGTACCATGCAGTGCCAGATTTGGAAATTGAGATGGGAACTGGGAGGTATGTTTATAGGAGGATCAGAAAAATGCCTGTACCCCTCTTGCTGCCAGTCTGCACAGGTATTTTGCACTTCCCTTGTCCCCTGTAATGTTGTCTCTCATTATTCATGGGTGTGTTTAAATATATGCAAATTTGCAGAACTGTATACAATTTTGGTACTTGTGATTAGCATATTCACAAGTTAGCTTTTTCACATAGCTTTTTTTTAGGTGGAGGAGTTTGGCGGCGGTCAATTCAAAGTTCTGGTGTTTTTCCTAAGTGATTTCCACCAATGCCAACTTTGGCACTTCTGGGTTTGCAATTCTGAATTCCAGTTTGGATTTCTTTAGATGTGGCCCTGTTTATTTTAGTCACTTAAGAGTCCCGGCCTTGCTGGTTTTGGCCCCGCTGAGAGATTTTTGTGACAGCTGGAAATCAGCTGCATCTATTTGTCAATAAGGAAGTCAGCTTGCACATATTTGCTAATGGAGTTTGCAGCTGTGGATCCACTACTCCTGTTTTCCTATGGGCACAGTAATTTAGGCCTCATCCGGACAGGAATATAGTGCTGTTATGGTGCTGCTATGGTGGAGTTGCCTCATGTATCACAGGTGACCTCTCCATAGCCCCGTTCCCCCCCACCCCAAAAGCACTTTTTACTACTGCTGGAAAACCCATCCAGTAGTGCGCACGTGTTGACAACATTCGTATGTGCCTGTACACAGTGTTACGCGTCCTGTACGCATCCATATGCATCCATACATGTCCATATGCATCTCGTAGTTATCCCATATGCAACCTGTTTTCATCTCGTATGGATGCGGGAAAGATGTGGATCTGCAAGTAGGCATTGTGTATGAACTCATACACATGTGAATGTCCGGATAATCTGAACGAATAGATCTGAAATTAGAAATTCATTTGCATTTTTAAATTTGAATTTATGGACATTTGATTTGAATTTGAATGACGAAATTTGTCTGAATTTGATCGAATTTTGAATACCTTTGAATATTCGTGCTCACCCTTAGTCCACACATACGTGGAAGTGATGGGAAGCACATCCAGGCTTTCTGATGCCTGGATACCCAGAAGAGTGTGTAATTTAAAATCTGCAAAGACAGTTCCAGCCATGGCACTGATTAGCTAGCAAGGGATAATGGCAGTGGCTCAATGACCCGCCTTATCCCTTGCTGGCGGGTTTTTTGGCCGCTGTCTGGAAATGGCCTTTATGCTCGCGAATTTGAAATTCATGACGCTTCCTAGGAATGTAACTGTACCACACAGCAAGGGATGCCTGTACTGTAACCATAGCACCCGTCTGCCCCAACCAGCATAGCTAATTTGTCAAAGCTTGGGTTTGTGAATGTTCTCCGCAGGGCCAGTTCAAGAAACTCACAGCTCCTTTTGGTGGAAGTCACAATGGTGTCTCTTTCAAGTTTCAGGAAGGTAGCCCAAGGCCAGCTGAAGTTGGCCCAGGAAGCTCGATGCAGATAGACTCAGGATGTGTGAACTGTTTATGCCGCTGATCCAATTTTAGAACAGGGAGGGAGGCAGGGAAGTCAAGTTCTTGGAACTCAGGTGGCGTTGTGGAGATGGCTGGCCGGATCTGTGCGCATTGAGGGTGGGCTGTAAAGTCTCCCACAATCTCAGCACTTTGTGAAAAAGCCCTGAAAATCCACTCTGGTTTTAATCGCTATTTTTAGCCTGGATCCCTATTCTTTCCCCAAACTCTTAGGGTTTTCCTGCGCCCGTATGATAGATACTTGGTTTGTTATTATTCCTTTCACCTGTAACTGTTGACGTTAAACATTTTGGATCTAGGACTGTACTAAATGATTGATTGGATGGGTATGGGAGGGAGGGACCCCTTGGTTGGCATTATAAAAATTGGGCTCCTTTTGAACATCTGCCTTTCAGCCTAGGAATCAGTAGTAGGAGTGTACTTGCGCACTGAGTGGGTGAGATGCACGCACACAACATCTGTCTGAAAAAAGGTGCAGGCAGAAAGGCAGAAAGGCAATGGGGTGTGTGTGGAGTTTGGGATAGATTTCTTCCTTAACACTGGCTATTCTGCATGTCTGCTTTCTCACTACCCCATCCCACAAGCAGCTGTTCTGTGTAGCACAGCCACCTGCCAGCTGGGAAAGGGGCGGTCGGGGAAAAGGAGGAGGAAAAGCCCAAAATAAGCATGTGAGCTGCATAGCTGTTTAAGAGCACATGGCCAGATCAGCTCTCCAGTTATTTCCTCTTGCTCTAGTGGTCTTTGAGTACCTTTCTCTTTCTCTCTCTCTTGCTTCCCGATTTCTCATTTTCATGAATTTCCCTCCGCTGTCTTTCTTCCTTGTTCTTTTTTGCTCCAGGACACAGGGCAAGTCCTTGGGTGGCCGGTAAGTTCCCCTCCTAGCTTGCGACCTGCATGCGGTGGATCGATGCATGTTGATGAAGGCTGCGAGTGTGTGGCAGAAATGCATCTGTCTTCCCCAGTGTCCTGGCATGTGGCAACCAGACACCCGCTCTTAGAGCGACTCCTGCACCCTGCACCGGCTCTTGGGCAAAGCTCAATGACTCTCTTAAAACCTTTTGCACAGAAAAGCGTATGCCCATAATTTTGCTTGCTTGCTTGTTTCTTTGCCGGGATGTCCTGCTGTTTAATGTGCCTTGCAGTTGGTGTTTGGGATTTGGCCTAAGGAAGGAAAGGCAGGAGCAAGCGCCCCATTTGCCACAAAGCGCAGTTCAGTGGCTGAAATCAGCCCTGCCTACCTCACAGGGCTGTTGTGTGAGTGAAATGAGAACATCTTTTTTACTCCCAAGTTTTTTTGTTTTTAGGAAGAATGGGGGTGCAGATACCAAACAGAGAAAAACATCGGGGCCCTTTTCCTGGTGTCTGAACGCCAGTTTAGCTAACAGGTTGTGAAACCATGCTGGCTGTCTCTCATCTGCCTGTTCACACGGGTACTTATAAAAGAGATAGTCACACTAATGCATGCACACGCACAAAGTGGGAAAATGAGAGAAGTTATTGGCCTGGGTTTTGTCTGGTTCTATTTCCTAGTCCCATATCGGTTGTGTATCATGTGATCCTTCCCACACTTACATGCAGGGAAAACTCCTGCACAGTCCATCCGCATTGCACAGAGCTTCTGCTTCCCCAAACGCAGCTCCACGGGTGCATGGGTTCTCCCCATGTGTGTAGATGTGGAGCAGTTCTAACTACTGTACATCTATGCTCACTGCCTCCCTGTTGCCGCAGTTCCATCTTCACTGCCATAATGGTGGTGATTTGCATCTCACCAGCTATTAGGGAAGACCTGGAGAGGTTAGGGATAGGTCAGATGTCCCAAAGTGTGGACGCTGGAACTGTCCTCTGTCCCGGGGAAGTGAAGGTGCAAAATCCCCCTGTGTTTCAGCTTTTAAAATGCTGGTAAAATGCGATATCATGTTACTGAAAAATTCCAGTGGTATATGAATGGGTTCTGGCCTCTGAGGAAAGAGCCACACTGAAAGACTGGGCCATCCCTTCATGGTGCTAGTAATAAATCAGTAGGCTTGACTGCAGCCCTTTTTGCACTTCTTTTTAGTAGACTGGCCATGAAGACTAACCCCTGCTGGGACAGGTGACTCCTGGAATGGAACAAGGCTATCTGCATCTGTTCTATTCCAGCCCCTGTGCTGGTTCTGAAATTTGTATGAACTGCGGAGCTGTCATAGCGGGGCTCTGAAGGCCCAGGTGAGCCACTGTGGCAGCGCACCTTGTTGTATCAGTGCAGTGGCATGCCATACCACAGAGGTGTACTGTTTGCATGCCTCTGTGGTCTGGTCTACCATCCCCTACTTCACCTGTAGACCTTGAAAAAGAGGTAAGAACAAAAGAGGAGCCTTGCTGGATCAGGCCATGACCCCAGGGATGTGCAAAGTAGAATTCATATTTGCAAATTTGATTGAATTTTTGAATTTCCAGACATTTGGATTGAATTGAAAATCCGGGTTTTTGAATACACAAAAATGAGATTGAAACAAACCAGCCTCCTGCTTGTTAAAATGACAGTTCAGTTGAGCATTCATAATTTGCTGTCGTTTGGGTCATGAAAAGGATGTTTTCAGTGGGGAAAAAAGCCATTATCATGCCTGCCTTGGTGATTGGGAAACGGAGGTGGAAAATTTGCAGTGGAAAAGGGAGAAAAATCAAGCTGTTATCTTTCCTGCCTTGGCGATCAGGGAAGGGGGAGTGGAATACTTGTATAAAAGAGTCTTGTGGGGCAGCAAAGGCCATTTGAGCCCTTCATTGTTTTGGATTTAACACCATTTACTCCCCCAAAATCTCAGTGGTTGCGATCTCCAATGCACAGGGCAGGAACAGCGAGCACAGGACATGAAGCCCCACCTCCCACTGACATGAGCACCGATCTCCTCCCCAAATAGCCCAGGACTGTCCTCATACGCTGGCTCAGCTCACAAAGCAATGCCTGCTGAGACACCAAACCGTGCCGAGAACAGTTTTTTCCAATACCAGATTTGGTCCTGGTTTGGTCTTGGTTTGGGCAATTAGGTCTGCGGAAATCGGACCAAATCTAAAATGCGTGGGGATGCCCCTTCCTAAACCCACTTTCGATTCAGACCAAAATGTGGATGGGGACGCACCTGAAGTGGCTGTAGCTCTGTGGTACAGCAAATGGCCTGGAAAGCAGAGGATTACTGGCTCAACCAATAGCTTCTCCCCAGAAGTAGGCAATGGCAAAACACTTCAGTACCCCTGCCAAGAAAATTGCATGGAGGTCCCCATTCGGTCAACCAGGAGTTGGCCATTACTTGGTGGTGCTCAGTAATAATACTATGATAAAGAAAACAGGATTCCTTCTCCTTTAATAGTTGCTTGAAAGAGGAAATTTAAGCCCATATTTCTTTCATGATATGCTACAGCTACACAAGTTTCATCCACACAGCACTTATAGTCCAAAGTCAATGGAATAGGTTGCCATGGGAGGTAGAGGCTGGACCTACAACTGTCTGGGATAGTTTAGGAAGTCTTGCATTGAGCAGGGGGTTGTACTCTGTGACCCTGGAGGTCTCTTTCAACTCTATGATTGTATACTTAATCCACATTCTTTGGATAATCCGGAATCTGGGATAAAGGGTGTTTGGATGTGCTTCACTCCAGATTATCCAAATAATTATCCAAATAAAATTCCCTTAAATGAACAGGACCCCTGTCCTCTTTCTTCGATGGTAACCCTTGTACAATGCAGTTCCCTTGCCCCAGCATTTATTCTCAGGATCCTAGATTTTAAAAATAATCATTTTTTTCTTTAAAGAGTCTCCAGAACATGATCAGCTTCCAGGCCAACCCAATTAACCCAGCTATGCTTTTTGTTTTTTTAACAATAGCTTTTGATATATTAATAAATAGGTTCCATTATAGATGAGGCATTAAAAAAACCCTCCTTTCCTTTGGGGAGGGAATGCTTCTTCAGCATGTTCAACTGAAGGGCAATTATGCCCCCCCCCCCAGCCACCATTCAAAACTGTTATTCATTCCATTGGCATATGGGTTGTTTTATCTGATTCATATGGTAATTAAGGTGTTTCCCTATGTAGCTTTTTTAGTCCTGGTTTAGTGCTGTTTGGACAATTTTTTGGGACTATTTTTAATCAGAATAGGGTGCCTGTCAATCTGAATATAGACATACCCATGCATAGCAGGACTTTTAACCCACCCGCCCACCCCCGGTGCAAACCTTGCCTGCAATAAAAGCAGCAAAACCTTCCCCTTCACTCTCGCTGAAGCCAAAGAGCTTAAATTAAAAGCTGGCAGTTTGTTAAAAAAATTTCTAAGCGTGAGTACTTTCTCTTTTCACACCTCTCCCTTTTGACACTACCGGGAACTGTGTGCTCAAGCAGATCAGCAAGGGAGCGAGCATACCATAATAAAATGTATCTTTGCAAAGCATTTTTGCTTCTAAAATGTATCTTTCTGATAACAAGCATCAGAAAAGATACAAATGTTTCCAGCAAAGCTTAAAGGCAAGCAGCTCTCACCTCTTTTTTCGAATGGGCTCTAGCATTGCGACCATGGCATCTGTAAAATCCCACCCATAGCTGGCTGCCATTGGCCAGAAGACTAGACCTCCACTCCAAATCGCCCGGTACCATCTCCATGTTGGGGGAAATAAGCGGACTCGGCTCCAAAGAGGGGATGAAGTCCTGTTTTCATCAGTACTTTTTTTCCTCTGGATTTTTGGCAGGATAGTCCTCATAAAATCCGGGAATAAGAAATTGCATGGGGATGCTGGGTACTGAGTTCAGATTCTACTCAGATTAATTACATAAGTCATGGGGACGGTCCTTTGCGAATTCGGATTCAGTTCGGATTAAAATGCCCATGGGGATGCATGTTTTTTTTAATTATGTTTGCAAGTGTGTGACAGGTCTAATCAAAACAAAAGCTTCATTCACACCTTTTAATCCAGCTTCAAACCACCTTCACAGTGAGAAAGCACCTCAAGAAACTGATCAATCACTATCCAAAGGTGAATTTTCCAGAGATAGATAAAGCCAAAAGAAAATGGCCTGTTATTTTGCTGATATGTTCTCTCACTCTGAAAGCAGACTGAAGCTGGATTAAACCTTAGGTGTGATTGCAGCCAAAGTTAAGAGAATGCGTATTTGCATGGCAGTACCCAGTTGTTGGTGCATGTTTCTTATTTTCTTACTATTATTGTCACTGTTACAATATTGGTGTTATTGTTACTGTTGCCATTTGAGGCCTTTTGTGTTGTCATTTCCCAAACTGCTTTCATAATAGTCTTGGGAAGATTACAGTTATGCTGGCAAAGATTTTTTTGGGGGTGTGTGTGTGTGATTTTTCCTTTCGTTATGGTGTTGGTGTTGGGGGGTGTATTAGATTATGAAATAGTAAAATATCCCTTAGCATAACTTTCTTGGGTTTCTGATGTTTGGTGTGTGTGTATGTAAAGCCAGAATAGGGGCATCTATGTGCAAGATGAAGGCCATCCCTAGACAGCCACATGATATTGTGCTAGGAAGCGATAATATGGGCTGTTGCCCACTCACCATTACTGCGTGCGCGTCCAGGCATCCAGGTATCTGGAATGTCCAGATATTTGCATTGCCACCACCGTACATGTGTCACCAGCTGTTTTGGCTTTCACGCATGTGTGGTGGGCAAAGCAACGATTACCTCTCCATCCAAAGGATGCATTAAAGCAACCTGCAACCAGTAGTCCCAGTCCCACTTTTTTTGGAGGGAAAACTCAGACTATGGTGGGGATGCCACAAATCTGTGTGGCAACCCTGCCATAGCAATGCCGTATTAGTGGACAGGGTGGGAGAGCCAGAAATACAGAATAAAATATAGGGTAAAAAGAAAGGCGAAAAAAAAAATGAAAACACTGTGGGGATGAGAGACACCCCAAAGAGTGAGGGAGGTGTGCTCAGTGTGCCACAGGACACCGGTGGAACTTGGTACATATTATATTAACAACTGTGATTAAAGGTCATGTGCACTTTTAAAAATAAAGCAACGGATATAGAAAGGGTGGACAGATGGAAAGACAGACAAGGCTGTTATTAAGCATGCAGGGGCCAACATCCCAGCTTCTGTTGAGCTGCTAACTATGAAGGGCTTGGATCCCTCCTTCCAGCTGACCACCTTAGATAGAGGTGAGATTGGGCAATTCTCTGCAAGTGTGGAACATACGGAAGGAAGAACAGCTTAAATTATTTCCTTATTGGGTTTTTAGTAAGGTTCACATACATGTGCATAGAACATCATGCAGAAGGGGGAAGTGTTTTGCAGAATGCTGATTCCCACGCCAGGGGAGAGTTTTATGGCTAAAAGAGAAGGGTTAAATTATTCCTTCCTTTGGTAAGGGGCCAATCACCTTGGCCTCCCATGCCCACACCTGTTATTTTATTTTGACTAAAGTTCCCAGCTTTGCATGGGCGACAGTAAATCAAACACATCTTAAGGTTCAGGAACAAACAGAACTGATTAATGCGCTGGGGCAATGTTGTTAAACTTGTCTCCAGCAGGTGTGTGCAAAGTTTCAGATCTCTAAACTTTCATGCAAAGAGGTTTTGGTGCAGAGGAACAGAGAGGCAGAAAAACCCGCAAGCTGATTCATTAGTTGTTCATGAAACCCACCATGTGATTGCTAATTGTGGCATTTGTATGAGGAAGCTGTGCACAGGCGATATAGCAGAAGCAAACTGCTAAGTTGTAAGCTGTTGCAGAAGCAGGAACCCATGATTATTATGGTTTTATCGGGCATCACAGCCTGAGGAAAGTCAGAAAACTGCGTGGGAGGGGTCATGAGGCAGAGGACTGTAAGACCAGGAGCCTTTCTGCACTTGGTCATCTAGTCAACCTGAAGTGTGCTCCCAGATGGAGCATCTGCCCTGCAAGGAGTTGATTCCAGCTCAGAAACAGCTCCTTCCATGCAGGAGTGCACTGTGGGTTGACTACATGTGGAACACGATAACGTGCTCCACACATGCACCTGTCTCAACTAAGGATGTGCACAAATTTGAAGACATTTGAAATTCAGTTGAATTTTGACATTCAAATTTGAATTGAATGTCCACAAATTCAAATTTAGACATTTCAAATGAATTTTGAATTTTCAAATCTGAATTATTCGAAGGTTGATGTGTTTACAGGTTCGTACATGATGCGTACTTGCATGTACGCATCTTTCCCACATCCATACTGGATGAAAATGGGTTGCATACAGGATAAATACGGGATGCGTATGGATGCGTAACGATGCGTACGGGTACATATGAATGTTGTCAACGTTCGTAAAAGTGCAAATTTGAACTGAAAATTAAAGCAAATAGATTCAAATTTGCTTAATTCGAATTGAATTTGGGTAAATTTGAATTTTAAAGATTCAAATAGAATAGAATTTTCGTAAATTTGATTTGAATCAAATCGAAACCCCAAAATTGCATTTGTGCATACCCCTAGTCTTAGCCAGTCTCATCCTTTCTTGTCCTCTGGCAAGCCCACTCGGACCTCTGTGTTGCATGGGGGGCATGTGACACACCCCTGAAGCATTGTCCTGGTGATGGCACTGGCGCACATGCACTGGTGCTGGCATCTGGACCAAAGATGGTGGCACCTGGACACATGTCTGTGCTTTAAAGTAAGTGTCCGGATGTATGTGTGTGGGGGTGGGTGGGGAGGGATGGCATGTACGAGTATTTGCAAGTGTGAATGCCAGCACACACGTGGGCAAAGTCACCTTTGCCATCCCCTAGATGGGACTGGAACAGCAAATTTGCCTCAGGTTGCTTCATTGACTCTCTATAACCAATTAATTCTCTTGGCCTCTTTAGAAATCACCGACAAGTGTCTGAGTCACCGTACAAAGATTGTATCTTTGCACATGTATCTTGCACACAGGATAGCGTGAGCAGGTGGCATACTGGGTTTTCCTTGGCTCGTTCAGGTGGCATTGATATGTGGTCTGGATATTATATGTGTACATCTGAGACAGGTGGTCTTTTTTGATCCAAGGACTGTGCGTATGCCCATATATTTGTAGAACCACCGCAAATCAACCTTTCTTTTAGAGTGGAGGACTTCCGACCTTAGGCCTCGCCACGTGTTGTTTCCTAGGTTTGTTTGCTGTGGCCTCTTCACAGCTCCTTGGAATCCTTGGTGTTTCCTTAGGTGACCCTAGCCCTGGGATTAGGATTGTATTTCACCCCATGACTGGGTACTTTCCTGTTTACATTCCTCAGCTCTGGTAATAGCTCCTGCTGGACAGGAAATGGAAAAAACCAGCTTTAAATTATTGTCGCAGCAGCTCAAATTGCTTTTTTTTTTTTAAATCAAAATCTTTAAAGAGTTCAATCGAAGTAAGAATAAGGATATTCTTATTATCGTTGTACAGTTATGAAAGATGCTTGATTCTTAGCTCATTGGATTCGGGCCGAGTTACACTTGAATTTTAATTCACATTAGAGCCACCTTCAGAATGCACCAGCAGAAGGAATAGCTATTTTCTTTCTACATTTTTGAAGGGCCTGTTTGCACCGGAATGGTGAAGATCAGGTGTGGAGGGATCTGTCTACATTTCGAGTGCTAGTGAAATCCTGAACTGGACTGCCAGCATTTGACATACAGATGGCCAGGCCAGGCCCAGGCAGACCAGGTTGCCATGGCAACAGCTGCGACAGCATTCAGCATGTGCCCAGACATTGCCATGGCAATCGAGATGTAACGTGTGACTGTGGCAGCCGCAGCTGCGCTATTATGCCCACGCACAGCATAGCATCAGGAAGAGGGATGCGTACCAGCTAGTGAAGACCAACACAGACTTAGTGAGCTCCGGCATGGCAGCTGTGAAAATGCTCCCTGGAGTAAGTCTCAACAGGCCCTAAGTCAAAGGGAATTTTGGGGGTCAGATAATATGAGAGGAGAACTGTGCTGCTGTATTCTGTCCCTCCAAAAGTAGATTGAATGTGGAATAAAACTTGGCCCTCAAGCTGGCCATTTCCAGAAGGGATGTACATGCCCATTAAATCCTCCATGAGAGGACCTGAATCCACTGAAGCAAAAGGCCAGTGGAAAGATTTACAGTATTTGCTGCTTTGCATGCACAGGGTACTTCCTCCTGGGGATGAGGTCCTTGGGGTGTTTTTGATTGGTAGTCTTCTTTGATCTCCACCAGCCCATGCTTTGATCCATAGTGGATCACAGAGCAGTTCAGGGTGATCAAAGCAAGATTTCCAAACATCTTCCCTTTCTTTGTTGCCCTGTGGTCATGATCCACGGGCTGCCACAGCTGTGCTTTCCATCACCATGTCTCCCATCTCCTCTGTTTTAGGTATTTTCCTTCTCAGTAGTAGCTAGAAGGGAGCTCAGAAAGCACCATTTTCAAGACCCCACTTTTAGTTGATCTTCCAGGCCCCGCAGCAGCCATTTCCTGACTCACATCCATGCCTTGCCACAAAATTCCACATGTGCGTGTGCTTACGGAGGCCTGCTCCTGAGGGGAACTGCCTTACAATTGCTTTGCTGTTCTGAGTCCCATCAAGGGAGAAAGGTTTGAGAGAAGCTCTCCAGTAGATTCCATATTCTTTGATGTTTAAAAGCTGCAGGTGCTCAGAGGTCTACAACAGATCCATTTTCACTGTTGAGTTAGATGGAGATTGGTTGCTGAAAACATGAAGGTGTGGGGTGGCCTTTCTGGGGGCTGGGAAGTCAAAAGTAGGTGTTGCTAAGCACTAGGGAACAAATAGACTTGCACCTGCTCATAATACTGTTCCTGGGAATGAGGAGCAACTAGAAAGTTCCAGATTTCGATGGCGGTGGGTCTCAGGTCTTGATTTTCTGTCTTTAATCCTTATTTCTCTTTCTGCTTCCCCCAGCACTGGCACCACCTCCCCACGGACAACGCCGAGCAACTCCCCCTCGCTAAGAAAACGCTTATTACAGTTGCCTCCACGGCCTCCACCAGAACCAACTTCGGAGACCATGGTGGAGAAGACTTCAGAGAACCCTGCAGAGAGGGCCCCTCAAGTGGGGGCCCTACCCAGTACCCCCCTCAACTACCCTCTTAGCGGGCGCAGCTTCATGCGCAATAGCAAGGTACCATGTGACATTGGTGTGAAATGGAACGGAAGTTATTTGTTATGTATGCTTCTTGTCATGAGACTCGGAAGGACCTGGAGACATCCTGGCAGGCCTGAAATTATGTTGGGTTGTGCGGTGACCTGACTGGATAGCCCAGCATGGAATAGACCCGCTTCTTCTAGGCTTTTGAGAAAGCCAGGAGGGAGAGCCAGAAGAAGGTGAACTGGAAAAAGTGCTCAGAGAGATACTGGATTGCTCTTGTGTTCCCAAGTCTTCTCTAATCCACCTTTTCTAGCACAGAATGGGCAGACTGGTGGGTGAAAAATTCCACCTCAAAGCCTTCCCTGAGCTGCCTCAGAGTTACCTCTAAGATGCTTTCCCTTGCTGTGCCGGATCACAGTCTAGGACAATGCTGGCACAGTCACTGCCTTTGCTAACTTATTTTGACCGCGTTCCCACTGGGACTTTTTTGCACGTTGAAAATGTTTTCAAAACACTTTGTCCACATTGAAAAGTGGCTTCCCGCACTTTCCAAGGAGTAAATTTGAAAAAAAA
>MTQE01002781.1:2241956-2252676 GCA_014337955.1 Aspidoscelis marmoratus | reverse complement strand
CAAAAGGAGAGTCTTGGCAGACTTTTTATTCCTTGGGGACAGGCCCCTAATCTGTAACTGTTGTTTAGTCGAGCCTCCCAGAAACTGGGGAGTGTCCAAGATTAGTGTCCAGAGGGAGGCCTCGAAACGGAGTTCATGGATCTAACACTTCTGCCTGAAATTGTTTTATGATTCCGCATTTTGGCAACATAAGTAGAATCATCTGAAGTGCTTCTGTCCTTATTTTCTCCTGTTGGTTAAACTGAGGATTAAAGTGCTGTATGACTAAGGTGTAAGAAAATTGGCTCATGGGTTTCATGGTGGTTTTCCGGAAGAAACCCTTGAGGCCTTATGGCTATTGGCTTTCCAAAACCCAGAGCTGTGCAGTGCAAGGGAAATACTGCATCCCCCCCCCAAAAAAAACTGGAGAGAATGTTGTCTGGAACAGCATCCAAAGCAAGCAGGTTCTGTGAATGTTACATGACATTTCATGGGCGCCCTGTTGTCCTGGGTGTGAAGCATTCTGGGATCTTGTTGGAGGTGAGACTCAACTCTCAGAGTGAATAGCATGGTGGGCAAATGCTGTTTGCTACAGAATGAGATTTGGTTGGCTGCTGTGAGCAGAACTCGGCTTATAGCCGTGATATTTCGAGTTGGGCTCACTTTGGAGGACCAAAAATATGGCTGCAAGCTGGCGGTTGTCAATCCTCTGTGGAAATGCTCTGGATAGAAATTGTGCTTGGTGAGTCATTCTTTCCCTCCCTGTACATCTGTAGGGGGGAAGGGAGTGACTCAGCTTCTGCAGCCATCCTAAGAGTAGTTTCTTGTGGCTTTCTTTTGGTCTGCTCTTAAGGCTGGCTGTGGAAGCTTAGAAGCTGATCAAGGCTGGTGAATTTGTTCCTGGAATGCCCGCCTGGGATGCATCAGGAACCCATATGGATAGTACCCAATTTGCTCTTTGAAAATAGGAATTTCAAAGGGGATTTGTAGCTGTACATACGAACGTAAGAGGAGCCATGGTGGATTGGGCCACAGCCCGTCTAGTCCAGCATCCTGGCTCACACAGAGGTCCACCAATTACTCATGGGCATCTCAAGCAGAGACAAGGGCAAACCTTCTCCGGCTCTCGAATTCCAGCAAGTGGCCTTAGAAATATCCTGCTTGTCCCCATGGCCTGAAAGATATACTTAGGCATCCATTCTAGTAGCCGTCAATAAATCTATCATCCATACATTTTTCCAACCCTTCGTTAAAGCCATCTAGGCTGGTTGCTGCCACCACCTCTTCTGGCAGCACATTCCATAGACTGATGACCCTCTGGGTGAAGAAATACTTCCCCTTGTCTGATCTGACTCCTACCCATCAGCTTCATAGAGTGCTCCCTGGTTCTAGTGTTGTGTGATAGAGAAAAGAGTTTTTCTCTGTCCAGCTTTTCTATACCACACATTAATTTTATGTACTTCAAGCAGGTCCCCTCTTAAACACCTAACACCTAAGCTGCATCTATGCAGGGACTAAATGTGGTATTTGGGGGAAATGAGCTCCCTCTATGAGTTTTCCTAAAGAGTGATAGGGGCTTACCTGTTGGGATGCTTGCTCCTGCAGTCTTTGACCTGGAAATGGCTACCACACATGTGTAAGGGCAAAAATGGATGCGAAATGGCTACAGCATACTCCCGGGTATTTCATTCTGTCCAGTTAGCTGGATGAATGTGGCCTGCTGTCACAGGAGCAAGCGTGATTTTACCCTGCTTTTTGGCAGAGAGAGGCAACTGTGGAATCTAAATAGGATCCTGCGTTTTCCTCTCACTGCCTGGATCCAGAGCCAGACCTAAAGTGTTGGCAGTAGAATAAAAGGGGAGCCATAAAAATAAAAGCTGGAATAGAGGCTCATGTAGGGTGTCCACTGATGGAGGCTGGAACTGAGGGTCAAAAGGGCAGAGCCACGTAAACAAGACAGGCTGCATTCTAGGATCTGGTATCTCATACTGTTCCCAGCTGCATGTTACTTGCTGTGTTCACACCTAATATTTAATCCAGTTTCAGCCCACTTTTAGAGTGAAAGAACACTTCAGCAAAGGGAAATGTCATTTTCTTTCCACATTATCTAACCCAAAGGTGGATTTTCTAAGTTAGATAAAGCGAAAAGCAAAGAACTTGTCACTTTGCCAGTGCATTGTCTCACGCTGAAAGTGGTCTGAATCTGGATTAAAATTTAGGTGTGAATTCAGCCTTTGATTCTTAACCGATGTTGGATACAGTTGCTGAATCTTAGTTACCTCTTCTTGTAGCTAGAGACATTTTTTGGGGGGGGAGGGGGAGAACTGCTGTCCGCATGTTCTTGCAGAAGACAACAAAATCCTTGTCATGGGAATATGTGGCTCTCACTGATCGTTCACTCCTCTCAAGTTGGCAGAGGACCCAGAGGAGAACACTGACAGCCAATTGGATGCCTCGTCCAGCCACACAGTGACCTCGACAACGGAACCTGTCAGAGAAGACTCACCACGGGACCCCCCCACAACCCCCCCAGAGGGAGACTTACTTCCTAGTGAAGAACTTCCTACAGACACAAGCAATTCCTCTTCCTCTACGCAAGATGAAGGTGAGGGCAGTTTCTGTCCCACTTCCTCTGTCTATCCTGTCATCCCTCTGCATGGGCTTTTACTTCTCAAATGCCCCCTTGGATTGGGAGGAGCATAATTCACACGAGGAGCAAGGCGCATGCGCAAGGGCGTCTTGTACATCTTTCTCTCCTTGTAGCTTATTAAACTGTTCCAAATTCAGAGGTGTTCACAGGGGATTTATTGATTAAAACATTTCTGTACAGTCTTGCTTCCCTATCCACTCATCCACTCATCCACGGTCTCCTGGAGGCTTTGCAGAGGCCTGGGATAGTTGAAAATCATGTGAAATATTGCAGGATTTCCCATGATTCCTGGGAAATCATGCAGAATTTCCTGATAATCATGGCAAGCCCCACAAGATTTCCCAATGCTTCAAATATTTGTGGTTTCCTTTAACCATGGTAGGAACAGGTGTATATCCCTGCAGACCTGGGGCCACTACCATACCTGCATTTTTCACACAAAAAACTAAATAAATCACGTAGTGGCTTAAATTTAAAAAGTTAAAAGCAATTAGAACAGCAATTATATAGGAACAGTATTAAAAACTGTGTGAGGGTATGAAGCAAATACTTTTTCGCACCAGGTGTACCTGGGTGTTCACATTTACTTGTGAGAGCTGCATGTCATGCTGGAAGGAAGCCCCTGTGGGCTGGAACTTGATTTCCCCACATTTATTAATTTGATTTTTGCACTGCCCTATATTGCAATCTCAGGGCAGTTCACCAAAAGATAAACAGTAAAATGAACAATTAAAATATGAAGAAAGCAAAGGCACTCCCTGGCAGAATTTGATACCAAAAGCTTGGTAAATAAAAGCTCACTGATGAAGAGGCTGGAATGTCTGAAGGAAGATTGTTCCTTCACCTGGGGGCCACCATGGAAAAGGCCTTCTCTCTTGCTGTAACACCACTGGCCCCTGAAAGAGATTGAATGGCTAGGAGGATCTCCTTCGAAGACCAAGTCCTGGGCAGGACTGCACAGCGGCATGTTTCTCCAGGCTTTGCAAGAAAATGGAGAAAGCGCATATTTTTGTCTTTTGCCCTGAAGCAACTGCCCCAAGTCCTGTATTATGAAAGCCTGCAGTGTGAGGCTTTGTTACCTGTGGCTGTGACCCCAATGCACTCCACCCTGATGGTTTGCTTTATTTCTTCCCTTCCAGCCGAGGTGGATGCTTTCTTTTCAGATCTGCCGGGACGCTTGCTCATTAACACAGTTTATCACGTTGGAGCTGAGAGGCTGCAGCAGATGCTCTTCAGCGATTCTCAGTTCATACACAGCTTTTTGGACCAGCGCAAGTTCACAGGTAATCAGGAGAAGCCCTTTTGTGGTGCTCAAAGGAGTGTTTAAGCTGGAAAGCAAAGGACGTGGCTGATTTCTCTAAATATCTCCTTTTCTCCTCCAGACGTTACCTTGACTTCGTGGACTGGAGACAACAAGTGTCACCAAAGCCGTGTCATCTCCTACACGATCCCCATCAGTAACCCTCTGGGCCCCAAGGCTGCATCTGTCGTGGAGACCCAGGTGTGGACAGGTGTAAGAAACAAATAGTATGTGAGCACAGATATAGGAAGATAACTTGATGTCCTGCTGATTTGATTGGATCGGTGAAGGCCTTTTAGCCACTTTTCCCTTGGAATTGCAGCTTATATAATATGAGTTTATTGCTTAATTTACACACTGTACTTCTGGAATAAGTGTATTGACCTGGGAAATCTTTGTATTTTTAAAAAAGTTGCCTCTTCCACAGTGGATCAGCTAGCACATAGGGGGGCAAAGGGCGAAGCACCTGGAGGCAGAATGGATGCGCCTGGTTTGGTGGAAGCACAGATCCTTCTCTGAGGCCCTTTTTGTTACTGTCTGTTAATCTGGATCAGTGGATTCAACTGATCCAGATTGAGTGGAGGCCCACTGATCCAGATTATGCTGATCTGCCCATGTCTTTGCTATCCCTCTTACTTCCTTGGCTGAGGCTGACCTGCCTTGTGAAAGAAGAGCTGACAGAAATAGCAAGGTTTTCAGTTACCTAGGAGAGAGTTTATAGTCAGTGGCTTGATGTTGGAAAACAGTCAAGCTTTGGAATTGTTCTGTATTTAGCTGCTGCCGAGACAAAAGACAGCACTCACTTGTTCTGCAGTATTTGGATAATCCAAAGCACATCCAGACACATTTTATTCCAAATTATCCAGGCGTTAATTCCGAATTAGTTGAATAATGCAGAATAACTAAGTGCCATCTGGCAGTGAAACCAGATCGTGGTTCTGATCTTTACCTGTTTGTTTATGCTTATTGCCACTTCCAAATTAAGGTTTGCATCCATTGTTTATTTTGTATCGGCTGCCTGTCCATACGGAAGTTCAGCTCTATTAATTTGTGTATGAATATTGACAGTGCTCCCCTTTTTCACCACTGTGAAAAAGCTTGCCTAGTTGATTTTTTAATCACCCATCACTGTGCTTGCAAAAAGTTGTTGTATTTATTGCGTTTACATCCCAGTGCTAATTTAACTGGAACAATCTGTTCTCATTTTGCTACTTGCTTTGTGCAACTGTCTTGTTCGCAGAAGCGAAGCATTCAAGATGCCACAGGAGCTTTCATTTCATTGTAGCAGATAACATCTTACCCCTCTGCAGAATGGGATGAGCTGGGGAGCGCTTGTACCCATTTGTGTGTATTTATGGGTGCGCTTGTGCGCAACTCGGTTGGTGCAGAATTCACTTTTCCTTTTCACTCTCTTCCTCTCCTCCTTGCACAATGACTAGACTTTATTCCGCGCCAGTTCCAAGAATGGGGGTTGCGTGGTTGACTCCGAAGTGATTACACAGGGCATTCCATACCAAGACTACTTCTACACAGTGCATCGATACTGCATCACTTCAGTGGCAAAGAGCAAGGCCCGGCTGAGGTATGTTGTTACACGTTCTAAATTATTATACTTCCAGCTTCAGGCAGAGTTGAGGAGGTTTTGAATGAATCTTGTGACATTGTAAGCCACATGGAAAAACTGCAGCCATTCAGAAAGTGATGGGCAAGGGTGTATCTAGGGTAGGAATGTGCACATATGAATTTGCATTATTCAGTTTTGCAAATTTTCACATCAGAATGAAAGTGCAGGCATGCAAACATCTGGACATTCAAACAAATTGAACAATGCCCCTGGCTTGTGAATACAAACATTTGATTGAATTTTCACACATTTGCATTTGACTGATGAAAATGTGAATGTCGTTTTGCAAACCTGTAATTTTGTCATAAAGAAGTTATGCAAGTGCACAGAGAATAAGCATGTCAGAACGGGGCGTCACCAAATTTCCTCCTTTTCAATGGCTTTATTTATTTACTTATTGGATTTATAGACCACTGATTTCCAAAGATTCTATGCAGAACCAAACAGAACCTTTGTTGCTGTAGCTATAGCCATAACAAATAATACAGCAAGCATTGGTAAAAAGAAAGAAAGAAAGAAAAAAGTTTAAACTAAATTAAAATCATTTTAACCATCCAAGGCTGCATTCTTGTCTTACATTGGCCATTTTGAGTCTTAATTGCTGCCTGTATAAATTTAGCAAGATGAAAATTTACAAAGGGAAAAACATCTACCAACAACAAACATTCTAACTCTTCTTCTGGTTGTCTGAATTTTACATTACTTCCCATTAAAGAGTCTTGATGCATTTTGCAAAAATAGGGATTAAAAACCAGGGTAAAGGCAAAACTGTTCAGTTAGATGTCATGATTAATGTTATATTGCTCTCAGTCACTGTTTCTCTGTCTTCAGGCTGTTCTTAAAAGCTATTGACAAAATGTTGGAACTTCTGATCTTGTGGCAGCAGAGATGGGAGGATGTGAAATTGATACAGGACACATATTGATCCTGTGGCCTCTCTTCAGGCCAGACACATGGTGAAACCCAGGCTGCATTCACACCTGAGTTTTAATCCGGTTTCAGTCGACTTTCAGAGTGAGAGAACCCATCAGCAAAGTTCTTTCCACTTTATCTAGCCCGAAGGTAGATTTTCTGTGGAAAGAAAATGGCAAGTCACTTCTCTGATATGTTCCCTCACTCTGAAAATGGACTGGAACTGAATTAAAACTTAGGTGTGAATGCAGCAGTCTTCTCAGAATTCCTTGAGCAAATTCAGAAGAGTTCTCCTGGCAAATCTATCTCCGCTGCAGAGTCTCCTCTGAGATCCGGTACCGGAAGCAGCCGTGGAATCTTGTGAAGACGCTCATTGAAAAGAATGCTTGGAGCGGGGTAGAGGAATACTTCCAGCACTTGGGTACGTGAAGAGGGAGCAAAAATAAAGGCAGAAATCTGGAATTCCTTGCTTTGTGCTGTGTAGGTTTCCTAGGGCCTTTTTGTACTTCCCTTGGATGTGGTATAGATGACAGCATAGTCCTCTTCAGTCCCTGTGTTGGTGCAAACTGGAGAGGCCCCTGACACTGAGGTCACGTCCCCATGCAAGCCGTTTGGTTCGGAATGGGCACACATGGGACTGGGAGGGGCTCCGAGATTGAATCTTGCCTGTCCCCATGCCATTCCCAGTGACACGGGCTGGGTGTGGATGCAGCTGTCCCCATGCAAACTGTGCCAAACCCTTGCATGGGGGAGCAGCACCCACTCCTCTCCGTACCCTCTCCCCTGTGCCGCCAGCTGCAAATGCCACATCCCACCCTCACTTAGTGGCACAGAAAGCCAGGACTGGGCTGGGAGGCATGGAAAATATTTTAAATTAAGTTTAATAAATGTTAAAATAATTTTAAAAAACCCAAAGCCACTATGAGGATTAGCAGCAGTTGGGCGGTTGAGCAGTTTTGCGCACCTCTGCTCCACCAGGAAGCACGAGAATGCCCAGAAAGCTTAAAAGGGAGACAATCAAGCCATTATCATGATTGCCTTGGCAATCGGGAAACAGGGGTGGAATATTTGGGAAAAGGGACAAAATCAGGCCATTATCCTGCCTACCTTGGTGATTGGGATTTTTTCACTCCCCCAAAATCTCAGCAGTTGCAATCTCCAATGCACAGGGTAGGAACGGCAAGCACACCCCACCTCCCAGTGACATAAGCGCCAATCTTCTCCATGAATAGCCCGAGACCGTCCCCATGTGCAGGCTAGGCAATGCATGCCGGACCCCCAAACCCTGTCCAGACTTGTTTCTTTTGGTACCAAATTTGGTCCTGGTCTGGCATGGTTTGGGGCAATTTGGTCTGTGGAAATCGGACCAAATCAGAAATGCATGCGGACACCCTTTGCCGAGCCTGATTTTGATACTGGACCAAACGTGCTTGGGGACGTGCCCTGACAGAGCACAATCCAGATCTGATGCAGTCTAAGGGAGACCCTGCTCTCAGGGGACAATCTAAAGGGCTGGGGTCTAAAGGGAACAGGGTGTTTCTTAGACTACAGTAATGTATGAAAGGGAGTCTCTTAGTACATTTCCTGGTCTGGTATACCAGCCAGTGTGTGAGCTAGTTTGGTCTAGTGGTTAGAGAGCCAGAATCTTATCTGGGAATGCTGGGTTTGATTCCACACTCCTCCATGAAGCCAGCTGGGTGACCCTGGGCTAATCACAGCTCTCTTTCTGAGCTCCAACAGCCCCACCTACTTCACAGGGTGTCTGTTGTGGAGAGAAGAATAGAAAGCCTTGTCAGCTGCTTGGAGTCCCTTCAAATGGGTGAGAAAAGTGGGATAGAAAAGCCGACTCTTCTTCTTCTTCTACTGGTTTGTCTTAAAAATCTGACCATCTCAATTAAAGAAGTTTTTTTGGTTTTTTTGTGTTTTTATCTAGCCCTGATTAGATGTTCTCCCATCAGCTACAAATGCAAACAGTAGAGTCTCCATGACCCATTCTAGAATGTTGTCCCGCTTAGGACATAATTTGGGCAAGTTATCTGAGCCTGTTTATGAACATACCTCCATGGTGCTGATGTTGCCTCCATTTCTTGCTGTCAGGCAAAGAGCAGGACACTTTTTATTTTTGCTAACAGCATTAGATTTTGACAGGATCCTGCTAAGCGTGTTGCATTCTGTTTTGTTAGGTGATTCGATAACTTACGCAGTCATTCCTGTATCCTCATGGGTTTTCCCCTCAGTCACAGTCCACAAAGTTGGGCCGGCTGGTTGGCCTTAACACCTTTCCCATTCTCTGTTTCAGAGCTGGCGCTTGTACAGGCTGAGAAGGCCCTAATTGAAGAGAACTGCCACGGGAAGGAGCCTCGGGGGCTCTTGTCTGGTCTGAGGCGCAGGAAACGTACTCTGACCTGGAGGACCCCCCATGTTGAGTCCCCCATTCCCACGTTACCTGATGGCGATGGGACAAACCGCACCATCCGCCCCTCAGGTATGCCTCCTCCTCCTCACGCGGAAGAGAAGAGCCTGGGAGCTCACCAGCTCTTGCTTCCAGTATTTTGGGCTTGTTGTCCAGGTCTGTGACCTGCCACGTCTTCTTCTTCTTCTGTCTTGCAGGCAGCCTTACCTCACGGCTCTCAGAGCAACTGGCAGAGCAAGGGCAGGGGCAGACCATCTCCACCGTGATTCTCGTCATCAGCCTAGTGTAAGGAGCTACTGGCTTGTGGAGTTGGGCTGGGGTGGTTGGAGAGAATCTCGGGATCTGTGCAGTTCTAAGTGTGCTTACTTGGATACAGATCCAAGCAGATTCACAAAGGCTTGGTCTTGGGCTTAGAGTATCCGACCTGTATTTGACCATTTGTTGGTTCGATTCCGCACTTTTCCATGAAGCTTCAGTGACTCTTGGATTAGTCACAGCTCTCTTTCTGCACTCTCACGGTCCCATGTACCTCACAGGGTGTTCTGTTGTGGGGAGAGGGACAGAAGGTTTGTCAGCCCCTTTAGTCCCCTTAAATGGATGAGAAAAGAGGGATAGAAAAGCCAACTCTTCTTCTTCTCCTTCTTCCTTCTTCCTTTTTCGTTCTCCCCTTCCTTCCTTCTTTCTTTGGGGAAAAGTGCAGATAGGACTGCAGCTTAACTAGTATAGGGAATTGAAGGTGAAGGTTAGGATGGAGAGGCCTAAGGATATTCACGTTCGTGGGAGGGGTCATGGGAGGGGTGGGGCCATGTGGACAGGACCTCTGTGTATAAGTAGTCCAGGGCTCATCTCAGTGGTAAAGGTACAATGCAAAAACCTGTTAGTAGTGGCTTGGCTTGGCTTGGCTTGGCCCAGAACCACTTTGGTTTGGCTGGGTTTGCCCTAAAAGAACTTGAGCAGTGTAGGTTGGGTCTAAACCTATGCGATGCTCGGTGGTTTCTGTGGCGGAGCTCAGTACGGGGGACTACTCTGGTGCCTGTGCCATTCTCTAGCCCAGCTGGCCAGGGATCCAGCAGCCAAGGGACAGCGGGCGCAACAGTGGCATTAGCATCACATAGGGGTGGGGACTGCTCTCCATGGCTGTTACCTGAGAGTACCACAAAACGGGAGGCAACCAGCAAAGGGCCGGTTCAGAAACTGTTTGACCAGAGTGAGCCAATTCCAGCTCCTTTGGGTGGATGCATCCTTTTGGCTTGACACGTGCCATATGTGCAGCAAGTGTACTGCAGAAAGGAGGAAACATCGTGCAATCCAGCCAAGATGCAACACCAGAGGTTCTAACAAAGCGGAAAGGAGAGGAGAGTGGTAATGAATTGGGCCTTCTCGGTGGTGGCTTCCTTATTGTGAAACATTCTTCCTAGGAGTGCTCACCTGATGCCAAACAGGATATTCCTTCAATGTCAAATGAAAACCCATATGATTTTCCTCGGTGTATAATAGTGCAATGTAAGAACATCTGGGCTGTTCTGCTTGATGGTGTGCAGCCTGGAAGCTCTGTGTTCTGGAGTGTCCAGGGGCTTTTATTAAGACAGTTTTTTTTAATGTCATTGTTTTGGTTCTTTATTGCAAATTGGCATTTTTAATTTTAAGAAGGGAGGCAGTTACTCTTGCTGCTGCTGCTGCTTCAACTGCCTTGCATGCAGGAAGTTCTAGCACAGTGGTTCTCAACCTGGGGGTCGGGACCCCTTGGGGGTCGAACTACCCTTTCAGAGGGGTCGCAATGAGTCTTCCGCCGCCCTTCCCCCCACCTCCCAGCTGCTCCACCCCTGTGGTTGGGGGTCTCCA
>MTQE01002781.1:2183012-2241870 GCA_014337955.1 Aspidoscelis marmoratus | reverse complement strand
TGAGGACCTCCATTAAGGGGTCACGGCATTAGGAAGGTTGAGAACCACTGTTCTAGCATGAGCTTTAGTTTTATAGGATCTGGCAGCAGGACCAGAGAGTGTGTATTTGATGAAGTAGACTGTCCTGAACTTGATGGCTAAAAAGTCTTAGCCCTGTGTAAGGCAACTTCCTGAGTCCAGAAAATCCTGAGAAAACGAGAACGACACTGCTGGATCAAGACAAGATGCTCTTATCTAGTCCAGTAACTTGCTCTTCCAATTGCCAGCTTTATGCTTTTGAAAGATCTACAGACTAGGGGTACCTCCAGACTTCCTCTTCCTGCGCAGGGGCTTCTGGTCCTCCAGACTGGTGGATCGGAAGCTTTGTAGAGATGCCATATCGGCTTCCGGTCCTCCAGACTGGTCAATTGGAAGCTTCAATGTCCAAGTCAAGTGGGTTTTTACTTCACAGAATGCTTTGCCGCTGCTGTGGGCTTGAAAAAGCTGCGCACATGCAACGAAGCAAAATGGCATATCTGGAGGCACCCTAGGATGGACATTGGTCAGTTAGGGGCCAAACTATGCTTTAGAGAGATCAAAGCAAAGCTTCCAACTGGGACTCCACTTTGCCACCGTTGCCCCCTGGATGCCAGTGAACCTTCTTAGCGGGACCAGGAGAAAAGGTTGCAGTGAGGACACAATGACGTTACCCTGCTTGGTGGTTTTGTTTTCCTCAGCTGGGCTGGAAGCACACGCAAGGCTTCATACACCTTTCTCTTTCCTTCTTCCACTTCTGCTTCCCGCACAGGATCTGTGTGAGGTATTGTATGCCGATTGTCACTCATCCCTGACCATGCGTCCACCTTGGGCACCCTTTGGATCTTGCTCCTGAACCTGTCCTGTGCTGCCCCTGCTGTTTACCCAATGCTATTGTTGTCTTCTAGAACACATACCTTCTCTCTGTTTCCCTCTGTGCCAGTCACAAGTTAGTTATTAACCTGGCTGTTTTCAACCTCCTGGTTTATTTCTCTCGATCTCTGCCATCACCGCCATCTCCTCTTGTTTTCCCCAAGTCTGTCTTCAGTCTGCTTCTGGTGTGCTGCTCCCATCTACCCTGCCCCAAACTTTGCTTGCTATTTCTGTTAGTCGTTGTCTGACGCTGAAAGCCACAGTCTTCTCTGAACCTAAAAACAATGCATTCTCTGTGGACAAGCCGTCCAAATTCTTCACCCAAGCTAAATTGGATCCGTGTGTTTACCATTTCTTAATGTTAGGACATAAGAAGCTAAGGCCGCATTCCCACTTGACTTTTTTAGTCCTGGTTGGACTAGTTTAATCCGGATACAAGGTCAAGTGTGCATTCCAGTCTGTTCCCATTTGCCTGATGGTAAACCGGGCTGAACCCAAATATTGCTGTTCCCACTCACCCAAATCCCCAACACAGAGAAACAGGACCTTTTAATCTCCGCCCCTCCCTAGTGCAAACCTTGTAAGGATGCCCTGGTCAGTCAGGTGAGTGGAAGAACAGACACTCGTAGGGCAACCACATTTTCGCTTTTTCACACCCTCCCTTTCAGATTGGATGTTCCCGGTAACACCTCCATCCGGGAAGACAGCATTTGTGCTCAAGCAGATAAGTGAAGGAGCAGAGCGCCATCGGAAGGCTGACAGCTCACGCAGGGGAGAGCGGCTTTGCATTTAAACCCTTTTTGTTGATACATATGTATCCCTCGTTAGCAGCTACTTGAAATGGAGCTACTGGAGATGCATTCCTAGTAGCTGCTAACAATCAGAGGGATACATATGTATCAAGCAAAAAGGTTTTAAATGCAAAGCCGTGAGGCTGGCCTCTTCCCCGCCTCACCATTCAGGAGAAATCCAAGCCTTTGCCTTTCCTTGATCTGGGCTCAAACATTGCGGGCATGGTAAGGGAGGGAGGACCTTCGAAACTGAGAAATCCCACCCACATCTGACAGGCATTGGCCAGAAGGATAGTTCTCTGCCCTGAATAGTCTGGGAGTGTTCCCATTTGGAGGAGGGGGGCAGGAAGCAGATTCGGCTCCAAAAGGGGCCTGAGAACACTTTTTCTCAGGACTTTTTTTTTCTGCGGATTTCTGTAGGATAGTCCACATAAAATCCGGGAGTAAAAATTGAAATGGGAACCCTGGATCCTGAATTCGGATTCTATTGGGATTGAAAAGTCTATGGGAACGCACCCTAAGAGGAGCCCTGGCCGATCAGGCCACAGCCCATCTAGTCCAGCATCCTGTCTCACTTGGTGGTCCACTGATTGCTTCAAGCAGACGATGAAGGCAAAACCTTCACCTGCTCTCAAATCCCTGCAAATGGCCTTTAGAGACCTCCTGCCTGTCTCCCCAGTCTGGAGTATCTAGACATGCCTAGGCGTCCACTGATACACCTAGGTGTGAGGTACAAGTCAAAGCTAACAGGCATTTATGACTAGACACACACCACACCAGTCTTGAACGATCTGCACTGGTGGGCTGTTGCTGAGCAAGTCCAATTAAAACTGCTGGCACTTAATCCACATTATTTGGATAATCTGGAGTAAAGCACATCCAGACACATTTTATTCTCTATTATCCATGCTTGATTCTGGATTATCCAAGTAATGTGGATTAAATAAATTTAAGTCATCTCCAGTTGGTAGAGAGCCTTCTTAGTGCTGGCTCCCTGTTTGTGGGGGCTCACCAGGTGAAGATGCGCCTCTTCACGCAGGCAGTTGGCTGTTGAGCTCCATTCTACCACCATGGTGCTTTTAGTTTTACAGTTTTAACAGTTGTCATTTATTTGTAAGCTGCCTGGAGACCATCCAATATAGAGCAGCATAACACTGTTAGTAATAAATATGTAAATATCCTATGACTTAGGTAAGGCACAAGACATATCTATTGAATTCTCACTGGCCTCCTCAGCCTCTCTCTGACTTGGAGCTCTGCCTCTCCTTTTCCCCATCACTGCTTGCATTCTGAGCCATTCTGAAAACTAGATGTGTTTGAAAAAGATGCCAGATTTGCACTTATCAGGCTGGTAAGGATCCAGCATGGTGGCAGCCATTTACACTACATATGCTAAACTAGCCCCATACCTGCCCAGCAGCGCTTGTAAGTGCTAATGGCCAGCTTGGGGCTTCCCGGATCCCCAAGGCAATGCCTGAAGCAGGATCCTGTGTGAGGCTGAACGTTGCCTTGATGATCTGGCAGCTGTGCAACTTTGCACAGATGCACTTGCGCAGTCATGCTCGCTAGCTGTCTGGCACCTGGAAGAGGGTTTGAAACTACCACCCCAGGGGCAATCCAGCCACTTCTGGGTGGGCTGTGGACTATTTTTTTTAGCAGCCCAGAGCTGGATTGCTCTGAGGAGGACTTATCCCACTCTAGGGTGGCTGCAGTGGTGGTGAAGGGTGGGCGCTTTGGATCAGCAAGTGGACAGAAGTGACCCAGCGGGTAAGTGTGAAAAGGTCCAGAATCTCCGCAGCCACAAATCTGTCTGTCTACACATGTCCTTCAGCTCAGGGTCAGTGAATACACCTAATTAATGGATTATTTAATTAGTATTTCCATCCTACTCTACACTCACGAGGTCTCAGGGCAGTTTGCAGTTAAACCCACAATTTTTGTTTTGCAACATGAGCCATGTGTTTAGTTGTTGATATTAGAACCACCTCTTGATAACATTTGAAGGTGCCTATTTCCAATAATGGTTTCTTATTTTCTCATCTGTGAGTTTGCCAGCAGTGGTAGTGCTGTGTTTGCTGTCACTTAAGCTAAATGGCACATTTTTCTTTCCTCTGTCCCCCGCCCACTCTCTCCTCAATCTGTTTTACCTCCCGTGTTTATGCCCTTAAAATCCAGAATTCTAAGAAGCAACCTAAAAGGATGTCAAGATATGGTTTTGTTTGGTCAAAGAACTGCCCACGCATAGATATTCATTGTTTTTTAGACAGGACAAAATTGGGGAGTGTCTTATAATTTAGAATCAGCTGTAAGTGAACGATATCCTAGAAGATCCTGAACTTGGGATGTTTGTCAAGAAAAGAGCTCACCTGATCAGGGAAAAGCTGTAGGTTAATGGCTGATTACCTCTTTGTAAGCAAAACATCTGATGGTCAGTCCCAATGATCTCTGTTTAAAAAGAATTAGGAAGCAGGTTATAGTACCTGAACACCAGTGGAAACAAGTGGTGTTTTCACACTGGGCAGTATGGCAGACGGGCAAGTGTACTGGGAGTCTGGGAGGCGTGGGCTTTGGAACCTGCACTTGGACCGGGCCGGAGCCAGGCTGTCCGAATGCAGATGGCTGTGTTCTGGTCCAGGAGTGGATCTCCTCTTGGGATGAGTTCCTTGAGCTGGATCAGAGGAGGGCACTTTAATCCAGACCAGAGGCCTTTTCGCACTTAGACCAGTAGTCAACAATTAGTGAACGTCTGGTAAAGAGCATACGCGCGTGGAGTGGGTTGTTACAGCCTCCAAGGTGCACCACACCTTTACCAACGTTAACTAAAAGCTTACGTGAAGCGTTTGGCGGCGCAACCATTTGTAGTCAGTGGGCAGTGGCGTCCGCAGGTGTGGTTGTGGCGGCTGTGATCGATTGCTTACCTCTGCCGTGATTGGAGTGCCGTCCGGAATGGCCAATCGTGGCAGCGAGGTGGAACTTCCGGCTTTGGATGCGGTGGCACAGGGTGGTAAACGGGAGGAGCATTCATATTTCCGGCTGGTACTGGACGCTTTGGGGAAGCTTACCTTCCAGCACATGCGAATCGTCCACCTTTACCTGAATTTTGCCAGCCTTAGTTCATGGCAGCTTAATCGTATAAGTGCAGAAAGGCCTCAGGAAAGGGAAAGGCAAAGGGAAAGGCAACTGAAAGCAGATTTCATAATAGAAGTTCCGGGTTCTCTCTCCACTATTGCTGTTTAACTCTGCAGAATTCCTCCAGAAAATCAGATTTGCCAAGCTGGTGTTCTCCAGATGTTTTAGATTAAAGTTTCAACAGCAGGCCAGTAGGAATGTGCTGGCTGAGACTGATGCGCAGATTAAAACAGCTAGCAAGCACACAGGCTGGTCAAAGACTGCAGCAGACAACAGAGAACTGGACAGACAAAGGGCATGATCACATTTGCTGGCCTGGTATAGTGTAACTGGGATCCACTGCAGCAGTGGCCGTTTTCAGAAAAAGTGCTAAACTAACCCTGTACCTGGCCAGCAGTTTTTGAGGTGTGAATGGCCAGCCCAGAGTTGGTCAGATCACCGAGGCAAGATCTGGTGCATGCTGGGACATTGCCATGGCGGTTTTGACATTGCATGAAACTGCACTGCCGCAGGCGTGCAGTTACATCCACCCGCCGCATTGCACCTGGAAGAGGGTTTGGATGCAGCACCCAGCAGCTTCTGGTAAACAATCCACATCTGGATTCCTCTGGGAAGACGTGATCCCATTCTGGGGTGGTAGCGACGGCAGCACAGTATAGACGTGCCCTGCCCAGCAAGCAGACCAGAGCTCACCAGTGCAGACGGGCCCAAACTCTGTCCTAGTATAAGAGGTTTCACTGGGTAACGGGGTAAGACCTTCACTTTGCAAGTAAATAAAAGTAGAGAATCCATAGGGCTGGCATAGTGCAAGCGCGCATGAGCCCTAAGCAAGAAAGTGGAAAGCAGGAAGGAAAGGGGGCCAAGGTTTTTGCATCTTTTAACAGCTGCATCGAAAGGAAGGTTCCAGCAGATGCATAATGAGCTAAATCTGCTGCAGTCGCCTTAACTATACAGCGACTAAAGGTGCAGAACACTGGTTTGCTTTTCCATTCGGCCACGCTCAGGAAGGGTCACCAGTCTGAATATATGCTGTAGAGGTGGAAACAGTGCACGAGAGAGAACCTTTCTCCATTACAAGGCTTCCTTTTGCAAAAGAAGCCTTCAGTCATGTGAGCCCCCCACCTGCAGACAGAACGGGTAATGATCAGGCACACATTCTCTTTCACTGCCGCAGCAACGGAGGTCAAGTGGTCTTTTACTGCCCAGCTCATTTCTTTCTCTTATTTCCAGCCTGGTGATCTTAGTTGTCCTCAATATGATGCTGTTCTACCGACTTTGGTCTCTGGAGCACACAGCCCGGACCTTTGAATCCTGGCAAGCCTATGCGCTCTCCAATGGGTAAGAAACTGGGAGGGGTAAAAAGAACCAAGAAGGAGGGCAGGGCACCCACACCGTTTTAACAGTTGCATAGAAAGGAGATGTTCAACATGTCATCCATGCAGATTTCTGTGCAGCTGTTAAAGGTACACCTTTTAAGGTGTTTTTAAATGTGCATCTTGTTTTAATCTGTATTTCATTTTAATCTGTATCTGTTTTAATCTGTATCCTGTTTTAATTTGTTTTAATCTGTTGTTACCCGCCCAGAGACCTTCGGGTATGGGACGGGATAGAAATGTAAACAAACAAACAAACAAATAAATAATACAGGAGGCCCCAAATTTCCTCTTTTGTGCAGAAACCCTGTTCTCTTTTCCATCCGGCCCACTCTAGCTGCAATCTTAAGCAGGAGGGCACCAAGTTGGAAAAGCCCTGGAGGCTACCAGGTTGGAAAAGTCAGGGCTAAACTTCAAGATTTTTGTGATTTTATGTATGAAACACAGTTGCCTCTTCTTATTTGCAGTTTTGAAATCTACATGCTTCAGATATTTGCAGGTAAAGGCTTGATATCATTCTTGTTTGAGACTGCCCCCTTGTGGATAGTCTTTGGCTGTTCCGAATATTTCAGAACGGTGTTTTGCACACCCCTATTAGAAACTGGCAGTGGAGCACAGGGAACAGATCCGCTTAAGAACTGAAGTCTCTAGTTTCCCGTTGATTATCTGGGCAAAAGAACTACTGCCTTTTTAATAAAAAAACCTGGCTGTTTCTCCTCACAAGTTGGCAGGTTCAGGCAAATAACCAATTCATGTGAGGAGGAGTGAGGCAGCATTTGGGAAAGATGCCACTCCATGCAGGGAACCAGACACAGATCCACTGCAGATGGCAACTCCATTTGCTGCACAAAGCAGATTGTATTGGTAGCTGCCTTGTTTCTTCCTGCATGTGCTGCTGTTTACCTGTACCTGCTGGTCCTCGAGGTCATGTTAAAAACAGAATGGTTCTCTGGTCCTCACCTGTATGTACCCTTGGTCAGCTTGGGGGTGGGGGTCAACAGCAGGATGAGAGTTGCTTAGAATTTTCCAAAAAGGGTGAGCCAAGAAACATGTTCCTGACTAGTCTAATGAGAAGTGATTTTTCCCTCTTGGCAGAAAGATACCACAGACAGCTTCTGAGTGGGCTGAGATCCTGGAGCTCCAGAAGCGATTCCACAGCGTGGAGGTGCAGAAGTGGAAGCAGATTCTCAAGGCCTCTGTGGAGCTTCTAGATGAGGTGATGCTTGCCAATGGGTGATATTGCAAGGCCAGGCATGGAAAGCAGGAAAAAAGTAGACCCAAGATGGGCAAGATGTTTTGCATCTGTGGATGATGGTGCTTGATTGGTCATCTTCTTGAGGCATTCCCCCACCTCCCAGTGGAAAGGTCTTCTTTTGAAAGTGCTCTTTAGCACCAGAGGAAGGGATGAGCATGGAAGCATCAGAGACCTTTACCACATGGGACACATTACCTTCTGCTGTGCAGGCCCAATCTTGGGCTGGATTGAGCAATGAGGCCCAAGAGTTTTATTTTCTTATTTCATTTATTTATACACTGCCCTTCAACCAAAGGTCCCAAGAAAGGTCATTACTTAGGGAAGTGCATGAATGGGGTTTTTGGCACCTGATTCGTAAGGAACTGAATGTTAGAAAATTCGTATTCGTTCAAATAGATCCCGTTCGAATGTGGTAGGATTCTGTTCAATATGAATGTATTTATACACATTCGTATGAATATCTGATATGAATGCATATACAGATCCTATACAAATGCATATATATCAGATACGTATCCTATACGAACACATATGTATCTGATATGTATCCCCAATGTAATGAATGTGCGAACTATTTGCATGAATGTTCCAAAACATTCATATTTGTATGAATGTTAATGTACGAATATTGTAACACTCGATTCGTGTACAAATGTCCAAATTCGTACAAATAACGAATGTTATGAATATTTGTGCATATCCCTAGTCGTAACATTAATAAAATAATGAAGCCAATAGACTAAAAACACAATTAAAATATAATGCACCCATCCTAGCAGCACATTTCCGAGGGAGCTAAACATCAAAGAAGAGAGATGCCTTAAATAGGTGCCTAAAACCATAATTGATACCTGAATAGGAATGTAAATTGTGTGTGTGTGTGTGTGGGGATCATATTTGTTTTGCATTTGAAGCAAAATTTTGAAAATCCAGTTCTTTGTTTTGATGCAAATGTGTGCCAATACAAAATATTTGATCAAATTTGTGGATGCAAATCAAATTTTGCACATCCTGACCTGCCTTTAGGTGGAGGCTGTTCCAGTGCCTGGGGACCATCACTGATAAGACCTTCTTGTGTTCCGTCATCCTTTGTGCCTCTGAAGTTGGTGGAACTACAAGAAGGGCTTCCCCTTGGGATCTTAGTCCTCATATGGGTCTGTGTGGCAGGGTCGGCCAGCAGTGCTGGATGAGGTCTATCCACATCGTGGTGGCCCAGTCCCACCCAGCTTTAGATGCTGGGAATGAGTTTCCTGTCTCCAAAATTGCTGAAGAGGTGCCTTTTTTTTGGGGGGGGGGGCACTTCCGGAGGTCCAGTGAACACGTGCTGAGCTCCTTGTCCACACACAAGTGCTAGGTTGGTGAACCAGCAGGGAATGCTTGGCAGTCTTCTGCTGGAGTGAGCTCTGGTGCCACTTCCTTGCCAGGGCACACCCCCAATGCCATCTCCCATGCCAACACGACATTCAGTCAAGAGGCCTGGCCCACTGTCATGATAGCCTACCAGCCGCCCTCAAGCCCTGGTCTAGGCAAGGAATTCACACATACACATGTCTGCCATGAAGCAGGTTCTTCTGTTTATTGCGCTAATAGCAGAAGGCAGGGAATGGGTGCAAAGCGGGACTATCTCTAGTAGGTGTATTGTGATCTGATTTTCACAGCCTTCAAGCCCAAAGCCAAGGCCCCAGTGGTGTGAGAGTACAGGCCCCTAGGGGAAACACAGGATCCAGCAGGAAGGCCAAGAAGGCAGGCCTGGCTTTCGTGCGAGTATGGCTGGACAGTGGCTCTCACACCCACCTGTGAACCGATCTGGGATGCAGTCAAGGTGTTCCTGCCCACTGAGACACCCACTAAGACGCAGGCTGCGCTTTTTGATCAATGATCCTTGGCATTTTGTTCTTACCCGTAGTGATTGTTAGGCCTCTCTTTTATGCCTAGCCCCAGGGTGGAGTGGAAAAGCAAACGAAACTCAGTCAGTGAAGTCTTCCCTTTATTTACGTGCTCCCTGGCGTTAACGGCGCTTTCTCTCCGGCAGATGAAAATCTCTCTTGAGAAGCTGCACCAGGGCATCATGGTGGCCGAACCATCTCTGGAGCCTGAGTGATGGCTGCCTGCCTTCCCTCCCTCCCTTGAAGATGCTGCTGGGTTGGGCAGATTGTCCCATAGCAGCCTCGGAAACTGCTGCTAGGTCAGTGGCAAAAGACTGTACGGACGGCAGAAAGGGGGCGCCCCACCCGTCCTTGACAGATCATAGCCTGGACCCTTAATGTTCACGAGTGCCACGGACCACCAGAGATCCTCCTCCTGCTGCCATGCGTTCCTGCTTCCGGAACCTTCCGGCCTGGAACATCGTTTGACTCTCTCTCTCCGAAGGTCTTGGCAGTGACTTCGGTGTACCCCCACTCCCTTTCAGTGCTATTTATATTCCTCCCTGGAACCCAGAGAGCTTTTGACTTCCGCTTACCCCAGGGTCTCGTTTCCGAAGAAGTTGGGACGGAGGAGACTGAAAAGGCAGATACAAGTTGTCCTCTGCCTTGGCTTTGTGACTTGACCCAACGGACCGGAACAGCCCGTTGCCCTCTGTGTTGAGAACAACCCAAGACCTCGATCTGTACTTCTTTTCTCTTTCTCTTTCCCTTTCTCCCTCCATCTCCCTTCTGCTGGGCGGGTGGGTGAAGGGAAACCAGCACGCCTGGGAAGTTCTTTCTTGCTCCAGTGTCTACCTTTCTGATCCGTCCTTGGACGGGCCTGATTGTTTTAGCAGATGGAAATCTGTTCGACCGTGTCTCCAATAGGAGGGGCAAGGAGGAAGGTATCTCCCATGAGACTACATTGTCATGCACAAAGCTTGGAGAGTCTGGCTCATCCGCTTGGGCTTCTGCATACATCACCCCCTTATGCCCAGGGCAGGTCCATGAAAAGGATCCAAAAGTTGAGGTGCTTCTGTCTTGTGGAAGGTGAAGCCCACCTCCAACAGTAAACCTGCCTGCCTGCCTGCCCGCCCACCAGGTCCTACATTTCTGGGTTGAGGGAGGACAGAAGTGAGTTCCAATCCAAAAAAGAGCTTGACTTCTGGATACTTTGGTTGTGCCATCTTCCCTTGTTCCTCATTTAGTACAGAAATGCTGCAACTCAGTATTCTGGAGAAGAAGGTAAGGTGAGTGCACCTAAAATGTATTAAAATGGCCAAATGTCAGCGCTCTTCTTCTTGCCCCATTGCCCCCCCCCCCAGATTCCTAGATGTTTTTCCTTGATTCCTCCAAGGCCCACTTTTGAAGGAACGGGAAGCAAGCTCTTTCCTTCCCAAGCTACAGTGTATTGTATTGTCACTTTAAAACAAGGTTCCACTGCCATTTTGGGCCTGCGTCTGCCCTTCAGATACTGCCTCATTTCACCCTTTTTCATCTCCCCGTTCCAGCCAAGGACTGGGGTTGAAGGGGGCTTTCTTTGAGATTTGTAGCTGTGTTTAGTGTTAAATCATCCTTCCTGTGTGTTCAAGGTTCTACAGAGGTTCTGGGGCTTATTTATTAGGGAGACAAATAAAAACCGTGGATCGGAGTTTGTGTATTTGTGTGTTTATGCATGTATGGAGAGAGAGAGGAGTGGCTATAGCTCAGCGGTAGAGCAAACTGCCTGGAAAGCAGAGGATTGCTGGTTTGATCCTCAGCCTCTCCCTAAAAACAGGTAATGGCAAACCACTTCTGTACCCCTGCCAACAAAACTGCATAGAGGTGCCCTTGGAGTCTAAGCTTGGCAAGCAAACTGCCTGGGAAAGCAGAGGGTTGCTGGTTTGATCCTCAGCCTCTCCCTAGAAACAGGCAATGGCAAACCGCTTCTGTACCCCTGCCAAGAAAACTGCATAGAGATGCCCATGCAGTCAGCCACACTGAGTGGTACTCGATGATGATGATATAGGGAAACAGGCCAAGTGGTCTAAGGAATATTGAGAGGTGCGCACACTTTGCCCCCCCCTTTTGATTGCACTTACACATCACTCTTGAGCTGCTGAGTCAGCTAGTTATTTAATCACGAAGAACACCAATCCCTACCTCCATTCTCTTGACCAATTTTTCTTCTCAAATTTATTGAAAACATCCCGCTTCCCGTTGAGAAATCTCAAAAGCTGTTTTCAGTACTGGTTTACAAATCTTCAAGCTACAAAGTACCTGTATCGAACGGCCCTCTAGGATACAAGGAAATTGCTACTTTTTCTCTACATCCTCTTCAAAGATCAGAATAATATTTTGAAGAGAAATGATACTTTGAATAGGTAGTTGTTAAATGTTTGGTCTGCCCATTTTAGCTCTCAAGAAACCATGATTCTGTATCCACCTTGCAGAGAAACACTTCACACATGTCCTTCTTAGCTGAGCATCTGTGTCTGAAAAACTGATCTATGGGATCCCTGACAATGTAAATGCTTCCCTTTTGTTTTAAGAACATGGTTTTAAGAACATGGCTGATGGTTAGGAATTATGGGAGCTGTGCTCTAACAGCCTTTTCAAGGTCACACGTTCTCCACCCAATTTTTAAAGGCGGCAATCTGTGGCGGGATTCCTGTTACTATTGGAGTGACTGGTCCCACATAGGTTGCATCCAGGGGCCTGTTCACACTTGGCTTTATTCTGGAATATATGCTGAAATAGCAGCATAGGCTACAGCAGCCTCCAAGCTAGAGTCTGCCATAGCATGCAAACAATAGACCTCTATCCTGAGATAAATTCCAGAATATGGCCAAGTGCGAACACACCCCAGGTGTTGATCACTTATTCCATTATATTTAGTTACTCTGGAATGCCCAAAATACAGCAGAATAAAGCATCAACATCTGGATGCAGCCATAAGCTGGCCTGGATCCTGCACCTCTCTCACTACTGAAGTTAGGTCACCTCTTGAGGAGAAAATCCTCCCTCTTCAGTTACTGCCTCTTAGCTAGACAGTGTTGCGGGTTGCACTGTCTTCACACATTTTACTGACAAGCCTGTATGGGCATTCAGCCGTCCTGAATGCCTGGATTGGCACATTTGCACCTCAGCGCATGGGCAATGAATGGAACTATGGATGGCTCCATCCAGAAGGTAAATTTAAAAATACTATTGCTGGAAAACCCACAGCCAGTGCTGGGCTTTCCAGTAATAGTTTCTAGAGGTTTTTTTTAGGGGAAAAATAGCAGGGCTATGTTAGATTGACTCAGATCTGTTAGGCACCACCACCATAGTGGTGATATAATGGCAATTTTATTCCTCCGTGTTGGGACAGGGCCTTTTCAGTGGTAGCTTCCTGTTTATGGAACCCATTATCCAGGAACCACATGAAGATCCATCTATTTTTCTGAAGCAGTGGTGTAAATAGTAACAATGACTTGTGCTGTTCCTTTTGTTCTATCTGAGACTGTTAGTATTGCACTCCTAATTCTCAGGGGATGTTAAGAATTTTGTGGCTCCTGGTTATTTTAATTTTAGGTGATTGTAACTTGCCTTAAACTTTTAAAAAAGGCAATTGATAATAACAATGCGAACTCTCAAACTGCAGCAAAACAACCCTGCGATGCTCACCTCTCATTAGTGAGGAATGTGAAGCAGAGAAGTCAGTTGTGTAAGTTGCTCAGCCATGGCAGCAAGGGATTTCAAGAAAATATAGTTTTGTTTACAGTGCTTAAACAATTAGGAAACATGGATCCCTGTAGTTGGAAATCAGACCTACCAACAGGACACCATCTAGCTTCTGCACCACATGGCTGCTTTGGCAGGCAAGTAGATGTTTTTTAAAAAAGGAGGGAATAGAAATTGGCAGAAGAACCACATGCACCAACCTGTTTTGCTTGATCTAATCATTTTTCTTTAGCGGCCCCTCCCCCCCCAGATAAATAGTTCCCATGTATCAGCCCTTGCTTCTTGCTCATAGGAATGAGCTCAGATACTGCAGGAAAGTGAAATGCTGGCCTGAAGTATTTTGTTTCATGAGATGTGACCAGAGTTGCTGGTTTGAACCCCAGACTCTCTCCAGAAATAGCCAGTGGCAAACCACTTCTGTATCCCTGCCAAGAAAACTGCATGGAGGTACCCATGGAGCCTGGGAATAGCTGGAGCTCAGTTATACAGCCCAGAAAGCAGAGGGTTTCTGGTTTGATCCCCAGCCTCTCCCCAGAACTAGGCAATGGCAAACCACTTCTGTATCCCTGCCAAGAAAACTGCACAGAGGCGCTCTTTGGGGGCTCATGCAGTCAACTAGGAGTTGGCCACAATTTGGTAGTACCCAATAACACCCACCACCTCTCCTTGTTCATAAAAATTATCCTTCGACGGAAGGGAGAATTAACTAAATGAATGGATGGGAGGGAAAGAAGGAGGGGGGGAGAAAGTGGGATGAGGGAGAAGCCTTTGAATAACCCCGGATCGTGATGTCTTCTCCACCTGCCCTTTTCGGGACACCCAGAGTCAGCTGGGGAAGGTGACTGGCTCCTCTTGCCTGATGAAAAATGTAAGAACCCTGGCTCACGGGTGTTGCTGTTTTTCCAGATGCACCAGCGCTCACCCCACAGTCTACGTGCAGCTCCTCTCTCTTCCTTTTGGCTGACATAAGGAAATGAAAGAGGGAATAGTTGGAAGAGATACATAATTAAATGCTGCTTTTGTGCTTCATCGGCCTCACACTCCCAAGGGGCCGCTGCTTTGCAGTTCCCTTTAAAACCCACCAGCGGCAGAACGGCACATTTCTCTGAAAAGTCGCTTGCTCAACCCTTCCTTCCAGGCAGAATCGGAGGTGCTGATGGTTTCCTGTCCTTGGCTTGGGGGCCTGTTCTGCTGCAATCTCCTTCTTGCGGACGATATGAAGAGCTGATCTGAGTTAAGCCCATTTCTGTCCAGTCAACCTTCGGAGGAAGACAGCAGAGGAGGAGACCTTTAGCAAGGATATTTCTTGCTTGCCTAGATCTTGCTATGGCTTGCAAATTTCTATAATTTCACGGAAGCGAGTGCAGTGGTCAGGACAGAAGGTGCTCCAGTGAAGCCCTCCAGATTCTTCCTGCACTAAAACTCCCCTCATTCTATGTCAGAGCCAGCCAGCCTGTCTAGGGATGGAACTGGCAGAAAGGAACTGTAATTCAGGAAGATCCAAAGAGCTGCACCTGATCGCCATTGCCAATAGACCTTGAAAAGGACATCTGCAGATAGACTGGGCCAGGACACCATTTTGGGTGTGGTGCTCCTGGTCTACACACTACCCTGTGTGAACAGCATATACTAGGAGGGTGCAGGGCTTTCCTTAAAGCGCACCGGCATGTGAAAAAGAAAGAGGCTTATTCCACCCTACTGGCAAATGCAGAAGGGGCTGGTATTTTTGTCTGCAGCAGAAAACACAGTTCTAGGTCTGTTTCCAATTCCTACAGGATAAATTTTCCATCCCACAGAAGATTGCATGCTTCTTTTTCATCCAAGTAGTACTATTTTGTTTATTTATTTGTTTAAGAATGTATATCCTGTCCTTCACCATAAGATGATAAGTAATAAAATCATAAAAATATAAAATACCTGAAGTGTTCTTAAAATATAACCCACCCACCCTGGCAGAGCAGCACCCAGAGGAAGGTAAACATTAAAGGCCTGGATGAAGAGATATGTTTTAGCCAGGCACTGAAAATCACATAATGCAGATGCCTGGCAAAACTCAAGAGGGAGGCACCTCCAGAGACTGGAGGCCACCACAGAAAAGGCCCTTTTGCATGTCCTTACTCCTTGCACCTATAAGAAAGCAGGAACTACACCTTGAGGTCTCAATATCTGGGCAAGTCTATATGGGAAAAGGCTTATCTGATAAGTGACAGCTTGGGACTGTAGAAATTCTGAACATAAACGAAGCCAAGCTGGATCAGGCCCCAGCCCATCAGGTCCAGCATCCCGTCTCACACAGTGACTCACCAGTTGCTTCGAGGCATTTTCAAGCAGTAGAAACAGGCAAAACCTTCATCTAATCTCCTTGCCTTACAAATGGTCTTTAGAGGCATCCGGCCTGTCTCTCCAGCATGGATGTGGTACCTAGGCATCCATCCTAGTAGCCATTGGTACACCTGTTGTCCACAATAGGAGCCCTGCTGGATCACACCTCAGTCCATTTAGGGGAGCATTCCATCTTATGCAGTAGCCCACCCATTGCTTCTGGACGTCTCAAAGCAGATGACAAAGGGAAAACCATCACCTGCTCTCGATTCCCTGCAAATGTCCTCTAGGGGCAACCTGTCTGTGTCTCCAACCTGGAGGAAGTACCTAGACATCAAGAAGATGAGTTGCCTTTTTTCACCCTTAAGGGGACTCAAAGCTGCCGACAAACCTTCTGTTCTTCTCTCCACAACAGACATACTGTGCGGTAGGTGGGGCCCTGAGTGCTCAGAAAGAGCTGTGACTAGCCCAAGGTCATCCAGCTGGCTTCCTGTAGGAGTGCAGAATCAAACCAGACTAGCCAATAAGTGTTCAACACTTAACCACAAGACCATCTTGTTGGCCTGCAGAGCACAGGAGCAGGATGGAAGGAAAGCTTCCACAATTCCCACCCTCCTCCCCTTAGGCTTCTAGAAGCGGAAGCTTAGCCTCTCTAAAGCAAATGCTGCAGACGTTTGCAATAAAGGAGCGTCTGACGGGGTGGAGTGGAGGCCAAGGCAGCCAGAAGGAAGAGGGACCAGGGGACAGATTCTACAGGGGGCAGTTTATGGAGGAAAATCTTGACCCACTCAAAAACATCCCCTTCTCTATTCAGTAAATCATGCAAACTTTATCCCCACACTGGCCTGAAACCTGCATGAAAGGGAACTGGAGAGCAGATGAAAATGCTCAACTGCTAGGAGGGCAGAAAATGGCATCCCAACAGCAGTTTCCAAGTTCACAATGTTATTCTTACCTTGCCAAATCGCTCTCCTTCTCTTCTGCTTCTGCTTCTCCGAGGTCAGTTTTACTTCTCTAGCTTGTAAAGTCTGAGAGCCGACCACCTTCAAAATAAATAAGTACCAATCTTCCTGGCAGGTGGGAGGAAAGACAGCTATGTCACTCAGAATGAGTCACTGCTGCCTTGTGCCTGTAAAAAATTAGGATTCACTTGGGATCCTAAAAAAAAGAAAAGAAAAGAAAAACAAACGAAGGTAGCCATGCTAGCCCAGAATAATCAATAGGACAATATTTTTCTTATGGCAAGCACAGCCTCACACCCAAGCCTGCTAAATTTACTTTTCCCTAAGCATTTTGCTTGGCCTCTTAAAAAACCGAAAATCTACTTTTTAAAAAGGACACCCCTGAGATCAAACTTAACTCCTGCTGTGAGCACATCTGTGTAATTTTCTTGGCCAAGTTAGGGAAGTGCTTTGCCATTTTCCTACTTTGCAGCTGCCCAGTTTGACTTCAAGCCCAGAGATCTCTTTGTGGTCTCCCATCCAAGGGCCAGCCAACTGGGGGCCCCCAGTTAGGATCACCCACCTTAATTACAGATCAACAATTGTTCTCTTCAGCCGACTCACGAGAAATATTGCCACCTTTGTTTCCAGAAGAGCGCATTTATAGGGGAAGAAGGCCTATATCCGGTATCTCAGGAGAGGCAGGTATTTTTCTCCCTTAGGTCCCGGCACAAATTACAAAGTAGTAGCCCTTCATTTCACCTACTACTACGTCCCGGGCAACGCGAAAGCTCTTTTCACCCGCGCAAAAAAAGCTGCTCTGATTTATCTGTTTACATAACGCTTTTCCCCTCTTACTAGTACAGAGGAAGCGATCGAGGAATAGGTCGAGGAAGGGATGGCTGGCTGGCGAGTGCTCAACCTACGGTCGCCAGAGTGAGGTCCCCACCACCCAAACTCAGGCCTTATCCACGTGGTCGGGAGGGAACCCACCCCACCCCAGGGCGGCAGTGCCTCTGACCACGTGCAAAATATTTTTCGGAGGAGAGAATTCCATACACCGGCAGGCAGCAGCGGGCGTCGAAAGCGCCCTCGGTTCGGTTCGGATGGCCTTCTTGGAAACTCCTGGGCTTGGAGGGAGGGGGGAGTCATCATCCATCTACCTTTTTTTTTGGGAGGGGGGAGATGGCGGGCGTGTAAGCGGCTAGGAGGAAAAAGAAGAAGAGTCGGCTTTTCTACCCCGCTTTTCTCACCCATTTAAGGGGACTCAAAGCGGCTGACAAAACTATTCTATTCTCCCTACAACAGACACCCTGTGAGGTGGGTGGGGCTGTGGGAGCTCAGGAGAGAGCTGTGACTCGCCCAAGGTCACCCAGCTGGCTTCATGGCGGAGGAAGAAGAAGAGTTGGCTTTTCTACCCCTCTTTTCTCACCCATTTAAGGGGACTCAAAGCGGCTGATAAAGCTTCTGTTCTTCTCCCCACAACAGAACACCCTGTGAGAGCTCAGGAGGGAGCTGTGACTCGCCCAAGGTCACCCAGCTGGCTTCACGGGGGAGGGCGGGGTCGCACCCGCTATTCCCAGATAAGAATCCGGCTCCCTAACCACTGGACCAAACTGGGATGGACGTGGGCGTGCCTAGAGCCCCTGCTGCCACCTCCTCCTCCTCTTCCAAGGCAAGAAGGGCTTTTGGGGCGGGCGGGCGCGTGGTTGGGGGTGCTGGCGCGCTCCAGGAAGCGGTGCCGCAGGAGCGAGCGAGCGCGTGTGACGCATGCCGCCCCTTCCCACCTCCGTGCCTGATGATCATCCGTGCGCCCTGGCTTGCTTCGTCTCTTCCCTCCTTCCCTCCCAGGCTGTCGCCACACCGCGGATCTTCATTCCCCCGATTTCGGGGTGGGGTGAAAGGGAAAGCGGGGGGGGGAGAGAGGGAGGGAGGTCGCCCAGCGCAGCGCTCCCAGTAGCCCTTCCCCATCCACACACCTTCCCAACACAGAAACGCACGGTTTGCTTTGGCTCGCGCCGTGCGCGCCTTCGGCGGCTCCCTCTGGGCGGCCGCCGGTGCCCTGTCGCTCGGGCTCGCCTTGTGCGGCTGCTGCTGCTGCTGCAATGCATCAAGTTCGCCCGCCCGCCCTCCTCCCCCCCCTCGGCTGGCGCACGCTTTGATTCATTCGTAGCCGGTCCCCCCCCCCCCAGCAGCGGGAGCGGCAGTCAGAGCCCCGGCGGTGCAGCAGCGGCGGTGCCTTCTGCCGGTCACGGCGGCGGCTGGAGCAGGGCTCGATCGATCGATCGCCGCCGCCGCCGCCGCCGCCTGGCAGCCTCCTCCCTCCCGGTCAGAGGGAGGAAGGAAGGAAGGAGGGGAGGAGGAGGAGGAGGGCGGAGAGGGTCAGCTGTTGGGGATCGTCTCTCAGCCCAGCCCCGATTCCCTCCCTCCCTCTGCACCAGGCAGCAGCCCCAGCAGTGATCTCCAGAATCGATCCTTCCCTCCCTCCCCCTATCTCTCCATTCGACCCACCAGCGCTACCGGCGGCGGCAGCAGCGAGAGGCCAGAGGGCTGGTGACTTCGCCCCGTGCCCGGCGCGCCCTAGCGCAGGACGAGCAGCCTCAGCCTCCAGCACCGGCCATGGATCCGGGCCGCTCGCGTCCCAAGCAGGCACCTGCGCTGGGGGGCGCCTAGATCGCGCCGCCGCCGCCTCCGCCGCCGCCTCCTCGCGCGCGCCGGTGAAGAAGACGCTTCTCCCCATCGGTCCCTCTCCGTCTCCCTCGGGCCGGCTCCGCTGCTGCTGCTGCTGCCTTGGCGATCGGCAGCCCGGGCGGGCTTCGGGGCAGGGGCGCTTTTAATCGGGACTCTTCTCTCTGCAGAAGAACAAAGATGCCCATCGGCGGGAAGAAGAAGAAGAAACTCCCCATCTGAAGTGCGCCTCGCCGGCTGCAGAGCTGCCCGACGCGGCGTGGCCGTTTTCCTGAGCTCCGCCGGGCGGGCGGGCGGGCGGGGCGCCTGCTGCCGCTGCTGCCGCTACTGCCTGCAAGCCAGACGGATCGACGTGGCTCCCCGGAAACCTGCAGGCTCTTCTTTTTCCGTGCCATCATCCGGACTGTCCGGAGATCCAGAGCTGCTGCCGCTGCCGCTGCAGCCGGGCGATCCAGCAGCCCTTCGATAAAGCGACGCCTCCTCGTCCTCCTCCTCCGTCTGCTTCGGCGAAGGAAGGGGGGCCCGTGTCCCGGCGCCCACCCCTCTTCGGGCTCACCCCAACTTTTATGGATCCGCCAGCCCGCCGCCTTGGCTGCGTCTCCGCGATCGCCCCGGGCTCGGCCGGCTCCCGTCGCCGCATCCACACCGTCAGCCTCGAAGGCGGCTCGAAAGCGGGGCAACTTGCGCCTGGGCGCCCCCTGCCGCCTCTGCTCGCTCTGAGCGCGCCCGTCGCCGCCGGGCTCGAGTGTCCGAGGCGGCCGCCGCCGACGACCCGAGAGCATCCGGCGGCCGGGACATTCCAAGGAGCTCTTGCTCGGCGCTAAAATTAAGCTGCGGGCTATAAATACCGTCCCCTTGGAAGATTCCTCCGGAAGATCGTCTGTCCGTTGACCGCGGGAGCCTTGCTGGGAAGCGGCCTGCCAGAGGCGCTGGTGTGGCTCCCCCCCTCCCGACTCGCTCCCGGCCAAGGGGCCGCGCACCCTGGATTCGCAGCATGGCCCCCCGGCACTCCGTCTCGCTTCTCTTTGGCCTTGCCCTGGGTGAGTCCCGCGAAACGGGGGGCCGGGTGGGGGTCCGGGAAAGCGGGGTTGACAGGTGAGCAGGGTGTGTGTGTGGGAGCTGCAAGAAGGAGGGGAAAGAGGGGTGCCCCCCCTTTAGACGGTCCCAAGGGCGAAGGGGTCTTTAGGTTTGATAGGAGGAGGAGGAGAGGCGGCTTCTCTTGCAGCCTCCTTTGGGCCTGCCTGTGTGCACAGTCCATTCCCCCCACAGATCCACTTCCTGGATTTCAAGTCTTACGCAAGAGTCTTGTTTTTCCCTTAACCTGCTGGACATCCTTAGGCTTTTGCTCCTGGATCTTCATGTAGGCCGTGCTCCAGGAGTGCATGGTGTCCCCCTGGAGTTCCCCTATGACCCCGGACGCTTTCGGAGCACTCCCCCCCCCCCCGGACCTCTCCGAGGACTTCTCTTGGTTGCAAGCACCCATTCCGAGATTCTCAAAATCCACCTCCAGGTCTTCTCTCTGTTTTTTAGAATTTTCTCATAGGTCCCAACCTCTCTGGTCCTGCATTGAGTGTGTGCAGCCCACCGGTAGAGCTGCCGCAGAAGAACCATCAAATCTTCTTCAACATCTTTCTAGGTCTGAGGGAGGCCATCCCAGCACACCTGATCCAGTTGAGAGCGCTCCGTTTTCTCTGGGTTGATGGGGGACAGAAATGCAGCTATATTTCTGTGTAACCCCTCCCCTCTTTTGGACAGGGATGTTTTATTAGAACATCAGTTCCCAAATTATTTGATGAGTTAGCCACTGGAAAACAAGGGTACACTTTTTTCGACTCAGATAAGTTTGCACTCGTTTTATTTATTGACCAATTGTACAAGAGTAATTTTGCTACATGGTTTGTTACATTAGGTTATACTGCTAGTAATAGTAAATGCTTGGGTATAGAATGGGACGAAAATCCAAATCCAAAATAAAATTTACATTTACTCATGGATTTCTTTTTTTTTTGCACATGGCTTCATGTTCCTCTTTGCTCCTGGATTCTCTTACACTCCAGGGATACATTTCTCGTTACCTTTTGGGAATCATTATTTAGGGAAACCTCAACTAGATTGTAAGAACGGTGGTAAAAGGTCTGCAAAGATAATAGACAGTTGAGCAGACTTAATGGTCCAGAGAAGGTCCAAACATGGCGAGAAGTATCTGTGTGGTTTGTATCGGGTGCAAAAGTGTTCCTCTGAACTCAGTTGTGATCTCTGGCTGAAGATGGAGTCTAAGGATCAGTGTGCAGGAAGGAAATAGTTGTGGCAGAATAGTTATTTAATTAGAGAATAATTATAGCATAAGATAAGTTGAAGTTGGGGGGAAATGAAGTCTTTACTTAGGATGAAATTGGATTCAGGAACGTTTGAGTGGTTAAACGTCTGCAGGGGAAAGGGAGAAAAACACAGACAAGGTAAAAAGGGGCATAAAAACTCAAGATGAGCCCAGCTGAATCCGACCACAGGCGTCTAGTCCAACATCCTGTCTCACACAGTGGCCTACCAATTGCTTCTGGGTATCTCAAAACAGAAGACAAAGGCAAAATCTTCACCTGCTCTGGACTCCCTGCAAATGGCCTTGAGAGGCATCCTGTCTGTCTCTTCAGTCCGGAGGAAACAAGATTATGGCCTGCTGTTCTAGCAACCTTTTTCTCTTGTCTGATACAAAGTGCTTCTCCAAAGTCTTTGCCATCTGTCTCTGCTCCTACGCCAACTGTCTTCTGATGGGTCTCCTTGCTTTTGGAAATTTCCCCACTGGTTAGATAATTCAGAATTCATGACCGCGGCTTTCCGTCCCATGTTTGCAAGGCAACGCTGACCGTATGACTTTACATCACAGCATGGGTAACCTAGTAACGAGCATGTTGGTCTAGGACAGGGGTCCTCAAACTACGGCCCATGGGCCACAAGGACATTTATCCGGCCTGCTAGGTGTTTTTGCTGCCGCTGCCTGTCCTGTTATGCATGAATTTGTTCATAGTTTTTTAAAAACGATATTCCGGCCCTCCAATGGTCTGAGGGACAGCGAGAGATTAAGACTATCTCTCATCAGTACAGGTGGGGTAACTTTCAACCCCAAGCAAGTGGAAAAGATATGTCTATATATTTTTGTATATAGTTTTTCCAAAAAGATTATGTAGTCAAAGTTTAGGAGACCCCCAAAGGAATATCTTAACATATATCAGACTAGTGCTGTATATGGCTTGGGATACAACTGGGATACAGAACAACCCCACCATTCGCAAACTGTACAGTAGTTCAGCCTTAAAATTCCCCCAAAGCGACTTTGGGACAGCCCACCTCACAGAGTTGTTGCAAAAATAAAATAGTGAAGAGAAAGATGGGCACTGTCTTGAAATCTTTGAAAGAACGATGGGGTAAAGATGTAAAAAAAAACTATACCAAGAAAAGAAAGGGAAGGCAGAATTCATGAGTGTGGGCAATGTCATCCTGTTGAAAGGGGTCTCAGCTTCTGCCTGGAAGGCAGACTACCTGACATCAGAACTGAATGGGGACGCTTTACAGATAAAGAGAAAAAAATGCTATTTTATCATCTTCTCTGAGATCTTCCAGCTGATTAAATCTTCAGTGCACTGAATTTATCATAGCCAGTGTGAACAAGGGAGTGGGGAGCGATTGGTTTTTGTAACGGCAATTCTATGAACTTCCTTCCAACTATCAGAAGGTTCCTTATGTGGTTGGAGAGAGAGACATAGGCTTTCATTAAGACTTGATGTTGGCCGCCCTTTAGAAGCCTCCTCCAACCGAGGGGTTTAGACTCTGCAGATGGCAGAAGACTGGTGCCTGTTTGCGCATTCTGGCAAGTACCAGAGAGACTTGCTGGGGTTCTTTCGCATCCTGTGTATTTCTGGGAACATGTTTCAATAGGCAGAAAGTAACCGTTTCCCTCCTTCTGCCAGTTTGGTGTAGTGGTTAAGGAGCCGGATTCTTATCTGGGAATACCGGGTTTGATTCCGCCCTCGTCTATGAAGCCAGCTGGGTGACCTTGGGCTAGTCACAGCTTTCTTCTGAGCACTCACAGCCCCACCTACCTCCCAGGGTGTCTGGTGGGGGGGGGGAGAAGAACAGAAGATTTGTCAGCCACTCTGAGTCCCCTTAAATGGGTGAGAAAAGCGGGGTAGAAAAACCAACTCCTTCTCCTTGTTCTTCCTCTTCTCCTCTTCCTTGTTCTTCTTTTCCTCCTCCATTCTTCTTCTTCTGCTGCTGCTGCACATTCTTCCTCTCCTCCTCCTCCTCCTCCATCATCAAATGGACAATTGGCATTTAATGAAAGAAAGTGAGATTCCTAACAGATGAAAAAATAGGAAGGCAATCAGTTTTACAATCTTCCTGCAGCACTAGGGAAGTGCGAAATAGGTCCAAATTAATTAGATGTTTTGAATCTTATAATTTGTAAAGTAGCTTTAATTTACAAGTCACCAGGTGCGGAGGTGGAACGGCTTGAAACTACGAAATGGGAAGAAAAGCCGAACTGTGTTGTTTTGGCATCAGTGGTCTCAGGGCATTTGACTCAGCTGCTCACCGTGTTGTGGGTTTTCAGCGTGTGATGAGGTTTTGTGCCAGTGGAAATGCAAGGATTAAGAGAGGAAGGCTTCTAAATCCTTCCGGACCAATATATGGCACTTTAGTGCTGGTTGAGGCTGATGGAAATTGGAATGTTGAACCATCTCTGTAGTTGGCCAGAGCTTTTTAGATCTAAATTTCTAAAATAATTTTGAGTTTCTTAGGTTTAGATTTATAAAATAATTGAGTAAAATCACCATCCAGTTGTCACACTTTTGGCTAATCCATGTTATCTGCTTTTATAATAATTGGTATAGGGTGGAATAGAAATAATGAATTAATTTTTTTTTCTTTGTGTCTTTACAAATGTGCTACACATTTCCATGTCCGACACATTTAAATACATCTAGATTACCTTTCCAAGCCTTTTCTAAAAATCTCTTGTTGGTCATTAAAACTCAAAGTAGCATGCTGGAGTCTTTCTGATCAGGAACTGGCCAGCTCCATTAATACTTACATTTTCTAATTTTTTAATCTTATGTTCTTTGGGGGTAGGAAGAAGAGGAGTTGGCTTTTCTACTCCACTTTTCTCACCCTTAAGGGGACTCAAAGTCACTGATAAACTTTCTGTTCTTCTCCAAGCAGCGGACACTCTGTGAGGTAGATGGGCCTGCGAGAGCTCAGAAAGACAGCTGTGAAGGTAATCCAGTTGGCTTCAAGGAGGAGTGCGGAATCAAACCTACTGACTACAAGATACGAGTCTGGCACTCTAACTACTAGACCAAACTGGATCAGTAATCCATGTTATAGACAAGAGACAGGGAACTCTTTGCCCTCTAGATGTTGTCTCTCTTATCTATGAAGAGCCCAGGGCAATGCACACTAATCTCCCCTTCATTGTATCCTCACAGCAATTCTGGAGTAGGTTAGGATGACTAGCTTGACATCCAGGTGGTAACCCTACCTGTCATGCCCTGTGTCTTCTCCAACTCCTCGGAGGAAGGCCCTGCCCTTGCCTGCCAAAGTGAGGGAGGTGCGCCTCAGGGGCCAAATGTGGAAACTGCTTCTGCCCCCCCCCCCAAGATGGGGATAGTTTGGACTCAGATGATACGCAGTGCCCAGAGCCGAGTTATCTTTGGAGATAATGACAACAGCTGTGCCACTCGCGGCACCTCCATGCGAAACAGCTGTGCCAGCGTGACTCTCTGAGTCCTACTTACCAAATGCCCAACTCTACACCCACCGTTGCAAGCAAAGACTCTCCTTGGCACCCCCCGACTCATGTGAACCCTGATTCTTGACACCTGACTCACTTCTTGACTTACGATGACTCTCTGGTACCCCAACTCTTGGCCTGTTTGGCTCCATGTACTCTATATCCCCAGGAACTCTGGAAACTGGCTTGACATCTTGCTGTTGCTAGCTGGGCATGTGTGCGCGCAAGTGCTTCACTGTTACCGCCTCCTCTGGACACAACACTATCCAGGCACCAGTTATATGGAGCAGTTTAGTGGGAGGCCATAACCCCAATAGTGCCACTGGTCTCGTATGCCGCACCCAGCACCATCTTCCTAGACACGAAGAGGTGGTGCCAGAAATATGCTGAACATCGGAGAAGCCCTGCTGGTTCAGGCCCTCGCCCACCTCTGTATACCTTGTTCAAATAGATCTCCTTCAATGGGATAGGATTTGAACTTGAATTTGAATTCAATCCCTGCTACATATCCCCTACAAATCCCCTATGTGTCTGCTCTGAATGCATCAAATCTGCCCTGAATCTGCTCTCAATCCACTTAGAATCCACTCTGGATCCATTGCAGGTGGGTCCAGTGCAACACTTTCCCAACTCCCCAGGTTCATGAATCTAAAGAAGCTTTGCCCAGACGTATCGAAGCATTTGATTCAAATTTGAATTTCAATCTTCAAATGTCCGAATTTGGATGAATTCAGATGAATTTCAAATGTCATGAGTATTTGTGCACATCCTGATGTATCTAGACATCCATTTCAGTAGCCATTGTTACACCTGCACTCCATGAATTGTTCTAACTCTTTTTTAAAGCTGTCCAGGCTGGTTGCTGTCACCACCTCTTCTAGCAATAAATTCCGTAGACAAACAATCCTCTGGGCAAAAAAATACTTTCCTTTGTCAGCTCCAACTTTCCACCCATCGGCATCACAGAGTGCCACCTGCTGCTTCTCCCCCGCTCCCGAAGTACATCTTATTTGCTTTCATAATACACAGATTTAATAATGATCAAACTTTGTTTGAAGCCTTGGATTTAATACCTGCATTGCCTTCTCTCCTGCCAAACTCATCCATCCCCCAGAAGGGACGTTGAGTAGCTTTTATTTTGTGCAATAGAAGATGGAGCTTCTTGAATAGATCAGGAGTGACAAATGTATTGAGTGAAGAAATAAGGAATGTGATGATGATGATGATGATGATGATAGGTCCTAAATGACTTGGGCCCTAAATATCTAAAGGGGTGCCTTCTTCCCTATCAACCTGCCCATGCCTTAAGGTCTGGAGGGAAGCCCCTCCTGGTTGTTCCACCACTCTCAGTGGTAAAAAGGGGTGGGTACCCAGGAGAGGGTCTTCTCAGTGATGGCCCCTAGGCTATGGAATAGTCTCTCCCTTGATGTGCGTCTGTCTCCTTCACTGTACATATTTAAGAAGGCAGTGAAGACGTACCACTTTGTCCTGGCCTTTGGTTAAATGGGAATATGCTGTCTCTTCCCCCTTTACAGACACTGTTTTAATATATGCTGTTTTAATATACGTCTGATTTTAAGTGTTGTTACCTGCCCTGAGACCTTAGGGTATAGGGTGGGGTAGAAATACAAATAGTAGATAGATAGATAGAGGGGGTCCCAGTTTTTCACCCACAGGACTTCATGAATATATCCATTACACATTCTTCTTCCCTCTCACATGAAATCAGACATTATGTATTCCGCCAAATCATCATTCCATTCATCTACATTCCATTTTGTTGCATCTTTCAGACTTTCCTCTGCTGCTGTGCTTCTTCTAGCTGCCTGGCTGGGGACCTCAGAGGCCGATGGCTTTTATTCCCAGCTTCTGAAGGTGGGCCAGGATGGACGTTCCACAATGCAGATGACCCTTTAGAGTGTTCCAGCAGACCTTGGCCTAAATGTGGTTCAATTTAATTGATTTCCCCTTTATGACTGCTTTCATATTATACATCAGTGCTGTTTAATATTGCTTTTAAATATGTTGGAATTCTATTTATAGTTTCAGTTATACAATATATGATTACCTTGGAACTTTTGGTTTTTGCAATGTAGTCCAGACCGTGGAGAAAGGCCTTCAGTGTCCTTTTGTGGCTCAGTGAGAATTAGAACTCAGGCTGGGGCTCACGGCCACACGGGCGATGGATTCACCATTCACACTTAGGCAGGTAAGGGACGCATGGGAACACATCCTTACTTGCCTAGGTGTGAATGGAGAATCCATCCCCGCATGGCCTAGCCTGAAAAGGCGGACACGTGGGCCAGAGTCTCCACCCTCGGCTGCTGCCATCGGGTTGAAATCAACCCAGGGGCAGGAAGCCAGGGTCTGGCCAGGGTGGTGGTGGTCCCAGGGGCACAGTCACCTCGATCAAGGTGACTGGGCCCTTGGAGGCCAAACGCTGGCTAGACCCCGGCTGCCTGTCCCTGGGTCGATTTCGAACCAATGGCAGGGACTCAGGCCCACGTGCCCGCCTTTTTGGGCTATGCTATGCGGGGACTGATTACCTGCTCTCTACCAGAGTTCAAACTGGCAAGTCCAGGGGTGTCCTACGTCCGAACGCGCCGTGACCTGTGATTGGTTAGCGGCATGTGCAGATGCAGGATGCTGCTGACTGGACCAGCAAGTCATGCCCCCAGGCTTCCCAGTCTGGACCCTGGCAGCGACCAAGTTAAGATCAAGGTGACCATGCTGTGTGGAGACCAAAGATCCACCCTGGCATGCTGGCAGCTGGTGCGGCCCGGATAGAGCTGCACCACCTGCCAGGGCCCCCCTAGGTGCTCATCGGATAGCGTGGGGCCCATCTACCAGCACACACGCTTCTGGCCCGATGCGTTAACAGCATGGGGCCCGGCTATCGGCACCTGCACCTGCGCACAGAGTAGTAGTATGCAGCTGCTCATGGAGTAGCATCGTGCATCTGTGCACAGAGCAGTACATGCACCTGCGCCCGGAGTAGCACATCGCCCTGGCTGAAGACATCACCAACCTGGTCTTGCCCTGCCCTCAAAAGGGACGGGGGAGACTGAATGGGGGTGTCCCAGTGTCCCACCAACTGCTGCAGCCCCAACTGGACTGCAGCAGCCAGCAGTGAACCTCTAAGTACCAATTGCACCCAGGGGTTCGTGCACCCCCTCCCCCCATGCATGCAATGCCTCCTCATGCGGCCTGGAGAGGGATGTGTCACTGTCTGTGCAGGTGCGCGCACTTCAGTAGCTCAGCATCTAATACATGGTAGTCTAAGCTCCATCTGGTCGTGCATCCAATCCCCACCAGGGCACCGCCCTGCATGACTGAGACTGTGCACGCACCATCACTGTTGCTATGGTGACAATGACGCTGTACAACACATGCAGTCACATTAGGGGACATCTGAAGTGTTAAGATTAGTTTGTTTGTGGTGTGCAATTTTGTGTACCACAGCTAGTTTGTAATGGGTGAACATCTGGGCAGGCAGGGGGTGTTTCTAGGCTGTATGAATGCAGTCTCAGAGACTTCTAGGTTTCAGTCCAATACCATAACCATTGGACTCTGCTCCTCCTCCTCCTCCTCCTCCTGTACTGGTGTCTGGTACGTGCACTGACACAGTGCTGGATCATAAATCGAGGAACTCAGTGCTGATGTGAAAATAGCAACAAGCTCCTGGATGAACCATCCAGTGGTGCAGCAGGTTGTGCCAGCCTCTCCCTGTGCCATCTGGAGGCAGCCCAAGTGAGGATGGCTGTGGGCATCTGTGGATTTTGAAAAGATTGAACCTGCCTTTGACTATCTGGTGCAGGCCACCTGTTTTGGACTGTATCAGCCTTAGCCAAACTTGGGATACACTGTTCCACACAGGATGCACATCGATCCTGTCCCTAGGAATAAACTGCTGCCTACTGACTCAGAGGTTGTGTTTCATGAAGCCCCAGAGGGCAAGCAAAAATTGCCTTGATCTTCTGCTTGCATGCTTCTGGTCTGAATGGGCTTCATGATGTTGGATATTGTGGAACTAGAGAAGGGGCAGAGAAGGGCAACCAGAATGATTAAGGGGCTGGAACACCTCTCTTACGAAACCAGGTTGCAATGTCTAGGCCTCTTCAATCTGGAGAGACGGCATTTAAGAGGGGACTGATTGAAGTATATAAAATGATGCATGGTATAAAAAAGGTGGATAGAGAAAATTTCTTTTCTCTGTCACACAATACTAAAACCAGGGGGCATCTATGAAGCTGATGGGTAGGAGAGTAAGGTCTGACAGGGGGAAGTATTTCTTCACCCAGAGGGTCATCGGCTTATGGAATGTGCTGCCAGAAGAGGTGGTGACAGCTACCAGTCTAGATGGCTTTAAGGTAGGGTTAGACAAATTTATGGACGACAGATGTATCAATGGCTACTAGAACGAATGCCTAGGTGCATCTCTCAGACTTGGGGGGGGGGACCTGGGGTGCTTCTAAGGCCATTTGCTGGGATTCTAGAGCAGGGAAAGGTTTGTCCTTGTCTCTGCTGGAGATGCCCATGAGCATTTGGCGGGCCACTGTGTGCGACAGGATGCTGGACTAAATGGGCTGTGGCCTGATCCAGCAGGGCCTCTCTTATGTTATGTTCTTATGAGGGGCCTCCTTTTGTCCTTCTTTGCAGAAGTAACTCTGTGGAGAGTACAGAGTAAGGCTTTAGAAGTCCCTGAATTTTATGTTCTGATATGCGGGGGCAAATCAAATGTGTTCTCATGTGTTCTAAAAGCATGCTACTAAAAGAACAAAAAGAAAGTATATGGCTATAAGTTGCAAATAATATGAAGATAAGCTGTTATATTTCACTGTACCATTTGGGGATTGTCTCTTTTTGGATGCTACTTAAAACTAATGGTCGACCCATTTCTAATCATTAAATTTTCACAGCTCTCCCTCAAGTGCTGCGCAGCTGATTGTGGGGTCGTGGCCAAATGGCCATGAATGATGTAGCCCATCTCCTAATGTTTCCCAAGCTTGCTTGGATGTTCTGTGAAGGAGCTTCCAAGGCTACGGGGTTCCCAGAACAACTCAGTCTTTCTCTTTTGCCCTTGCAGCGTCTCAGCAGGATATTTTGTTGTTATCTGTGTACATTCACAGAGTCCATCTGTGTTACTGATAGAGACTCCAGATTAAGGCCAAGGAGGGAGTAGAGAGCAAGTGAAGGTTTTGCCTTGGTCTTCTGCTTGAGATGGCCAGAAGCAATTGGTGGGTCACTGTGTGAGACAGCATACCGGACTGGATGTGCCGTGTGGCCTGATCCAGCAAGGCTTCTCTTACGTTCTTGTGTTGTTAAGGAGTAGGAAGAAATTATTCCAACTTAAGCTGCAGGCTTTCAGTTTCAATTTTAAGGCAGCAGTTTGTCCTGTTCCATAAATTTATGGCTAATTGTTGTATTTTGGCTGCATCCCTAGTGTATATAGGAGTGCATGGATAAGCCGCCTTCTTTAGCATGTCCCCTCCATTAGCTTGCATATATTGGTCTTGTCCTCTCCCAGTACTTTTAAAGATCAAATTAAAAAAAAAAAAAACCTATTCAACGTCTTTTCTCCACAATCTTCATTGTCATAGCTAATTGACTGTGGGCATTTGCTAGAGCCCAGAGACTGTTAATGGGCCTCTGCACTCTACTTGTACTTCTGGGCAATGTTGCACTTACCTTGACCTGACCGGATCAGCGAGTCTTAATCCTGGAGTGGATGGATACATCCTTGAACTGGAAAAGGGCCATCCTCATAGAGATAGCTGTTCTTGCCCAGCCTCCTATGCTGGCTCTGCTCATGCCAGCTTTAGATCTGTCTCCAAAGGTCCCAGGGGCCGGGAATGAAAGTTCCTGGCCTTTGCGACCCATTTTGGTGGCATGCCACTGAAATGGGTCCCTCATGGTATACTGGACCATGGAGGCATGTGAGGGCTTGTTAGGAAGGAATTTCCAGACTCCTTTGAGGTGTAGGAAGAGCAACATGTGGAAACGTGAGATAGGATTATACTTTTAACTTCTCAAATGCCTGTTGTTTTGGACATGCTTACTGAAAGGAGCAATTGGAAAACAAACAAACAAAAAACCCTGTCTGATCACACCCTGTGACTTGCCCGGAGACCTTAGAGTGGGATAGAAATGCCATCCTGGGTGCCTGGACTTGCTTTTTATTTATCTCAAGCAAGAGTCTACTTGTGATAGTGGCCAGGCTACCAGTGGCCAAACTGGCTAGTGTTCATTGGGATTTGTTGGGTCAAGGCAGTTAAAAGAAATGAGCATCAGGACAGGACCAGAATAGTTAGAGCTAATGGGACATGAGGTGTGACGGTGCCAGAACAGATGCCTAGAGAGTAAAAGATTACAGATTCAATTCTTGCCCCATCCCTGGGGGAAGATTACAGAAACCATTTCTGTATCTGCTAAGAGAACAATATGGGTGTGCTTATATACTCATCAGGACAGTTCTGACTTGGTAGAGAACAACGGGATATTGACCATATCTTCTCTTACTGGATGAAGTCCCTGGTCAAGTGTCTTCTGCTGCCACATTTCCACTTGTGGTGGCAGAAAGCACCTTCCAGGGACTGCGCCGCCCCACAACCAGGTGTGGTCCTCTTAGAGGTGCCGTTTCGTGAGACTGGGTCTGATTTTCCTGCCCCTGAAGGATGAGCTTTGGAACCCTGCTTTGAAGAATGCCTCCTTGCTCAAAAGTGGACATGGGGAGGTATCCTTTCGAGGGACGATCCTGGCACCTCCCTCATGTGCCTGGTAAGCAGCTGCCTCCATTTGAAAGCGTAGATGTGCCCACTGTTTTTGCGACAGTTCTGTGCAGATTACATTAAGGCAGATGCGTTTCTCACCCATCAGTCAACCCGGAATCGATACCAGGGTGAAGGAGGAAGGGAGACTAGGTTCCTGCTCTGAGCTGCGGGGTGTGGTGGCATCAGATTGAGTCCTGAGCCGTTTGCCCATGCCCGTCAAAGAGGCTTCACAGGAAAGCCGTTGGTGCTGAAGCGTCTGCAAAAGAACCGATGAAGCTTCAGAAATGCTGATCTGGTGTGTGTCTGCTGAGGTCAGCAATGCTGCTGTCCTTCAGGACTGGAGGGTGTCGTTGCTGATGCATGGTAAATGGAAGAAGGAGGTTGGGAAGGGAAAGGATTACCTGCCAGAGAATGCAATTTCTAAGCCGTATGCTGGCAGTCATTTCTCTGTCTCTCTGGTGCATTGGTACATGCCGGTGCATTGGTACACGCAATCTCTTTCTCTCTCTCCTTCTCATCAGCTGATGAAGTCCCAATAATTTGATCTCCTTTGTCCTCCCCACTCTGAGGTTTCCACCCCAGGGAGAGCAGAACTCCAGTTCTGTCCTGTAGAATTTGAGGGAAGGGAGACTGAAGGACAAATGTTGCCAAATTAAAAGGACAACCAAGGGCATAATATTTTGGAAAGTCAGGGATGCAGTTACCTCTTCACTTACTGTGCTGGCCAAGTCCAGCAGGAGTGGGCCAGACTGGAGAGGTTCCAACCTCCGGACCACTCCTTCTATCCCAGAAGAGGTCTTTCCCTTTGCTGGGACAGCAAAGATGGTGTGATCTTCAGAGCCAGCTTCCGGGTTTTCTGGCGTGCTTTCAGATGTTTAGGCACTACAACTCTCATCTTCCTCCAGAGACTTCTGGAATGCTGAGGGTGCAGACTAGTCATGGTGAGCGTTGTAACCCAACGACATCTCAGGGAACCCTAACTGGGAAACAGGGCTCTAAGCCTGCAAATAATGCGAAATGTTTGGGATTTGTAGGGTAGGAAACACCCAGTTGTGCTCTCATGAGGCGTTTTCTCTGCAGAAATGCTAAGAATTTACACACACACACACACACACACACACACACACACACACACACACACACACACACACACACACACACACACATTCAAGCACACATTAGAGCAAAATAAATTTACCTGTTAGGTGCTGCAGGTCAAAGTAGTAATCCCTCTATTTATTTATTTATTTGCATTTTTATCCCACTCTATACCCAAGAGTCTCAGGGCGGATCACAACATATAAAATGAACACATTAAAACCAACCACATATTAAACCCATAGCAATGTCTGAATGTGGGGAGGAAAGGGTTGTTTCTTTATTTAGCCAAAGGCCAGGGTAAAAAGATGCGTCTTCATGGTTCGTCTAAAACACACAGAGTGAAGGTGCCTGATGCACCTCAGGAGGGAGACTATTCCATAGTCTGGGAGCCACCACTGAAAAGGCCCTATCTTGGGTGCCTACCTTTTTTGCTACTGTGAGCGGTAGGAGGGCCTCCCCTCCAGATCTTAGAGCGTGGGCAGATCGATATGGAAGAAGGCATTCCTTTAGATATTTGGGGCCCTAGTCATTTAGGGCCTTCTAAGTCAAAGTTAATACCTTGAATTGGGCTCAGTAGCGAATTGGCAGTGATGACATTTCTAGGGTGACAGTTAGAAGAGTTGGCTTTTCTACCCTGCTTTTCTCACCCATTTAAGGGGATGCAAAGCGGTTGACAGACCTTCTATTCTTCTCCCCACAACAGAATACCCTGTGAGGTAGGTGGGGCTGTGAGAGCTCAGAAGAGCGCTGTGACTAGCCCAAGGTCACCCAGCTGGCTTCATGGGGGAGGGTGGAATCGAACCCAGTATTTCCAGATAAGAGTCTGGCTCCCTAATCACTAGACCAAACTGGCTCACAGTTTATTATCTTTTATCTTAACAACTGTGTAAGAAATTATTTTATCCACAGATGTAAGAATCAGTCCAAAATAAAGTTGAATGCCAGTGGGTGCCATTTCTGAACATGGAAGCGGCTTTGTCAGTTTCTTCCCCAAACCAAATAGACTTGGATGATTGCACCTGGGATCCGGTCCAGGGCCAACTCAGTTCCACCACTCTTGTGTCCATGCTCTGAGCTGACTGCTGATAGGTAGGAGCAAAAGCAGTGAGGACAGTCAGGATGGTTTTACCAGCCAGAAACAACTGGAGAATGTGTGCTGGGCTTCTCCATCTGATGCCTGTGTTCAGAAGGAGTCATCATTTTTTTTGCCTTCTTCAAAGGACACTCCTTAAGGTCTCAGTGTTGCTATTATTTCCAGAATTATGAGATCTGAGAGCCTAAAGACCTCCCTTTCTAAAATCTACAGCTGTTAGCTGCCGCTGTTTGCTTGTGGGGTCCTCGTCCTTGATTCAGTGTCCTGCATTCACAAAAGGTCCTATTCTTTAGGTGACCTCATGAATGTGAGAACTAATGAATAGTGAAGGAGCTGAATACTGGAAGGGTTTTTAGAAGCTGGGAGAACAGGGATGTGGTGGTGTGGAAGACAGATAAGTGCTTTCTTTGGTACTAACCCATGGATTGGTGAGTTAGTTACTGAGGAGTAGCGAGGGACTGCTGCAAAGTTCTGGACACCTGCACAGGAGAAAGGGACAGGAGCAAGGTTTGGGTGTGTCTATGAGGGCCTCATGCCAGGAAAAGCAGAGGATGAAGAAGAGTTGGCTTTTCTACCCCACTTTCCTCACCCATTCAAGGGGACTCAAAGTGGCTGACAAAGCGTCTGTTCTTCTCCCCAAAACAAAACACCCTATGGGTGTGTTCCCACCTACAGCAAACCTGGACTTCTCTGGTCCGGGTTCCGCTGTGGAGGCCGGGAACAGCACCGAGCACACTTGCCTAATGGAGCCCACAAGTACGCACAGACACAGAAGCGAACGGTGTGGCAGTTTTTGGGCATGAGCCACCGCCGCTGCCACTGGCCTCCTCCTCCTCTGATCCTCGGGTGCGAGCAACCTCCTCGCTTCTCCCCGCCCCCATGCCTGCCTGCCGCTGCAGCCACTGGCCTCCTCCTCCAGTCCACGGCTGCCTGCTTCTCTCCCCCACCCCATGCCTGCAGGGTGTCATCAGCACTCCCAGTCAAGCCATGATGTGATCTTCACTGCTCCACAGCTTTGGAGGGACTGTCTTGAACACTTCAGGCTGCTCTAGGTTGGAGGTGGTGTCATGCCCTGTAGATGGAGTGTCCCAGAGCATGCAACAGCATGAAAAGGCCTTGAGTGTGGAAACCCATGTCCATGCTGGAGCTGATAATGTAGCTTCTTCTCCAGAATCACTTTGGTCATTTGCTTCTGGACTTTGCCCCTCTACTACCAGTACGTCTCCTCTTTTGTTACCTTGGCCTTTCTCTGATTTCTCCTGCCCCACTGGGCTCTCTTCCACCCCTCCTAAGGCATTCTGGGAACAGGACTCAAGATCTGTGGTTTTTGTTCCTTCCAGCCCGTAGGCTTATCTCCAAACATGGGGTCATGGCAGGCTGAAAGAGCTGGTGGAAGCTGGCAGGGATCATTGCGGCTACATTAGTCAGAGCTCATGCCAGAGGACCTGACTAGGTTCAGTTTATTGGCATCCGTTTGTGGGAAGGCCAGAGAGGGAATCTGAGGCATGCCCTGGCACCACTAGCCAATGTGAGAAGGAAAGCTCTCTTTTCTAGTAATCTTCACGTCCTTCTTGGAGGATCATGGTCAGCAGTTTCTAAATCAACTATGCTCTCCATCGGATATGTTGGAGGCATTGATGTCAACAGTGATGGATCCATTCCAGACAACCTGGGGAAGAGCTTCTAGAGGGAAATCCAGAATGCCAACTTAGGCTGTTTCCAAGCAGCGGGAAGAACTTAGCACTATTACAGTGCTGCTGTGGTGGGGTTGCCTTATGGCTACCCTACCATAGCCCTGGTCTTTCACCCTTAAAAAGTGCTTTTAACTGTTGCTGGAAAACTCAATGCCAGTTGTGGGTTTTCCAGCTGTAGTGCTTTTTAGGGAGCCACTTTACTTTCTGGGCAGATCCGCAATTGTAGCTCCGTCCAGTGCACATGCCTGGAGGCTGAAACAGCTGGCCATGTATGCATGGAGATGGTGAGGCAGACATCTGGGAATTTGATGGCAGCCAAATTGCCCGGATTGCACATCACAGGAGCCTTTCTGCACATCCTGTCCTGTCAGAGGGAGAGTAATAGTGCCACCCACTGGCGGGCCAGCCCTGCCCCCATGCGTCCACAGACACACCTGAGGCGCGGATGCGTGTGCGGGCAGCGTCGTCTTGGGTCCGGATGCTGGTATGGCTGCGCGTGTGCCGTCACCATCGCTGGGATGATAGTGACACGCCATGCATGCACACTTGCATTTTCAGTCATCTGAGGTGCCAGTGGGCTTGCGTGACACCTCAGGTGACCCGCCTGCCACCACAGGGCTGCATCAGAGACGGGACAGGCCATCTCTGGTGCCCGTGTGCAGCACGAAATCGTGCTCCACATGCAGTTTGTGTGCAGTGTGCTCTTGCACGCAAGGGGCTGTTTCTGGGTTGGAAATGGCCCTTTCAAGTGCAGATGCTCATCTGGGATCAGAATCCTCATAAGCTACAGGGCCAAGTCCAGAAAGGCCTCGGGACACCACAGACACCACATTATTGCTTCCATCTGCAGGCAGCCTATGCTGTTCTCTGATACTCTTTTGAAGTAACGTCTCTGTTCTTGCCTCCTGCCCTCCAGTGACAATGTGCCACGGTGGCTGCGTGGAGGTGGATTCCCACACCGAAGCTGTGGCTGGCGAGACCTTCCAGATCTTGTGTATCTCTTGTAAGAAGCGCAGCGAGACAGTAGCCGAAGCCTTCACAGAGTGGTACTTCAGGTCACCAGGGGAAGAGCAGTTTGTCAAGGTAGGTGTTGGGGAGAGGGAAGGGCAGGTGGTTATGGGGAGGGACTTGATGTGAGGGATGGCCTGAAGATAAAGGCCCTCCTTTGGGCAACCTATTTGGGGAGGAAAAGCAGATTTTCTTCTCCCACCAAAGCTGATGCCAGGCTGTGGGTAGATACATGTAATGAAAAGGTTTCTCTTCACCCAGGCCTTTGATAATTAGGGCCTGTTTGCACTTACCTGTTGAAGCAGTTCCCTCTACTTTGCTAGTGAAGCCTGTCTGCACTTTGCTGCTGCCGCTGCTGCTGTGCCATAGTGGGATAACCACCTACCTGGAACAACCTGGCTGTAGACTGCAAGGCAGCATCACAAAGCAAGGGTGGGCACTTCACATTCTGATGCTTGTTCCTGTGATGGCGAGGCGGCTACTTCCAGATATTTCAATTAGGGATATGCACAAATATTTGTAGGAATTCGAAATCCAATTGAATGTGCCGAATCTCAACATTCGAACTTGAATAGAATGTCCCAAAATTTGAATGTAAACATTTGAATGGAATACTGAATTTCGGATCTATTCGTTCAAATTATCCGGACATTCATATGTGTGTGGGTTCATGCATAATGCATACTTGAAGATCCACATCTTTCCCACATCTGTACGGGATGAAAATGGGTTGCATACGGGATAACTATGGGATGCATACGGACGGGTATGGATGCGTACGAATGCGGGGAAGATGCTTGCATGCACATATGAATGTTATCGACATTCGTATGTACAGATTCGAATTAAAAATTTGGATGAATAGATTCAAATTTGGTAAATATGAATCAAATGTTGTTAAATTTGAATTTAAATGATTTGATTCAAATCGGATTTTTGGGTATTTGATTCAAATCAAATGTCAGAAAAACATTCGTGCGTATCCCTAATTTCAGTGGTTCCAAATACATAGAAGTGCACCTGTTTCTGGCCCTACACATGCACAGTGGCCATTTTCGCTCTAGTTTTGACCATATGCCTGTGCATGAGCTATTTTCTTCAAGAGAATTCTGGCAAGTAAGCTTCCAGACAGGTAAGGCCATGTTGCTATTCCTGGAGAATCCATGGGAAGAATAGGGATTTTTGCAGAATAGGGATTTCACTGCCATAGCATGGGGCTGTGTTGGTATTGGTACAGATACATGTGACAATCCCAACATAGCCTTAAGATAATTGCATGTTTGAGGCCCATCTGAACATGGCCAAGATTGCTTCCTGGGGCCGCAGATCAGGAACGTAGGCAGAAACGAGCCTTGATTGATAAAAGATCACAAGAAATACAGTTCTGTCCAGTGTTAGATACCCAGCAACCTTTAACAATCAGCACACATGGAAGTAGGAAAAGCCAGCAACAACAAAGAAGTAGAAGAAGAGCTGGCTTTTCTATCCCACTTTTCTCACCCATTTAAGGGGAGTCAAAGTGGCTGCAAAGTTTTCTATTCTTCTCCCCCAAATAGAACACCCTGTGAGGTAGGTGGGGTTGTGAGAGCTCAGAGGAGAGCTGTGACTAGCCTAAGTTCACCCAGCTGGCTTCATGGGGGAGGGCGGAATCGAACCTGGTATACCTAGATAGACCAAACTGGCTCCGAGGGGAAAGGTAGCATCTGTAGTGTTCCAATCTTTCCATTTTGTTCCTTCAGATCCTCCGCTATGACGTGGAAGAGAAGCTGAATGTATTGGATCCACGCTTTATGGACCTGGTTGCGTGGAATGGCACCAAAGACATCTCAGACTTGCAGGATCTTTCCATCTTTATTCTTAATGTGACCTACGATCATGAGGGCGAATACCTCTGCACCGTCAACCGCACGCTCTTTTTTGACGGGGGCTTCCAGTACAACCTCTTGGTCAATAAGACCATCAACGTTGAGGTGGTAGACAAAGGTATGTATGAAGGACTAGAAACTAGGCATGTGCATGCACAAATTCGCATTAGAAAATTCGATTGGATTTTTGAATCCGCACATTTTCTCCTTGAATCAAAAGTACAGACATTCAGACAGATCGAACAATGATCCCAGCTCACAAATACGAAAATTCAGTTGGTTTTTTTTTTTTGCACTTTTGCAGTGTTTTACTGGTGAGAATAGGCTTTTGCAGTGGAGAAAAAAAAGCTGTGAAAATATTTGGCCATGAATGCAAAAGTCCAAATGTTTGAACAAATGGTTTGACTGATGAATTTTTGGATGTTTGTTTCGATTGCGAATCAAATGTAAATTTTTCATTCATGCACATTAATGCTAGCAACAGACAGGACAGACTTGGGGCCTTTTTTCATTTGGCCTCGTGGACCATGTGGCCCTCATCCTTCAGAGACTCACTCATCCAGCTTGAGTGACTGGGCACACCGTTTATAGGTGTGCTTGAGCCTAGGCCAGAAGGCAATTTCCCAGTGTGGATGGCCTTATCCTGACCCATCGGCAACCTGTCCCAGTGTGGGAAAATTATAAAACTGGTAACAAATGAATTATAATAAAGAACATAATAATGGAATTTAATAGAACTGTAGGAAATTATAACAATCTTTTAACAAGTTGTATCAATAACAAGTAACAAAGAACATAGTCATTATATAAAGCAATATAATTTCAGTAATTATCCAAGGTAGGATTTATATTCAGAGTCTCCAGGGAATGCATAACCACAGGCATCCAGGAAGAGAGTCCAGATTTCAATGAATGTTTCCTTTGTCTCCAACATCCTGTGTGGTGGAGTAATTAATTCAATCAGGAACAGAGGCCATTTTGCACTAAGGCTGGTACAGATGGGGGACAGCTTGAGCATTTGCTTTGGCTGGTAAGGGACGTGTTTCCAATGCGTCCCCAAAAGGCCAAGGTGCGAATGGTCAATCCATCTCTCGCCTGTACCAGCCTGAAAAGGCTGCCCCGGGGACTGAACACCCTGGCCCGGGCTACCACCATAGGGCCATATCAGCCTGCAGGCTAGCAGCCCCTTTTGGGGCTGGGACAAGACCAGGCCCAGGTTGTCCCAGGGTTTTGCTGGCTCCTGCTACCTTGATGGGGCTGGTGGTAGCCAGCGAGGGCCTCCTTGGTGCCCACCCAGGGATGTGTGCCACTCCCCAGCTTCCCGTGACTCATTTACCTCATCGGACCCATGGGCTGCTGGTGCAGTCTGCCACGCTCTGCACAGGTGTGCATGATAGCAGACTGCCCCCATGCTGACCTGATGTCTGGCGTCAGGTCAGTGTGGGGACAGCCTGCATCATGTGCGCCTGCGGAGAGAGCAGCATACGGCACCAGCTAGCCCTGGACCTGTCACATGGAACCACGAGTCCAATTAAGTAAGTGGGTTGTGGGGAGCTGGGGGTGGCATGCACCCCTGGGTGGGGGTGGGCACCAAGGAGGTCCTCCCTGGCTGCTGCCAGCCCATTCAGGGTGGTGGCAGCCAGCAAAAACCCACGACAACCCCTGCCCGGTCTCACCCCACCACCCAAAGGGGCTTCCAGCCTGCGGGCTGATATGACCCAATGGCTGTAGACCAGGGCAGGGCTCCAGAGCTGCCCAGCAGTGAGAGTGCAAATGCTCTCCTTGCTGGACATTTCTGGGATGGCCAGGGATGGGCTCTGGCCACAATTGGGGCAGCCCTGGGACAGGCCGAGAAGGTTCTGGATGTAAGTGGCCGGCCCACAGAGCAAACGCTCTGTCCTAGCGCTGTCCTAATTCCTTCCAGGAGCCCAAATGCAAATAGCCCTCAGGCCCTGTCCAAGCTTCTTAGTTGCTCATGGTTTATTTTTATTAGTAGTACCTGAAATAACTATAAAAATCTTGATACTGTTGGCATTTTTGCTGTCAAATTTCCCTGTTCTCTAGGTTAAGTGACGAACAGGTTTCTTTTTTTTCCAGCAAGCAAAGTCAGCTAGGAATATTATGCATATGTACTTGCTTGGCATGTCCTCATCCCTGTTCTTTCCTTTACAGCGAATCGAGAACTGGCGTCCATTGTTTCTGAGATAATGATGTACGTTCTCATTGTCGTCCTGACCATCTGGCTGGTGGCCGAGATGGTCTACTGTTACAAGAAGATTGCTGCGGCCACTGAAGCAGCTGCCCAAGAGAATGCGTAAGAGGCATGAGTGGAGGCTGGAGGGGACGAGGGCTGGACGCTCAGCCGAGCAGGAGACAAGGAAGGGGAAACAGGCCCCCTCTATGGTGGATGTGGCAGTATTGCTGTCTGTGCCAATGTGTAGAAGACCGTATCCACACTTACTTAGTGCGAATGGTCCAGCTGTTCTGGTCCAGTATAGAGCCATTCTGGTGGCAGGAATGGCTCCTGAGGAGCAACCCAGGAGTGCCAGTTGTTACTGTTGGCAGAAGAAGGTGTGGAGAACATGGGGGCCATGGTGGGAAGGAGATGAGAAGGAACTTGAAGTGGCCTGAAACTGGTGTATTAGTGGAACGTGTGGAGCTGGGAAACAGGCCAGAGGCCTTTGCTATGGAGCTCTTTCTTGTGATACGTGGTGGTTTTGTGCATTCCATAGTAGGGAGGCCAGGCTAGTTTTTGTTTCTGTGCTTATTGTCTGCTTGTCAGTGTGCCAGGAAAGTTTGCCTTCACATTTTTTTGGTCCACATGCATCTAGCACTCCAGAAGCTTCCATGTGTTTATGTTTATGCTTATTTATTGATTTATTGCTTACTGCATACTTCACCTGAAGTCCCAGAGTGGGTCACAGCCCATGTTAAAAATGCAAAACACTAAAATACATTTAAAGAACAATCTTCGCACCTTCTCTCTCTTCCTCCTTCCCACTCTGGTAGAAGAAGAAGAGCTGGTATTTATACCTTTCTTTTCACACTCTTAAGGAGACTCAAAGTGGCTGACAAACCTTCGGTTCTTTCCCTCACAATAGGGATGTGCACAAGTGAAAAGTCCACAATTGATTCACAATAGAATTGAACATCCAAAAATCCATTTGTTCATCAAATCATTCGTTCAAACGTGTGGATGTCCATATTCGCAATCGAACAGATTCACGCCCTTGTCTAGCATTAGAAAAGCTTATTTTTAGAAGTAAAATACTGCAAAGGTGTGAAATGTTTGTGTTTGTGCACTAGGAGCCAAGTTCGATTCATTTGGAAGTCCAGATGACAGACACCCTGTGAGGGAGATGGGGTTGGGAGAGCTCAGAAAAAGAGCTTTGACTAGCCCAAGGTCACCCAGCTGGCTTTGTGGAGGAGTGTGGAATTGAACCAGGTTTTTTTCCCCACTAGCCGGAAGCACCCATTTAGAACCCATTAGGCATCCGATGGGTACCAATCAGTAAGACCCTGTTCCCACACAAGATCCCATTAGGACCCCATCCATTCCCACCATCATAAGTGAAGTCCAGATTGAATGGGGTCCTCAGGTCCTTAAATCCGGACTTCCTGTGGAGCCTTTTAAAGCCTTGAAGACCAGATCCAAGGGCATCCATGCACATTGCGATTAGGGCAGTGGGGTCTAGGGATGGGCTTAGCAGCTGCCATTTGTCTTGCCACTCACATCTATGTAGCCATGCGTGTCCTTCGTAGCTGCCTACAAAGTCAAGCATGGGCTGCATAGTTGCAATCTAGCTGTCTATGTAGAGGGAGGGATCTATCTGCGTAGCTGCTAAATGGTCAGCCCTATGTGTCCAATGGCATCTTCGGAGAAGAACCACACAATTCAGCTACAGAGTATGTGCCAGACTTCATAGCTGCTACGTACAAAACTTTACCTCTTTGCCATCCCCACTGTCAACAGAAGTGGGCCTTGAGTGACATCCACACTGGCCAATCGCACCGCGCCACAAGCATGCCTTCTGCTTAGGGCAGAACAGATTTACCTGACGGGTGCTTTGGTGTTTACACTGTGACCCTGTTTAGCACCCATTGGAATCGGGTGCTAGACTGCCAGTGGAGAAGCACTGGGTCCTTGCAAAGATCTGGATCCTCAAGGGCCGGATTCATTGAGGACCCCATTTCAAAGATCCAGACCTGCTAAGATTCGGATTAAGAATGGTAAGTGGAGAAACACCCCAGGAAACTACCAGATAAGAGTCTAACACTCTAACCACAAGACCAAATCAGTCCTAGGTTTAATAACTGCCTGTTGCTTTGAGCTGACTGACAAGCAGACAATAAGCAGAGAAACAAAAGATGGCCTACTATGGATCACATGAAGCCACTACATACTGCAGAGAAGAGTTCTATGGCAAGGGCCTCTGGCCTGTTTCCCAGCTCCTACATGCTCTACTAATACACACAGTTCAAGGCAGTTCTATTTCCCTCTCATCTCCTGCCCAGTATTGCCACTCATGTTCTCCACACCTTGCTCTGCCAACATCAGCAAGTGGCATGCCTGTTTTGCCTCTCTGGCAAGATCTAGGACTACGCTTAGAGGAAACAAGGCATCAAAGGCCTGAGTGAAGAGGTAGGTTTTAACCGGGGTCCCCAAAACCATCCAAAAGTGTTGGTGCCTGGCGCACCTCCATGCAGAAAAGGCCTTCTCCTGTTGCCACAGATCCTTGCAAGGGGTGTGCAAAACGACATTCAAATTCAGAAATTCAATTGATTTTTTTGAATTCACAGACATTCTCATCGAATCAAAACTCTGATTGTTCAACGTCCAAAAATTTGATCAAAGCAAACATTTTGACCAAGTATTTCATTATATTTTTGGTGATTAAAATGGACTTTCTTAATGAGGAAAAAGTCATGGAAAGCTCGTGAAAGCATTCAAACGAGAATCTGAAAAATCTGTTTTTTTGATTTAACAATTCGACAACAAACTGAATTTTTGGATGTTTGATTTGATAGTGAAATGAACTTTTGCTGGGGGCACGTCCCTACCCCTGAAAGTAGTGGAACTATAAAAAGGCCCTCACTTTGCGATCCAAAGGCACTGGGAAATAAATATGGGAAAAGACACTCCTTCAGATATTTGGGACCCAAGCCATTTAGAACTTTATATGTCAATGTTAACACCTTGAATTGGGCCCAGTAGAGAAGTGGTAACCAAGTGCAGTATAATGTGCATCTGGCCAGAAACTCCCATCAGCAGTTGTGCTGCTACATTCCACTCTAGCTTTAGCTTCTGGATCATCTTCATGGGTAGCCCCATATAGAGCACATAACAGTAGTCTAATCTGGAAGTCACAAGAGCACAGATCACCTTGGCCAAGTTGTCCCTCTCCAGGAAAGGCCAAAGCTGGTGAACCAGTTGGAAATGAAGGAACTCCCAGCTACAGCTGCCACCTGATCCTCAAGTGACAGCAGTGAATCTAGAAGCTCCCCCAGATCATGCAGCCTTTCTATCCGGGTCAGAACAACCCCATGAAGAATCCGGTGCTATAGAACTTCCTGAACTTGAGACCCCGTGACACACAGTACCTTCTTCAGTTTATCGATCCACATCCAGCTCATTACTGCCTCTGGGCAGCGATTAAGCACCTGAACTGCCTTGCCTGGCTCAGAAATACTGCGCCAATTCCTTGCAATGGAGAGAGACTTCTGCTCTTGAATGCTAAAGGATCGATCTGATGAGCAGGGAAGAAAGGGCTGTTTGCATTCCCAGTGGAGTGCTAGATAGGATGGAGTGATTTAAACCTCTTCCCCTTCCCTGACCGCCTTCTTTTAAACTCTTTTGCATTGCACTTCCAGGCCTGGAAGCACATTATGCACAGAATTTAGACCGGATGATTTGCTGTCTGCACAAAATGCGCAGAAACCATGGCCACCTTTCACGTTGAACCATTTGGTGCAAACTGAGCCTGAGGTTTTGATCCTGTATCCTGTGGGGCGCTTCCTACTCAAGTTGTGTAACTTTCCCTATTGCAAAACCTGCGGTGGGAAACAGGCGGCTTGCGTGGTGTGAGCGGAACATTTCTGCTAATGGTGGTAATGGCTTCCAGAGCATTTCTTTGAAGGCCAAGTGGGAGGATGTGAGACCCTGGAACCTTCCTAGACCGCATTGGGTTTATAGTGTGTTGCAATGCAAGTTGGAGAGATCAAGGGAGCTGTCCAGCCAGTGCCTCCCCCTTCTTCCGCACCCTCTGGTTCCAATTCTCAGGCTATCATTAAACAAAGTGTCTCCCTTATGTTTTTTTTGCAGTGAGATTTTCAGAGGCCAAAGGGTTAGCCATCTATCTCATAGCACCTGCCCCTGAATAATGCAGAGGTATTCGCAGAGTCTGTTGGCCACACTCATGCTATAAGGTGTGCTCTTAAAATACCTTTGATGAACCCCTGAAAGAGGAAATGTTCCATGAGGTCTCCAGGTGCATTGGAACCAGTTGGTAGGTTTAGCATTGCTCACCCCTAGATGGAGTAAGGTTATCAGTAAGGGTCTTTTTGCACTTGGCCCAGAGATGGTTCCGAACAGATAATGGGAACACATTGTCTGTCCCACCCCTGTGCAACGTATGTGCCGTCCCCTTGCCCAGTTGTGCCTAGGGGTGCATGGCTTGTCTGATATCTGGATGGAAGGCCTGAAATCTGGCCATCTGCATGCCTGCCACTGCTGGGCAGGAATGAGAATGTTTCTGCACGTGGCAGGTGAGTGGCCCCGGCTATTCTGGACATTAGCCAGCCTGGAATGATCCTCGATGACCATTCCACTTAGGTAAGTGTGGCTTCTGCCTAAGATCCCCTTGGGGCAGGGGAGCTACAAGGACTTCCTTTCATAAGCCTACAGTAGCTGTGTCCCTCGCTGGTTTACTTGGGGCAATTTTGCATTTCCCTCCCCGTCTGCTGGATGGGAAAGGAGCACTAGGTAACGATAGCCCATGCCCCACGCGATCGATCACTCACCTGTGACCAATCCCGGGGCCGGTCCACACACATGCATCAGTGCCATTGCCATGATGACACTGACGCTCTGCACATGCACAGTCATGTCTGTGGTTGTCCCAGGTGCCAGCGCACTTGCGCAGCACTTCAGGTGACCCCGGAGCACCGGAAGAGGTGCAGATGCTCACTGCTGGATGTTTCTGGTAAGTCCCTGGGTAAGGTTAGTAAAGGCGTGGAGCACAATTTCATACTCCACGCCTAGTGCAGACAGGTGGGCAGACAGCCTCCTCCAAGGGCAGATGGCTTTCCCTAGAAGTCCCCTAATTATTTACTACTGACTTAAGCGCAAAAAGGCCTCTGGTGCTTGTGACCATCCTCTTTAAAGAACGTCAATTTGCATTAGGTGCTTAGCTGCTAAAGGGCCTGATTTAAGGAGCTGTCTAAGTTTATAAAGACCTAAGTGGCTTGCGGGTGAAAGCATGGAAGGTGTGCTCTTAAGGTGTGTTGTATACTTGATGTGTACTTGAAGATCTGCAGGAGAAGACAACAGGATCTTCTTTATGGTGGCACTTGAGATACGGAGCGCTCTTCTTACAGATGGGATTGCATCTCAGAATCACCTTGTTTTAGGTACCAGGTTAAGACCCTTTCTACACTGAGCCTTATTCTAGATTATTTCTCAGAATAGAGACCTGCTGTTTGCATTCAGGTGCAGACTACAGCACACCCCAGGTGGGACCTGCTGTAGTTTGCATTTGTATGCAGACAGCAGATTCCTATTCTGAGATATAATCTGGAATAAGACCCAGTGGGGAAAGGGCCCAAGAGATATCTACCTAGGTTGATAGATTCTAGACTTACTATTTTGACATCGACTTTTATCAGGTTATTCAGCATTCTGGGAGCATGCTAATTAAAGGAAAGGCTTCATTTCAAACAGATAGACAAACGAACGAACGAATGAATTCAGTTGTTTTAGGGCATCATGGGCCAATGGCTAGTGGGCAGAGGCTCCCAGAAGCAACTGCTTGGTAGACATTGGGATGGCAGAAAAATGGTGTTTGGAAGAAAGGCCAAAGCTGTGAGCCGTATCAGTGGTGTGGCAGCTGCCTGTGCTTTCAAGGTGCTGGGTTTATGAAGTGGGGGATGACGAAAACCAAGGGGGCGCCCCTTCTCACATGCTTCTGGTTTGGTGTGTGTCTTGACAGATCTGAGTACCTGGCCATTACATCAGAAAGCAAAGAAAACTGCACAGGGGTGCAAGTAGCTGAATAGCCCATCCTGGGCTGTTGGTGAGCATAGGGATTCCTGGTTGACAGGTAATTGTTTATTACTACTGCTGCTATTACTATTACTACTACTGCTGCTGCTGCTATCACTATCACTATTGCTATTACTGTTACTATCACTATATCACTGTTACTATTACTATCACTCACTATATCACTATTGCTGTTACTATTACTGTTACTATTACTATTACTGCTGCTGCTGCAATTACTACTACTGCTGCTGCTGCTGCTATTAGAACTTCCATCAGTGGGAAGTATGAAGGTTTGCAGAGTATCCTAAACAAAAGTTGTGCCTGCTATGTGGGACATATGGTCCCAAATGAAGGCTTTATCTATACACAGCCAGGTCCTAAGGTGAGCTTAACTGCAAAGTCTTCTGCACTGTCCACAAGCTCCACACCTTTGTTGAGGAAGTAGGGATAGGGGTGACTCCCCCCCCATTTGCTTTGCGTTGAAGAGAATGGGATGGAAATTCACATTTGTATGAATGGAGCCACTTTACATATGCTAAGCTTTGAATTATCTTTGAGTCCCTTTTGCGACTGGTCACCCCTCTGAACCTGGTCATTGATGACAAACCAGATGATGGTAGAGATGGTCAGCCGGCATCTACTCAGCCCCTCCTCTCAGGCAAGATGGTTCTCAGCCTTGTGATGATGGTAGTTGGAGGAGGGAGGGGCACTGCTGGGAGCAAGATGGCAGAGCAGCCCAGCCTGCTGCCTCTTCACCACTTCTCTCAGACTACACTCCAGTTGTGGCCAATTCCTGCTCTAAGACCTGGAAGGGGCACCCCAGGTTGCTGTATAGCATGAAGAGCTGCCTAAAGACTCTTGGATGATGTTCTTCAGTTAGCTAGGGTCTGGGTTGGACATATGACTACATTCCAGTTGTGGACAATTTGTGAGGCCTATTTGCACTTAGGCCTCTGGTATGCAATTAGGACAGCTCTGGTAAAGAGCACACACAGCCTAGAAGCGTCCCTGCCTGTACCAGAGCTGTCCTAATTGTGACTGAAGTGTGGAACATGAAATCAAAGCTTAGGGACGGGTGCAACCATTTGCTCGATTTCCAACTCACCGCACATGGTGGGCGGGTAAAGCGGTGTCTGGACAGGCATGGTGGCGTTGCTGGTAATGCTCGATCTCATACAAACCATGCTGTGATCGATCACCTACACCCATGTCTGGGAGTGGTGCTCGATTGTAGAATCACGAGAGGGGTGTTTGATCACAAGTTAGCCTGTGATTGAACATGCCCCTTTTGCAACAGCGTCTGAGTGGTCAATTGTGGTGGTGAAGAGGTGGAACTTCCAGCTCCGGATGTGTCAGTGCAGGCTGGTATATGGGAGGACCATTCACACTTCTGGCCGGTAAGGGACACTTTTGGTACGCTTTCCTTCTGCCAAATGTGAATGGTCCTCCTGTCCCTGGACTGTACCAGGCTTAGAGCACTACAGTCTACTGGCTCCTACTCTTAAGACCTGGAAGGGGCATCCCAGATTGATCTGGCATGAAGCACTGCCAGAAGTCTCTTGGAAGGGTGGGATTCTGGCCACCTTTTTGGTCCGTGACCTGGATTCCAGACACACATTTGGCTCCTGTGGTTAGCAGAGGCTGCTCTAGAGCCATGGCCACCAGGTGAAGCCCCCACAGGTGAAGAATTGGCGTGTCACCAGCCATAAGTGAGCCCACTGGAGGCTCCTGTGAATATAACTTTAGTTGCGTAAAGCCAAGGAGAGGCCACAGGCCAGATGGAAACCATGGCAAACCAGAACTGGGCCACCAGCCAGCTGTCCATCCTTGTTCCTTGTGTGAAAATTTGCTAGACGGTTATTGCATTAATTTGTTCCCGTGCTTATGTTATTTTTATGCTGCTTGCTATTATGTTTTCTTGAAGGAATTAAAAGGAAAATAGAAACAGGTGTCACCAAACAGACAGAACCAACCCGTGTAAAAATATCCTTTAAAACAGTGGGTGGGAGAAGAAAGGAAGAGGAGGAGAAAGAGGAGGAGGAGGAGGGAGAACTCAGTTACTTACTTCTCTTTTGAAAGTAGCTGTTAAAGGACTCCCTAATCCACATCGGAACACCAGAGTTGTTGGGGGATTTTGTTTTGTTTTGATGAGCCTATGTCGCCTTCCCTGCTGCATAAAACACTCCCCTGCGGCCCAAAGGCAAAACAGCTGGTGCTCTTTAAGGCTGGTGGGGTGGAGGGTCTGGCACTTTGTAGGAAGTGGAGACGAGGTTGCGAAAAAGGAGGCACTGATAATTACATGCAGAACGTGGCAAGACTGGCATCCACTGTCTGACTCACAAGACATTTGGCTCCTCTGAATAAGTTGACCATCCCTGGGTTGTAATGGATACCCCTAGTTGGAATCTTAAGCCCTGTCTGCACTGGACCTTATTCCCGATTGTATCCTAGACTAGGGGCCTCCCATCAGCATGCTAGTCCAAGCTGTAGAAGATGCCAGATGGGGTGAGCATTTGCCTGCACCGGCATGCAGACTGCTGCTCCTGTTTCTGGGGAGATAATCTGGAATAGGGCCCAGTGCAGAAAGGTTCTTGTTTTATCTGTTTTTATAATGTTCTTATTGTGACCTGCCTTGAAACCTTTTGGCACAGGGCGGGATAGAGATATAAACAATTAAGCTGGAGTAATTGTCCCTCCAGCATGATCACTTCTGGGCCAGATGGCACAAAGGCCACCACTGTCTTTGCGTGTTTTAGCCATGTGCACATCTCTGTATCCGGCTGGCATGAAACACCCAGAAATACACCCAGCCACCACTGCGCATCTTCTTTTGGCATGCTTATGCACGGTGGCTAGAGTGGTGTCTCCCTCCACCAGCATTGGGTTTTCCCACAATAGGCTACTGTGTGTTTTGGGAAGGATATAGGAGAGCTATGGAGGGGTTGCTACAAATACCTGTGGCGATCCCACCATAGTGCAGCCATAATGGCGCTATATTCCCTGCATCTAGATGGGTCCCAAGTGTGCACATATACATTTGAGAAACTGCATAGGGGAAAGCTAAGATGACCTTTAGCTTTCCTGTAGATTTGCCGGTGGGAGCCTCATCTTTGAATCAGGGGTCTTGCTCCTTTATGAGTTTGACATCTTCCAAGCTAGATATACTATAGTTAGAAGAAATACTTTGACGGTATTCAAGATACACCTGTAATCACAAGGCAAATAAAACCCAATTCCTAAATCCTCTTGAGCTTTGACTAGAAGATTTATTTATTTTATTTATATGTATTTATATTTATATCCCGCTCTCTATCCGAAGGTCTGGGGACGACAACGACAATATTTAAAATCCAATACATTAAAACAGTAAATGATCTATATTAAATGATAAAATCCAATACATTAGAACAGATCCCTTCTTCTTCCCTCCCTGCAAACAAAACAAAACTCTCCTTAAAAAACCTCAGGTTTGGAAAAAGGATAAGAATAATATTCTCAACCTGTGAGTAATTTAGCAGAGAAACTTCATTCCTGAAATGGTTGCTGAGACTCACTTCTGGGAATTGCTATTTTTAAAAAAGCGTTTCTAGGATAGTCTCACATATTTAACATACAGTACCCAGTGTGATCCCTAGAGGTGTGGGAAAAGAGGTTTCAGTGGGACACGTGCCTGATAAATTAAGGCTGGATGAAGCTCAGCATATGCAGCTCGGCTTTGGATTGAAAACCGAAACAGCTCTAGTAAACTGATGTTGCTTTTAATATTATATCATCAACAGTTTGTAATACTGGCAATTATTTTGGGCAGGCATATTTTTTGGGCAGGAAAATGTTAATTAACTCTCTGGGCCTTTCTGCACTGGGCCTTATTCCAGATAATATCTTGGAATAGAAGAAGAAGAAGAGTTGGCTTTTCCAGCCCGCTTTTCTCACCCATTTAAGGGGACTCAAAGCGGCTGAGAAAGCTTTCTATTCTTCTCCCCACAACAGAACACCCTGTGAGGTAGGTGGGGCTGTGAGAGCTCAGAAGAGAGCTGTGACTAGCCCAAGGTCACCCAAGGCTTCATGGGGGAGGGCAGAATCAAACCCGGTATTCCCAGGTAAGAGTCCGGCTCCCTAACCACTAGACCAAACTGGTTTACATAGGGACTTGCCATCCATATGTCAGATTGAAGCAGGACCCAGGTAGGGGCTGCTGTAGTATGTACCATCATGAGGATGCCAAGCCCTTCGTCCGAGGCATAAATGAGAGCACAGTCCAATGCAGAAAGGGCTTCCTTCTCTGCTGCTTTCCAGATAGCAGAGATGCCCAAAGTGAGCGAAGGTCTTCCTCTGAGCATGGCTGCCGGCCGACCTACAGACCGTCACTTGTGTGCATTTTAGAACTAATATATGTCGAGGAATTTGGGTGCTTTGCTCCTGTCACACCACCCAGCTGGTTCCACTTGCTGACTCCTTGGCCAGAACTGATTTTAGGAGGCTGAGGAGCTTCGCATTCGAAAGCCAGTCTGCAAATGTAGCGGCTCTATTTGCAGACTGACTTTTGCATGTGGAGCAAAAGCTTTTAGGGCTTCGTTCAAAGCTTCGGAACAAGCACGGAATGGAGTTGGAGGCGTCACTGGTGGCAGCAGGGACTCAAAGTGGATTTGAAGCAAATTGCTGGTGGTTCCATTTGCACAAATGTGAATTTCAATACAAAGCAAACAGGAAAAAAAAATTCCTTCACGTCCCAACCTGGACCTCTTCCTACTAGGCATGGACAGGATCTCTTCAGGCCAGAGGAGGTCAACAGGCCTCATCTTAGGTTATGGTTATGCTGTGGCAGTTCTCTAATCCTGTGTTTGTTAACCTTGTTCCAGGGACGAGGCTTCACCAAGGAGCGGAGGAGAGGCCAAGTGACTCAGCAGAGGGATGAGCAGCCCCTGAGAAGAGGAGCCAAGCCGCCCCTTCCCCCCCCCACTGCACGCCTTTCTTCCTTAACAAAGCATGCTATTTTTAATAACAGAGTTCTGTATCCAACACGGCCACCCAGGGACAGGCAGGTGTGTTTCAGTAGGAAGGGTGGCTCAGTCTGGCAGGCACCTTGCTCTTTTCGACACATTGTTACCCCATGGGACGGGCAAGAGTTGCTCCTGCCACAATGCATGATGGGGAAGCAGCATGGCTCCTTGCTCACGCAATGCAAAGCTTGGGGCCCTCCCCTGCTGTTGCCTTGTGCTAGCCTGAGGGCTTTCTTTTCCTTTACAGGCACTTGGCACTTGCGCTTTCTGATTTTTTGCACATTTCTTGCGCTTTCAAGTTTATTCTGTTCACTTCGCTACCAGCACTTTCTATGGGTCTGAGGAGAGGTGGCCCCTGCAGCTGGAATTACCTTCCACAACCCTCTTCCCTCCATGTCATCTGCCTTGATCTCTTTTCCCAGTCTGGTCATAATGGTCAGGGGATGAAGGGTAGAGAAATCTATGAAGATGGCCACTGCCTAGGCCCTGACTGGAAAGAACGTGAAGACTGGGACACTAGATCCTCATGCAGGGACATTTCTGATGGTTGATTCGCCGATACAAGTATAAGCTGCTAGACGCCAGAGGTCTGTCCTAGCAGGAGTTGGCAGCATTAGTTTCTGATGGGATTTCCTTAGTTTTTGATGAGATTTCCCACCAGGCTGTCACCCTGATGAAAGCCTTTTGCTGCAGAACAGAAGTCAGATGGGAGGGATGCCCTTGGATCCAGATGTTGCACCTTTCCTTCCTTGTCTGATTCATTTATTGTGTTCTTTCATTGTGCCTTGTCAAATTTGCTTCCTGATCTGGGCCCATTTAGGCGGCGCATACTGGTTCCTACTACAGTGCTTCCACGAGTCTTCTGGCCTCTGTTTTTCTCCCTTCCTTCATCCAGCACCATCTGGCTGAGCCTCTTGGCTAGGCAACACTGTGCCCTCTCCTCTCCTCAGACCCTGGGGCTGGTCCTAAGGACCAGCTGCCATCACAATAGAATAGGGTTTGTTCATAAATAAAGATGATTGGATTTCACCTGTTCTGAAGTGTGTCATTGCTATGGGGGAGATAAGAGTGTCAAAGCAACTTTGAGCCAATGGGACAGATAGGACTTGGGGAGGGAACGACCATAATTACTGGTGTGTTTTTGCTACCTCATACCAAATGGGGCACGTGGACACAGGTCAGATGTGAGCGAAAATGGGATACTGGATTTCTGGATACTGAATCTATCCCACCAATTGTAGCAGGAGAAGCTGGTCATTGGTGCACACTATGCTGCCCCACAGCATTTCCACTGTGATTCATAGAGAAGAAGAAGACTTGGCTTTTCTACCCCACTTTTCTCACCCATTTAACAGGACTCAAAGTGGTTGACAAGCCTTCTGTTCTCTCCTCCACAACAGATACCCTGTGAGGTAGGTGGGTCTGTGAGAGCTGAGAAAGGCAGCTGTGACTAGCCCAAGGTCACTCAGCTGGCTTCATGGAGGAGTGTGGAATCAAACCCAGTATTCCCAGATAAGAATCCGGCTCCCTAACCACTCGATCAAACTAGAGGTGAGAAGAGACCACATGACCACATATCCATTCAGATGCCTGGGCACCCCAGGCTCTTTGGGTGAGAAAGATGCTACAAAAATATGTAGATGATGGTTGTACACAGCCTGTGGCCTCCATTGCAGTTATGTGTGCCATGCACCAACAAAGCCTATGAAAGTTGCATTTTGAGGTACTGTACCTTACTGTACCAGTTTGGTCTAGTGGTAAGGGAGCTGGACAATTATCTAGGAATATCGGGTTTGATTTCTCAGTCCTCCATGAAGCCAGCTGGGTGACCTTGGGCTAGTCACAGCTGCCCTGAGTTCTCACAGCCCCTCCTGCTTCACAGGGTGTCTGTCGCGGGGAGAAGAACAAGTTTTTCAGCTGCTTTGAGTCCCCTTAAATGGGTGAGAAAAGTGGGGTAGAAAAGCCAACTCTTCTCCTTCTGATATTAGGTAAATTCCTAACTGCCACGTTTCTTCAACTTATAAACTGCCTTAATGCTGTCACCTAGTATAGGCTGAGAAGAGTTTTGTGTCCCTCTTTATAGGGATCCAGGATTAACATGGATACAAGGTGGTTCTTGGGTGCCAAGGTTAGTCGTCTGGCACCATCCTGTGGCAAGTCCCCAAACTGCATATGGGGATCATTGGCTACTAGTCACCAAAAGACGTTGCAAGAGTTGCCTTGAAATAGGGATGGGCATGAATATTCATAGGCATTTGAAATTTGATTGAATGTGCTGAATTTTGACCTTTGAGCTCAAATAAAATGTCCCAAAATTCAAATGTAAACATTCGAATTGAATTTCGAATTTCAGATCTATTTGTTTGAATTATCCAGACATTTGTATGTTTACAGGTTCACACATGATGGGTACTTGAAGATCCGCATCTTTCCCGCATCTGTATGCATTTGTGCGGATCCATATGGGACAAACATGGGTTGCATATGGGATAACTACAGGATGTGTACAGATGTGGGTAAACTGTTGTTGACATTTGTATGTGCAGATTTGAATAAAAAATCCAAACGAATAGGTTCGAATTTGTTAAATCTTGTTAAGTTCAAATGTAAAAGATTCAAATCGAATAGGATTTTCAGAAAGAGGACGGCAAGTAGAACATCTCAGACTGTGATCAGATATAACAAAAGGATCACCTCAAAGGCACCTCAGTGAGACAGTGCATGACCCTTCTGTTCCCAAGCCCTCCCTAATCCACCTGCATGTTCATGAAAGGAGGAAGGGATGAGCTGGTGTGTGAACAATTCCAGCGTAAAGCTGCAGCTTGATGCTGCTTACTTGTTCTACTATGTTTGGATATCCCAGAAGAGAGCATGGATATTCCCTGCAAATAGCCTTTAGAGGTAGCCTGCCTGCCTCTCTACCTTGGAGGTGGCCACTAGGCATCCATTCAAGAACCCATTGGCTCACCTGACCTCTACTGACACACCTGACACTCTGGGATGGATATTGGAATGTCCAGACATTTGAATGAATTGAACAATGCTACCAGCTCATGAATTTTCACACTTTCACAGTATTTTACTGCTGAAAATAGGCCTTTACAATGGGAAAAAAAAAGCCATGAAAACATTTGGCCACACTTGCAAAAGTCCGAACATTTGAACGAATGATTTAACAACAAAATGAATGTAAATCATTTGCAAATCAAATGTCAATTTTCCATTTGTCCACATTGCTTCAGAGCAGCATGGGGAAACTTTGTGGATATAGAAAACCAGCACTTTTTTTTTCTTTTTTAAAGAAGAAGCTACTAAATACAGGAGTTAATAGGAGGTGCTTTTCTTTATTGCCACGTTACAGATCTCCTTAGGGAGCAGGGATAAAGATAGTTTTTTTCTGGGGCTTCCTATGCCGTCGCACTACGATTGTCACAGGACATGGATCCAGGGGCATTCCTGCCACAGGAGGCATTGTGCCAAACTGCGAGAGCCAAAGGAGAGGGTTTGGTATAATAAGGTACAGGATGAAAACAGCATACCAGAGACCTCTTAGAAGTGCAGCAGGAAATGACCAAATGGTTGCATAGCAAATGTGGGAAGGGAGGAAGTAATAGATTTCTCCTTCAAAATATGACCTTGTTTACTTGGCCAAACCTCTTTGTATACCTGGGATTAGAGCTTGGCTTGGACAAACTCTGACCATTATCTGGACAAGAGTGGGAGACTTCTACTCACCACTAAAATAATCTCCAGTTATGACGCATGCAAATAGTGCAGCTAGAGAGTCAACACTGCTTGAAGCAACCCTCCTTATACCGTGGGTGGAAAGGGAGAAGGAAGATTTTCTCTGCTACTCACTGACAGCCTGATGGGCATTTGATGTGCTGCCAGTGCACATCACAAAGAAATGCTTGAACTTGCTCCTCAGCCTAGAACGGATGCGACTGTTGGAGAGCATCATTTGAAAAGTCAACTTGGGAGCCTGATCCATCTTGGCGGTAGCAGCTGGTTGCCTGAAGGGAGCCTGTCCAGAGACCCCTGAAGGTCTTCTGGCTCTGCTGACCTGCCAGGCAGCCACAGCATCTGAGGCTCTTTTTAACATCTGGAGGCAGCCTGATTCCCTCCAGATGTTGATGAATGACAAGTTCTGGGCGCCAGAAAGGCTGGTGGTACAAAGGAGTTGTTGTCTAGTGACAGCTAAAGAGCCATAGGGCCTTTCTGGACTTACCTCTAAAATTGTAGAGCTAGAATAATTTGGTGTGGTCAAGAGACACGGTACATATCCTTGTACCTCAAACTGCACTGTTCATATACTTTCCATTTATATTTTTAAAAATATATTTACAGGATTCCAGAAATTACAGTGGAAATGGGGGCCAAAACTAGTTGCAGATTATGCTGCCATATTTGAATGTCTTGGAGGTCCAGATCTCTCGTATGTCAACATACCTGCACTTAGACCAAAGCTTACCTTATAGGAGTCACTCCACTTGCCGGCTCCTGCCACATTGAGAGCCCTAACACGGATCAAATATGCTGTTCCTGGAGATAGGTTTTCCAGGTGCTCTTCTGTCTGGGAGCAAAACCAGTGAATATTCTTGCCTTGTCCATCTAGCCTGGCCTCCTGCAACTCCAGCTCGTAGAAGGAAATCAACTCTCCATTGCGTGGACCCGTCCAAGAGACCTGAAGGAGAAAGGGACAAGATCATAAAAAAGGACTGACTTCTTGATCCACATATCTGAAAGCATCAGGTGCTGTACATGACAACTGGGATGAGTTTTATATGCAGAAAGAATATGATACTGCAGTGGACCCCAGGAGGATACATTTTAGCTGTAAATGGAGAGCCAGAGCAGTATAGTGCTAGAGAGGTGGGCTTACATTCAGGAATCACTGAGCTGGAATCTCCACTTGGTCAAGAAAATGCTCCAGGCATCTTTAGCCTAGTCAATGAGCCTATTCAAACTTATTGGCCAGGCATGGTATAATATTACCATATTAGGCCACTGAGGTTGGAGCATGGTGGTGACCATTTGCACTACAACTGCTGAACTAGACCTGAACCTAGCCAGCAGCATTTGTCATGTGAATGGCCAGCCTGGATCTGTCCAGAAGCTAAGTACATAAGAACATAAGAGGATCCCTGCTGGATCACACTACAGCCCATCAAATTAAACATCCTGTCTCACACAGCAGCCCACCGATTCCTTCTGGGCATCTCAAGCAGAAGACAAAAGCAACACCTGCTCTCAAATCCCAGCAAATAGCCTTGAGAGGCATTCTGCCTGCCTCCCCAGCCTGGAAGACGTACCTAGGCATCCATCTGTGCTATTGCTGGAATACCTGCACTCAGTGCTGGGTTTTCCAGTTTTTACTGTGTCTTCTGTTGGATGGTGACGGTGGGGTTGGCCTTAGGTACATGAGGCAACCCCACCATAGTGGCACCGTAATGGCACTATATCCCTCCCATCTGGACACAGTCTCAGTTCAGATTTCAGATCCGATGCAGTGTGTTCTCCTGCTTTTCAAGCAGGCTTGAACTAGATCTGTCCTTTGAACAGAGGACTGCCCACCATAAAGGAGGTCACCTGCTCCACCCAGTCAGAGTGAACGATGGCCTCACCTGAGCATTGGTGCTGCTGACGGTGTGCTCATAAATGAAAGGCTGGGGTGGAAGGTCCACGCACACAGGGGACTCTGAGCCACTGTCTGAGATGCTTGTTTCCCCGTCACTCATTTCCAGGTCCACTGGGATGCTGGGAATGCTCCTGTTGAGCGGACGACGCGGTGGCAGTTTGTGGGATTCCTTGTCTGGAACAGCCAACGAGGCCAGCAAGGCATCTAAGGTGTGTGGTAAACTGCTGGCCGAATAAAGGATGTTCTTTGGACTCTCAGCTCTGCTCAGCGTAGAACTGGCTGTGTCGCTGCTTTCGCTGGTCCCATTCATGTGAGTTCTGTAGAGCTGATACTAATTGGAAAGAGAAACAAACAAACAAAACGGGCCTGTTAGGTCTGGGTGGCAAGTGTGTGAGCTACAATTCCCATCAGCCCCCTTCCTGACCCCATTAGTAACTGCTGGGGATGATGGGAATTGTAGCTCACACACTTGCCACCTCTGAATTTAGCCTCATGCCAGCCAAAGATGGCTGCTGAAGTGGAAGCGGCAGGCTGGTGTGGGATGGAAGCCGTGCTGAACCAATGCGGGAGAAAAGAGAAACATCTTGAAACTATGAAGAACAGAAAGTTGGCTTTTACACCCCACTTTTCTCACGCTTAAGGGGACTAAAAGCAGTTGACAAAACTTTGTTCTTCTCCCCACAACAGACACCCTGTGAGGCAGGTGGGGCTGTGAGAGCTCAGAAGAGAGCTGTGACTAGCCCAAGGTCACCCAGCTGGCTTCGTGGGGGAGGGTGGAAGTGAACCCGGTATTCCCAGATAAGAGTCCTGCTCCTTAACCACTAGACTAGTGGTTCTCAACCTGGGGGTCAGGACCCCTTTGGGGGTCGAACTACCCTTTCAGAGGGGTCGCGACAAGTCTCCCACTGCCCTTCCCTCCCACCTTCCAGCTGCCCCACCCCCGTTGTTGGGGGTCTCCACAACATGAGGAACTCCATTAAGGGGTCACGGCATTAGGAAGATTGAGAACCACTGCACTAGATGAAACTTATCATTGGACAAGGTAACGTTGACCTGCTGGAGGTGAGCCCTCATGAACTTTCAGCTGTACTCACCCTCCCTGGCTGGCACAGCATGTGCCTTATTCTGGACTGGAACATGTAATGGGGATTTGCTATCTGCATGCTAATGCGGACTATGGCAGGCCCCTGTCATACCCTGCGTCAGCATGAGGGTGGCAGGTCCCTGTCCCAGGATATATTCTGGAATAAGGCCCAGTGCAGAAATGGAACTAGATGTGGCCCAATTCCTTTTCACCGTGTACTTAAGTTCTGCACCTACCATGTTTAAGCAGCTGAAAGACTTGAGGAAAGACTTGAGGTTCCTCCGTGGCAAACGTGCTGACTGGCGGTGAATGGCTTGCACCTGCAAAGCATCATCCATTGACCAGAAAGAAAGACTCTGAGACCAGCACAAGTAGCCTACAACTCCCCTATGAAATCAAGCTGCAACGGCTAGGCCTCTGCAGCCTTGAAAGACGGTATTTAAGAGGGGGCTTGATGGAAATATATAAGATCATGCATGGTATAGAAGAGGTGGTGGATAGAGAATTGCCCCTCCCACATCCCCACGGGATCGTTATCGTGAATTCAAAATGTTTTGAGTTCTC